>PVHX01000673.1:0-268402 GCA_004024805.1 Geosciurus inauris
TGAACTCAGGGGCACTCAACCACTGAGCCTCATCCCCAGCCCTATTTTGTGTTTTATGTAGAGACAGGGTCTCACTGAGTTGCTTAGCGCCTCGCCATTGCTGAGGCTGGCTTTGAACTCGCGATTCTCCTGTCTCAGCCTCCCTAAGTGCTGGGATTACAGACTTGCGCCACCGCATCCGGCTAATGTCAGGTTCTTTATTTGTTGACTTTTTATTCTTTTAATAAATGAGCTCAATGCAACAAACTTGCCTCTTAGCACTGCCTTCATAGTGTTCCAGAGATTTTGATATATTGTATTAGAGTTCTCGTTTACCTCTAAGAATTTTTTTATATCCTCCCTGATGTCTTCTGTTATCTCTACATTATTCAATAGCATATTGTTTAGTCTCCAGGTATTGGAGTAGCTTCTATTTTTTATTTTATCATTGATTTCTAATTTCACTCCAGTATGGTCTGATAGAATGCAGGGTGGTATCTCTATTTTTTTGTATTTGCTAAAAGTTGCTTTGTGGCATAGTATATGGTCTGTTTTAGAGAAGGATCCATGTGCTGCTGAGAAAAAAGTGTATTTGCTTGTTGATGGATGAAATATTCTATATATGTCTGTAAAGTCTAAATTATTGATTATATTATTGAGTTCTATGGGTTTTTTGTTAAGTTTTTGTTTGTATGATCTGTCCAGTGGTGAAAGAGGTGTGTTAAAGTCATCCAGTAATATTGTGTTGTGGTCTATTTGATTCTTGAAATTGAAAAGCATTTGTTTGATATATATGGATGCTCCATTGTTTGGGGCATAGATATTTACAATTGTTATGTCTTGTTGATGTATGATTCCTTTAAGCAGTATGAAATGACCTTCTTTATCCCTTATGACTAACTTTGGTTTGAAGTCCACTTTATCTGATATGAGAATGGAAACCCCCGCATGTTTATATGGTCCATCTGATTGATTTTTCCCCATCCTTTCACCTTCAGTATATGGAATTCTTCCTATGAGATGAGTTTCTTGAAGGCAGGATATTGTTGGGTCTTTTTTTTTTTTAATCCAATCTGCCACTTTTTGTGTTTTAATTGATTAGACCATTAACATTGAGGGTTATTATTGAAATATGGTTTGTATTCCCAGTCATTTTGGTTTATTTTTGTTTTTTATCTTGACTTGATTTCTCCTTTGATTGACTTTTCCTTTAGTGTAGTTCTTCCCTTTGCTGATTCTCATTGTTGTTTTTCATTTCCTCCTCATGGAATATTTTGCTGAGAATGTTCTCTAGTGCAGGCTTCCTCATTGTAAATTTTTGTAATTTTTGTTTATCATGGAAGGTTTTTATTTCATCACCAAATCTGAAGCTTAATTTTGCTGGATATAAGATTCTTGGTTGGCATTCATTTTCTTTCAGAGCTTGATATATGTTCTTCCAGGATCTCCTAGCTTTGAGAGTCTGGATTGAAAAATCTTCTGAGGTCCAAATTGGTTTCCCCCTATATATAATCTGAAACTTTTCTCTTGTGACTTTAAAAATTCTATCCTTATTCTGTATGCTAGGCATTTTCATTATAATATGCCTAGGTGTGGATCTGTTGTAATTTTGTGCATTTAGTGTCCTGTAAGCCTCTTGCATTTGATTTTACAATTTATTCTTCATGTTTGGGAAATTTTCTGATATTATTTCATTGAAGAGATTGTGCACTCCTTTGGTTTGTATCTCTGTGCCTTTCTCTATCTCAATAATTCTTATATTTGGTCTTTTCATGTTATCTCATATTTCTTGGAGTTTCTGTTCGTGGTTTCTTATCATCCTCGCTCTGTGGTCAACTTTTTTTTCAAGTATATTTTGCCTTCATTACCTGAGGTTCTGTCTTCCAAGTGATACAGTCCATTGGTGATGCTTTCTGTTGAATTTTTTATTTGGTTTATTGTTTCTTTCATTTCAAGAATTTCTATCTTTTTTTTTTCAGAATCTCTCTTTCTTTTTTTTTTAAAATGTTTATTTTTTAGTTGTAGGTGACAGAATATCTTTATTTTATTTTTATGTGGTGCTGAGGGTCGAACCCAGTGCCTTATGCGTGCTAGGCGAGCACGCTACCACTGCGCCATAATCCCAGCCCCTCTATCTCTTTCTTGAAGTGATCTTTTGCTTCCTGTATTTGCGCTCTTATCGCTTTGTTGGAGTGATCAATTGTTGCCTATATTTGCTCTCATATCATTCTGTGCTTTGCAAATCTTTTATTTTTTTATTGTTTATTTATTCTAATTAGGTATATATGACAGCAGAATGCATTTCGATTTATTGTACACAAGTAGAGCACAACTTTTCATTTCTCTGGTTGTACATGATGTAGAGTCGCACCATATGTGCAGTCATACATGTACCTAGGGCATTTACCTGCAAATGCCATAATTTTATTCTCTTTCATTGCTGAGTAATATTACATTGTGTATATATCCCACAGTTTCTTTATCCATTCATCTATTGAAGGGCATCTGGGTTGGTTCCACAGTTTAGCTATTGTGAATTGAGCTGCTATAAACATTGAAGTGGATGTGTCACTGTAATATATTGTTATTAAGTCCTTTGGGTATAGACCGAGGAGTGGGATAGCTGGGTCAAATGGTGGCTCCATTCCAAGTTTTCTAAGGAATCTCCATACTGCTTTTCAGAGTGGTTGCACCAATTTGCAGCGCTACCAGCAATGTATGAGTGTACCTTTTTCACCACATCCTTGTCAACACTTATTATTGCTTGTATTCTTGATAATTGCCATTCTGATTGGAATGAGATGAAATATTAGTTTTGATATGCATTTCTCTAATTACTAGAGATGTTGAACATTTTTTCATGTATTTGTTGATTGATTGTATATTTTCTGAGAAGTGTCTGTTCAGTTTCTTTGCCCATTTGTTGATTGGGCTATTTATTTATTTATTTATTTTTGGTGTTAAGTTTTTTGAGTTCTTTATATATCCTAGAGATTAGTGATCTATCTTATGTGTGTGTAGTAAAGATGTTCTCCCTCTCTGTGGGCTCTCTCTCCACATTATTGATTATTTCTTTTACTGAGAAGCTTTTTAGTTTGAATTCATTCCATTTGTTAATTCTTGATATTATTTCTTGTGCTTTAGGAGTCTGGTTAAGTAAGTCAGGACCTAATCCAACATGATGAAGATTTGGGCCTACTTTTTCTTCTATTAGGTGCAGGGTCTCTGGTCTAATTCCTAGGTTTTTGATCCATGCAGATCATTTTAATTATATGTGTTCTGAACTCCTTCTCTGGCATTTCATCTACTGTGCTGTCAATGGATTCTCTTATTGTAGCATCTTGGTTTGTTTGGGGGCACTTTTTTCCCTTGCTTTTTCATGTTGTTCATGTGTCTTCCTCTCTAGCAGTGCAGATCTGAGGTATTACAGTTTCTACCCTGTAATCTTATAGTGTCACTGAAGGTTACCAATATCTCACCTCTGGTATAACCAGGCCTGCAGGGACCTTGGTGATGGTCTTCTAGATCCTGGTTGCTGTCTTTAGATGAAAGTGGGCTGGGATAGCCATGTGTTGTTAGATGGGGGACCACAGCATTGTCACTCTCCTCCGAGCATGCATGGTTGCTCCTCTTAGTATGTTTTTATATGCAATTTGGCAGTGTTTTATTAAGAATTTTTGCATCAATATTCATTAGGGATATTGGTCTTAAGTTCTCTTTCCTTGATGTGTCTTTATCTGGTTTTTGGTATCAAAGTGATACTAGCTTCACGGAATGAGTTTAGAAGCATTCCCTCCTTTTCTGTTTCATGGAATAATTTGAGGAGTATTGGTGTAAGTTCTTTGAAGTTCTGATAGAACTTGGCTGAGAAGCCATCTGGTCCTGGATTTTTCTTTGTTGGTAGGCTTTTGAAGGCATTTTCAATTTCATTACTTGAAAATGATCTGTTTACATTTTCTATGTCCTCTGATTCAATTTAGGTAGGTCATATGACTCTAGAAATTTGTCCATGTCTTCATGCTTTTCTATTTTATTGGAGTATAGATTTTCAAAGTAGTTTCTGATTATCATCTGCATTTCAGTGTTGTCCATGGTGATATTTCATTTTTCATCACAAATTTTAGTAATTGGAGATTTCTCTCTGTTTCTCCTCGTTAGCTTGGCTAATGGCTTGTCAATTTTATTTATTTTTTTTTTCAAAGAACCAACTTTTTTAAAATATATTTTTAGCTGTAGATAGACACAATATCTTTATTTATTTATATGTGGTGCTGAGAATCGAACCCAGTGCCTCACTCATGCGAGGCAAGCGCTCTACCACTGAGCCACAACCCCTGCCCCAAAGAACCAACTTTTTGTTTCATTGACTTTTTGAATTTTTTGTTTCAATTTCAGCTCTGATTTTATTATTTCCTGTTTTCTACTACTTTTGGTCTTGATTTGTCCTTCTTTTTCCAGGACTTTGAGATGTAAAGTTAGGTTATTTATTTGGTGACTTTCTATTTTCCTATGTCAGGAGACTCCTGGCTCACACCCCGCTACCTACTCAGTATCTTTATATTCAATAGTCACTTCAAACTGTACATGTATGACAAGGCGCCATGGCGCATGCCTGTAATCCCAGCAGTTTAGGAGGCTGAGGAAAGAGAATGGCAAATTCAAAGACAGCCTCAGCAAAAATGGGGTGCTCAGCAACTCAGTGAGACTCTGTCTCTACATAAAACACAAAATAGGGCTGGGGATGTGGCTCAGTGATTGAGTGCCCCTGAGTTCAATCCCCAGTACCAAAAAAAAAAAAAAGAGAAAAGATGTACATTTGTGAAACCAGACTTCTGTTCTTGCACAACTGCTTCCCCAGTCTTGGCTGATGGCAAATTTTGGTGTCATTCTCGAGCCTGCCCCCCTCTCTTTCCACCTTCTCTCCTAATACAAACACCTCACAATCTGTTAATAACTCTTTTGGGTTCTATTCAAACTATACCCAGAAGCTTCCTAGCTTCAACCCTCATCCCACACCACCACAGTGATCCTTTAAAATGCAGTTCAGTACTATAAATTCTCATCTCAAACCCTTCAGGGCCTCTCCCATTTAGTCCGTATAAAAACCCAAGTGTGTTCTACTCCTTCCTTCTTTCTCTGCTGTCATCTCCTTCCTCCCCACTCAGGCCACTCCACTTGGCTCCCGGGTTCCCCTTGCCAAGCTTCCAGCACTGTCCCACCAGAGAGCAAAGAAAACACTGCTGTATTTTCTGCAGACTGTCTGCATTGGATATCCACGTGGTGATCCATCACCTGCTTCAGTAGATTCCAGGTCGCCTCAGTGAAAATGCTAACTGAGCCCCTCCCTCAACCCCTAATCTTTTTTACCAAGCTCTTTGTTCTTCCATTGCACCCATCTCCTTCTAGCAGTCCATAGAATTAGCTCACCGATTATGCCCACTTTTTCTTCCCCATTTATGAGTGCTGGTGCATGGACACACACATACACGCGCACGCACACACGCACACACACACCATAAGCAGGGCAAAGATCATTTTATCCATGTACCATATGTGCTTAGAACAGTGCCTGCATGTGGTAGACACTCTTAAATTTTTGTCATTGAAACTGTTGCTGGTGGGAGTCTCTTTAGAGAATGATTTGGAACACTTGTACAATTGAAAATGTACCTTTAGCCAGGCGCAGTGGCGCAAGCCTGTAATCCCAGCACTTAGGGAGGCTGAGACAGGAGAATCGTGAGTTCAAAGCCAGCCTCAGCAAGGGCGAGGCACTAAGCAACTCAGTGAGACCCTGTCTCTACATAAAACACAAAATAGGGCTGGGGATGTGGCTCAGTGGTCGAGTGCCTGAGTTCAATTCCCAGTACCAAAAAAAAGAAAAGAAAATGTACCTTTGGATCCAATGATTCCATTTCTAAGAATTTACCTTACAATATGCCTGTACATGTGCTCCTATACATAAGAACACAAGAATACTTATCATAGTGTTATTTGTGGTCAAAGATGGACTTGCAGGTCCATCAATAGGAAACTGGTTCAATTATGATCATTACTCACTAAAATAGTATGCAGCCATTTGGAAAATCAAGATAAAATAGTTCTACACATAATGATTTGGAATGACACCCAAAATACACTTAAAAACAAGGTGTTAGTGTCATTTGTGAAATAAAAAGATTTGTGTGGGGCTGGGGATGTAGCTTGGTGGTAGAAAGAGTGGTTAGTTTGCATGAGGTCCTGAGTTCCAACCCCAGCAAAGTTCATGTGTCTTATTTGCTTGATTAGCAATTATCTCTGGAGGAATGCAAAAGGAACTGGTATCTGGTGACTCATGGAGAGGGGAGTGGGAAACTAGGTTAACAGTGGGGAAAGGGACTGTATTTTAGCTGAATGTTTTTGTACTATGTGAATTCTTTACCGTGTTCACAAGTACACTCACTGTTTTTTCAAAAAGTAAAAGAAAAATAACCTCTCACTTCTTTGCCCCACCCTAAAAACCCATCTTCGTGAAATGAGCAGAATCCAGTCTGTGGGACAACTTCTCAGTTACCTTTTTAAAAAATTTTTTTTTTAGTTTTTGATGGATCTGTATTTAATTCATTTATTATTTACACGTGGTGCTGAGGATCAAACCCAGTGCCTCATGCATGCTAGGCAAGCGCTCTACCACTGAGCTACAGCCCCAGCCCATGGGCTACAGCCCCAGCCCCTCAGTTATCTTAAGTTTATATGGTTGGGCCACAAAAAGCATTTTCATGAAATTTACTTTAATATTATGCTTTTAGCTTTATTGAGGGTTGTGTGAGGAACAATAGCTGCTCTGCCTCTGGTATAAAATTACCAGGAGCTTTGTTCACTATGTAGCTCAAAATCCTGTATCCAAAGACAAGAGAACTTTTTTGGAAGATTCAGTCCCTGGAAGATCACTGTTTCTCTTGAACTAACTGAAGGCCCCTCTCAAATACAAGGCCTATTACACGCATTACCAGGTTTGTGGGTTTATCCCCTGTTGCCACAAAGCTTAGCTCTACTCATGATGCAACTGAAAGCCTGAATCTATTCAGTTGCAACTGAATTTCTTTTTTATAGCCCATTTTGTTCCAAAATCTATTTAAGGTGATTTATATAGCATAGGTGGGGTGAAGTTTTTAAGTAAACGGGAGAAAATGGTTAAGAAGATGGAGGAGGAGAGCCTCCTGAGAGGCATATTTGCTTCTGCTGATCTTCAGGCACCCTGAGTATGTTTATTTTAGTATACAAATATTCTCTTAGAAAGTAGTAAGAGGAAAGGAGTAAGAATCCATGTTGACATTGTTAATCTAAGTATCGATTTTCCCATCTTCATTCTTCAGCAAACTGATGCTTAAGTGCTGTTATGTACTCTAAACACTAGGGGGCAATCTTGTTTGCTCTTGAAATGTGTTAAATACCAATTCTCCCTCAGCTTGCTGTGAATACAATTTGTTTTCTTTCCCATAGAAGTGAACTACTGTGAGATTTTCATATTTATCTAGATAAAATGAAGCCACATGATGATTAAATGTGGTATCTTGGTCAGTATCTTGGAACAAAAAAAGGACACTAGTAAAAACTAAGGAAATCTAAATGAAAAAAAGCATGACATTTGATTAATAAAAATGTTATCGACATTGGTTCATTAGTTGTGACAAGTATACTAATGCAAGATGTTAACAGTTGAGTGAATGGGTACAGGGTATATAGAATAATTTCTGCACTTAAATATCTTTGTAGTTTTTCTCTAAGTCTAAACTAACCTAAAATAAAAAGCTTATTTTAAAAAATATATTTTTAGCTAGACATAAAATTTTTAGCCAGACTCAGAAGGATAAGGCAGGAGGATCACAAGTCTGAGGCCAACCTGGGCAACTTACACCCTATCTCAAAAAAAAGTGACGCAGGATGTAGGTTGGTGGTAGAGTACCCCTGGGTTCAATCCCCAGTACCACAAAAAATAAACACATACATATATAGATACATAAAATAAAATTTTAGAACGAGACAGGAAACTAATTTCCATCTTACTTCTTTTTGAAACCATAAAAAAATACTTTGAGAAGACTGTAAGACAAGTTCACTAACAGAAAAAAGCACTTTGCTAAGTGAGCTAATTAAATCGGTTTTCCTGCATTTAAAATACTTAAATGTAAAAATAAAAACTTGATATTTCGCAGGTAATCATCAAGGTATCCGTGTCTCTTCCCCATAGGCAGAAGGTCAGATGAACATCCCCAACCATTTCCTTGCCTCAGCCAAAGGAGAATAAGCTGAAACCACTCCCAGGGCAGAAGCCTTTGAGAGTTCGTAACTCCCTGCCCTCCCTTCCTCCCACCACCCTTCTAGGTGGTGCAGACCCCCTCAGCTTGCACGCTTGAGTGAGGACAATGTGGAGCCCACTCCCAGCCCACAAGAATGTTTCCAGGGCCTCTGTGCCGACAGCTTCTTCCTGCTTCATTTCCTTCATTTCTTCCTGCTTCATTTTACATATGAAGAAACTGAGGCACTGGAAGATTTAGTACTTTGCCCAATATCTCCCAGCTACAAGGTAGAGGGACCAGGATTTAACCCCACAAGCATGGCTCCAGAGCTTGTGCTTTGTTGTTGTTGTTGTTGTTCTAATGAGTTATACATGACAGCAGAATGCAGAATGCATTTCAATTCATTGTACACGAGCCTGTGCTTTTGAAAACCTGTCCCTAGAGACTTCCAAAGAGCACCAGAAAATTCCAGACAATTCTTCATTCCTTCCTTCTTGATGGTGCTGGTTCCCATTGGCCCAAGGCCTTCTGCATAACTGTTATCCTGAAACTTGTCTGTGTTAGAAACTTTTCCTCTTTCTTAGTTTACTCCTCATTTGGCTGAAAATTCCTAAGTGGCTTGTAGACAGGAAGGGACACATAGGAGGTATCCTTTGAAAGAGGCCTTCCTTGAGAGTTTAAAACTAATTTCTTCTTCTCTCATTGTGATGGCTAATTTGGTGGGGGGTGTTCCCAGGAATTGAACTCAGGGGCACTCAACCACTGAGCCACATCTCCAGCCCTATTCTCAGTGAGACAAAGTCTCACTGAATTACTTAGCACTTCACCATTGCTGAGGCTGGCTTTGAACTTGACCTCTGGGATTACAGGCATGCGCCACTGAACCTGGCTGTGATGGCTAATTTTATGTGTCAGCTTGGCTGGGCCACGGTACCAGATATATGGTTAAACATTATTCTGGAAATTTCTGTGAGGGTATCTTTGGGTAAGATTGACATGTATATAGGTGGACTTAGAGAAAGCAGATTGCCTTTCATAGTGTGGGTCATCCTGTTCCAGTCAGTTCAAGGCCTGACTAGAGCAAGTATGACTTCCCATGGCAAGAGAAACTTGTACCACAAGGTAGCTTTTGGACTTGAACTGCAGCATTGTCTCTTCCCGGGCCTCTAGTCTGCAAACCCACCCTGCAGATCTGAACTTGCCAGTTCCCATATATCACATGAGCCGATTCCTTAAAAGTAAATCTTTCTCTACATACACATCCTATTGTTTCTGTTTCTGTTTCTGTGTAGAATCTGACTAGTACATTCGTATATAATTAATTGTTTGGAGAATACAGTATTTTCCACTGAAAATTAGTTTCTTGCCAGGCGCAGTTTCACACACCTGTAATTTCAGCGCTTCAAGAGGAAGTTCAAAGCCAGCCTCAGCAATGGGGAGGCGCTAAACAACTCAGTGAGACCCTGTCTCTAAATAAAAATACAAAACAGGGCTGGGGATGTGACTCAGTGGTCGAATAGCCCTGAGTTCAATCCTGGGTACCAAAAAAAAGAAAGAAAGAAAGAAAATGAGTTTCTTGGAATATTGAAGATATTTCTCCATGGTCTTCAAGTATTTCAGTTGGCACTAAAAGTTTTTCATTCTATTACCATTGCTTTGAATGTGGCCTTCCACACTCTCTTTAAAAAAAAAAAAAGGTACAGTGTGGGGTGAGGGTAGCCAGGTACAGTAGCACAAGTTTGTCATCCCAGTGGCTCAAGTTCAAGGCCAGGCTCAGCCAACTAGCAAAGCCTTAAGCAACTTAGTGAAACTCTGTCTTAAAAATAAAAAAAGGTTGGGGATATCATTCAGTGGTAAACTACCTCTGGGTTCAATCCTCAGTATCCACCCTCCCTCCAAAAAAAGGGTGGGATATTTTCTTTGTCTCAAGTATTTGATATTTTATTGTTTTAGGGAGAGGAGTCAGATCTCCTTAAAAGTTTGTTGTCTTGGACTCTCTGTGGGCCTTTTTAACATGGAGATGCATATTATGCCATTCTGGAAATTGTCTTCTTCACTTACAAATGTACCTCGCTGGGCTATAAGCTTCAAGGAGGCAGGGAGCATGTGTGTCTTGCTCGTGATTCACCTTCTGCTGCCGAGGGAAGTATCTGGAGACTGCAACTGAATGAGCAGTGAATGAGTGACGCAGAAAGACACAGAAGTTTTGGGACAAAGATTTTGAGCTGAACATTCAGATACGTCAAGCGTAAGGTATAAGCTGTAAGTAAGAGCCTGGGGTCCAAGAAAGATATCAGCGATATAAATTATATTAAAGAGTTAACTATATACATTGTGTATGTTATGCCCTGGTCATGATATAATCTCTCTGGATGAGTTTAAGAAAGGGGGCTGTAAGCCGGGTGTGGTGGCGCAAGCCTGTCATCCCAGCACTTAGGGAGGCTGAGACAGAAGAATTACAAGTTCAAAGCCAGCCTCAGCAACAGGGAGGCGCTAAGCAACTCAGTGAGACCCTGTCTCTACATAAAACACAAAATAGGGCTGGGGATGTGGCTCGGTGGTCGAGTACCCCTGAGTTCAATCTCCAGTACCAAAAAAAGAAAGAAAAAGAAAGAAAAAAGAAAGTGGGCTGAAATATGGGTGATTCCTTTAAATAAAGAAAAAAAATATTGCCAAAATCTTCCAAACAAAAATAATACATGAGGCAGACTTTCCATTATCCCATGACTTTCTAGGCTGCCTGCAGAATTTGGCATGTTCTGAAAGAAGCGTGGTACCAGAGCACACTGATACTGTTAAGCGACACCATCAAGACTCACTCTTTCTATATCCACAGTCTGAATAAGCAGAGAGAAGGTGAAATACATGGGTAGGTAACAAAAACAACAAAAAAGAAAAACAGATGAGAAAAATTTCCAGAAAAGAAATGAATAGCTCTGACCTACCAAGCCCTCACTCTCTTCAAAGCTATTCAGACCCAGCCAGATCCTCTGCTCCTAAAAGCACTACTGCCAAACGCCCCTCAGATGCCACCTTGCTTATATAGCTCTTGCCAACCCTTGCCCCTCCGCTGTTCTCTTAACCATGCGCACACCAGGTTTCCCACCAAGTCTTATACTAGTCCATCTCTCCAGGAAGTCTTGTGGTCCCTGTAAGGATACTCAAGCCTCCTACCTGTTCAGCTAACCTGAACTAAGATGAATTTCTTCATTTCCATCTGTCATTTGCTAATTTGATCTAATTGCTGGATGTTGGTGGGTCCCCCTAACTGCCTCTGTCATTGGCACAATCATCTTCTGGGAAACAATTCTATTTCACCACCCACCTCCATCTTTCTCTGCAAACACCACACCATGTCAGAAAATAGCTCTCAGGGAAACTGCCCTGCACGGTATCTTCCTGCCAGAACAAGCTTGCCCTTGAGTTCACAATTGAATTTGTGTATCTTAACGGTTGGGATTTGAGTACTCGGGAGCCAATTTTAGAAAATATATTGGCCACGGATGAAATGCTGATGAAGTCCAGATCTGACATGTGGTTCTGAGCTCCTCCACTCCTGGGCAAGCTGACCAGTGTGCTAAAGAAAGGAGAAAGATGGTCTCTGTGTTGCAACGTCCTATACAAACAGGAGTTCAATTTCCATTAATGGTAACCTAGATAATAAAAATGGACCTTTTTTCTAGAATGAAAAACGCTGAATAAAATACAAAGTCACATCAGCCAGGCGCAGTGGCGCACACCTGTAATCCCAGCAATTTGGGAGGCTGAGGCAGAAGAATTGCAAGTTCAAAGCCAGCCTCAGCAATGGCAAGGTGCTAAGCAACTCAGTGAGACCCTGTCTCTACATAAAACACAAAACAGGGCTGGGGATATGGCTCAATGATCAAGTGCCACTGAGTTCAATCCCCAGTACCAAAAAAATGTTTTTAAAAAGTCACATTAAAAGCAAGGAAAAATTGGACTGAGATTGTAGCTCAGTGGTAGAGCACTTGCCTTGCATGCGTGGGGAAGTGGGTTCGATTCTCAGCACCACATATAAATAAATAAATAAAGATATTCCATCTACAACTAAAAAAATATTTAAAAAAAAAAGCAAGGAAAAATTGCAAAGATGGTGGAAACTGCCATTCCATGGGAGGAAGTAAGGAAAGAAAAAAGGAAGGGCATAAAATTCCCTAAGAAGTAGGGCCATACATTGGTCCTAGTAAGTATTTGTACCTTAGACATGCATAACATGGGTGAACCAGAGAACCTCGAGTTGAGACCATCTACAAGAGGGTGTGTCCCTGCACTTGGCAAGAACAAATGAAATAGCTCATTTACCCTAGACACCAGGTAACCCAGCTTTCCTTAAGGGCAGTGATCAACAAGCAAAAATACTTAGCACACAGGAAAGGAAGGCGACATGAATAAAAACCAGCAGGGGAAAAAGACCACCTAAATTCAGATATTGGAATTATCAGGCACAAATTATATACATGACAAACTTGAAAAAACAAAATAGAAATTCTAGAAATGAATACCACAACAGCCAAAAGAGAATTCCTAAAGACATGTTTGGTAACAGAAGAATTAGTGAACTGGAAGGCAGATCAAAAGAAATTACTCAGAATGTGTAACAAATGAGAGGATGTGAATATAGTACAGACAGAAGAGACAGGAAAGACAGGTGAGAACCTCTTCCCTATTTGTAACTGGAATCCCAGAGGGAGACAAGAGAATGAAGCAGAGCATTGTTTGGGGGGGAAATGCGAAGGAAGGAAAGAAGGAAGGAAGGAAGGAAGGAAAGAAGGAAGGAGGGAGGGAGGGAGGGAGGGAAGGAGGGAGGAAGGGAAGAGACAACAATCCAAGATTCCAAAGGCTCAGAATATCTTTTTATTTATGTTAATTGAAATTTTCACACCTGAATACACTACAGTGAGATTTCAAAAACAAAACAAAAAAGTTTTAAAAAGTGCCAGAGGGGGAGGGAAAGAGCATGTGATCAAGGCAATAGCATTCAGAGGGAAGGGTGGAACTCCTATCAGAAATCGCAGAAGGCAGACGGTGATGCCATGATAGCTTAAATGAACTGAAAAAATAAAAATAAAAATTCCCACTGTGTCAAAGTTCAACCAGGGATGCAGAACCAGGGGGACGGCTATGTTCAAAGACCCATGGCAAGGAATTCACTTATGAGGCAAGTGTGAAGTCGGACCAGCAGGAGGACAGGCTGGGCTCTCAGGCACAGGCACAATTTCTCCTTCATTCTGGAAAGCCTCCGTTCTGCTAATGTCTTTCCACTTACTGGATCTGGTTGATCCAGTTTATCTAGAATCTTTCTTACTCAAAGCTAACCCATTATGGTTCAGGGGCGCATGTCTATAATCCCAGCACTCAGGAGGCTGCGGCAAGAGGATCACAAGTTTGAGGCTAGCCTCAGCAACTTAGAAAAGCACTGAGACATCATACATCTCTTGAATGTGTTTTGTCCAGATGCTTTTTGGAGAAAGAGAACTAAATGTCATATCAAACTGGCAAACTGAAACAAAGGGTAACATGCTGCCTAAGTGTCTTTACACTGAAAAGGCATCATCTGGTAGGAGGAGGCACCTGGACTGGGAGTTAGAAGCCCTTGAAACCAAGTTCAAGGATTTTCTTCCTGTCCCCCAGCCAGGATTCATCAGCCATAATTAGCTGCGGGGACTGGGAAAGGCCCAAATTTTCTAACTGCCCATTTCAGCACACTGTGAGAAGGTCACACTTTGAAAGAATCACCCTTTTTAAAGGGGCTTGAAATGTCCCAATGGTATTCCATCAACCTTTGTCCTGATCCCAGTGCCACCACCCTGGGGAAGCAAATAGAATACTTAGTCATCTTTTCTTGCTACCTCTCTGGGAGGGAGTAGGATAAGGTTAGTCTTGGTATAGGATTATCTTGTATCACAAAACCCTAGGGACCAGCCAGGTGCAGTGGTGCATGCCTGTCATCTCAGCACTTTGGGAGGCTGAGACCAGAGAATCGCGAGTTCAAAGCCAGCCTCAGCAACAGCAAGGCGCTAAGCAACTCAGTAAGACTCTGTCTCTACATAAAACACAAAATAGGGTTGAGGATGTGGCTCAGTGGTCGAGTGCCCCTGAGTTCAATCCCTGGTACCAAACAACAACAACAACAACAACAACAAAAAATCCCTAGAGACCTTGCCTGAAACCAAAGGAGAGGAGAGAGATGGAGGGAGGCTTGGGATGGGTACAAACAGCCTAGGTTGTTTGTGACTTCCCAGTCAGTACTGTACCCTTTGGGGACCCACAAAACCCATTCCTTGAGCCAACCATATAGTGAAGAATACTCTTCATGCATCATTTATTGCATTATGTCAAATCTCAGCACAGTTCTCAAAAATCCTACAAGTTCCCTTTGTCACGGTGGCGAAGGTAGCGAATACTACAAGAAAGCAAGCCCGCAGAGTCAGGGGGGAAGCAGTGCTCCAGGGGGCGGAAGATGGCAGCCAAAGCCTGGGCTCTCCCTCAAGGAGCAAGGGGGGCGAGGGTAGCTCAGTGGCAGATTGCTGCCTAGCATAGGCAAGGTCCTGCATTGCACCCCCAGCACCACAGGGGGGAAAATGAGCAAGTACACTGAAATTTTGGGAGACTGTGAGGTCAGTCCATCCTGAGGTTTCAAAAACAATAGAGGTTTACACTGAGGGGGAGTGATAACACAGCTTTAATTTCTGGTCATTTATATTGTGAACCAGTGGTCCTATAAAGTAATCCAATAAACTTTATTGTACAAGACAAAAGATGAAAGTAATTCCCTACTGGGACTTAAACACAAACACTATGCTTAATAGGGGTTGAGCCATTTGAAAATTGCTGATATTTGACCATTTATTACCTAACAAACTTCAATTGCACATTTCAACGTATAAAAAATATCAGAAGGAAATGTCCATAAATATTTTCAGGAATTGTATTAGGGATGTGGTATTTTGAGTGGGAAAGAGTTAACCAGAAACCTCCAATGAAAGAGAATAGAACTTCCCTCAAAGACAGTCCACACTGTGGACTAAACACATTTCTGCTGTGTTTAGTTAGTGGACACACAACTAAAGCCCTTTCCCAAACCTCTTGCTTCTAAGTGGAGCCATGTGACTCTGGTGTGTTGGTATATGTTTAACACCTGGCTCTCCAGGTAAAGACAGGCCTCATTAGTAGTGTTTGCCTATTTCCATGGTGTAAATATTCCCACACAGGCCTAGTTCCAGCCAACATGATGTCATTGAAAGTAGAGTTGTGAAGAAATGCACAGAATTGGCTCTCAGAAGCTGGGACCAAATGGTTCCAGCACACCACTGAGACTGACTAGTTCTCACCAAAGGGATTTGGTAAGAAGTGGTCTGCCATTTGGACAAGAAATTATGCTCAGCTGGCCTCCTACAAAATCTCTTCTACTCCCTCAGAATTTGTTGGCCTTGAGAGGAAAATGGTGATGGAAGGAGGCTAAATTCTTAAGTCTGTTCCTTGAGAACTATTCAACAAATTGCTTAGCAACATCTGTGCTGGACTTTATATGAGCGAATACACTTCCACTGCCTTGAACCTCTGAGACTGGGGGCAATTGGTTAAAGCAGTTAGCCTGTCCCATGAGCAATGGCCTTCAGAAAAACTGCAGCTACACTTCAATACATTTGATTAAGTCTTCCTTCAGCTCAAATTTTGACCAAGCACATATTAATTTAAATTATATACCCAACAAATGCAAATTCTGCTTTTTTAAAAAAAACTTGATTTTAAAATAAGCTATTATCAGCATTAAGCATTCATTAAATTAACAAAGTGAATGTTTCATTATTTTCATAAAAGACTTGAAAGAAAACATCAATAAGAGACATTTTAATGAGTTTCAAATTTAAAAACCTTAAAAAAATTCAATTATTTTGAAAGAGCTTGGTATCAATTAGCAAGTAACAATTCAATTAGATTAAATAACCACTTTAACCCTTGAGAGTACAGATATACACAGAGGTAAGTAGGACTTTGTTTTCTTGACAAACTTCCAACCTGAAGCAGAACAATGATAAATACATTGTGTGTGCCAGGGGCATATTAATTCACTTAAGACTGCAGCCAAAATTCTTATAGAATTTCTTCTAATGTCACAGGCTCTAAAATAACATACATCTAGTGACATTGACATGATTGGAAGCAACTGGCTTTGTTACACTGCCAAGTGCAGCCTTGGGGATGGAATCTAGTGGCCAACACAAATGACAATGCAGATTGCATCCATGAATTCTATTTCCTGGAACCATCAGGTTCTAACTGACCAATCAGACAAGCAGAGGAAAACATCTGTTCAGCATAGGTTTTCAACAACTGGTGGGTATCCTGGCATTCTCACTAGGCATTCCGTCTCTGCCCAGAGGCAGCTCTTATTTGGAAAAGTGGAAATTCACAGGGACAAACTTGACTACAAGTGTCCCCTCTTACGGAGGCTCCCTTGGCATTCAACTCTGGGATGATGCCACTGAAAGAAGGGACTGATAAAGCATTTTTCTGGTGGTGTTCTGTTGAAAACCCCTTGGAATTTACTATTCCCAACTTTATTGAGTATAGCCACTCGATCCATTTGTCAGCTGAAGTTTATGTTCCCCGAATCATACATAAAGTTCCAAATTATTTCCAGAAACAATTGGGAGACATTAGGCTGACATGAGAATGGCTTGAAAAGAGCATCAAGTGTACAGGTGTGGATGTTGTTGGATCTTAACAGGGGCCATGTCACTGCACACAAGTCAACTGTTTATAACAATCTTGTTAATTGTAAGGTACCAGTAAGTGGTATTTTAACCATTATACATTGTAATATAGGGATGTGTTACTTACAGGCACATATGGAGCTGTTTTACTAAGTTTGATTTTAGGAAATTGAGAAATAGCTAACCACAGTTAGGGAATCTGGCAGGGCTACAGGGTAGAAAATACAGATTGTCAAAAATATAGGCTCAAAGGGGATGGGGTGCCATGCATTTCCTGCTTCTAATCACATAGCTTACCTTCAGTTCTCAGGTTGGGATGAGTGAGCACCTTTGTTGATCTAAGCAACAGGATATGGAGTGGGAAACAGGATCTTTGATAGCAATGACCCTGAAAAGTCAAGTACACATAAGAATATGGTCAGGTAGGTTTTAAAAATTGAGTGTAGGAAGATCTTGTGATGACAGCTATAAATGTGTTATCCCTTGAGTCACACTGCCTCAATATATACAGGTTTCCTCTATATCTGGCACACAGTTGTCATCTTGGTACCCTGTTTCAACAGGATGGCATCCTCCTGGGGATGTTCTCCACCTCTCCTATGTTGAACCTCCTGTTATCTGATTCTCATATATTCTTGGTTTACAATTTGATTTTGATGGACTATATCTTATAGTAGCTGCATAGGAAGTACATTTTTTGTAAACATTCTCTGTTGAAAAATCCCTTGATCCTAATCCTAATATGACAATGTATTTAACAGTTTAGCTGGGTATAGAATTTTAGATCAGCCATCATTTTCTTTCAGAATTGTGAAGGCATTGCGCTAATATCTTTTATTTTATCTTAATTTAATATATTTTTCATTTCTGGAAATTATTCTTGTTTTTTTCTCAGAACCTCTGTCGTATTCACAATTCCTTGTTTCCTAAAGATATTTTGAAGTTGAATTATTTAGTTCTTTAAGCTTGGTAGACATAGTTGTTTAAAGTTCATGACTGATTACTCCAGTTATCTGTTCTCAATCAGGTACATATTTTCCTTACTGTCGTGCTGCATAATCTTGCTATTTTCTGGACATCACCCTAGAAAAATTAGGTGGCACCTTTCTTCAGAGCTTTGCATTTGTTTCTGTCACATGCCTAAGGGCACTATCAGGAGGGACTATATTAAGGTTTGAGTTCCTGGCCCTCTCAGGTTATATATATTCTAAATGCAAATTCCTGTTGATCAGTTCATGGCACAACTTTCAAAGACTGCTTCTCTGGCTTTCCTTTTCTGCTTTCCCTCCCTAGGTCCCCAAGGTAGCACCAAGCCATCCCCTTCATGGTTCTTGGCAGTAAAAAGGAAAGAAAGTGAGTATAACTCAGGTCAGACATTACTGCACTGACATTCTGCTGGTCTCTAACCTGAAAAATGACCTAAGAGTTTCTGACTGTCTTTAGTATTTTTAAAGTTTTTTTCCCCAAGATTATTTAATCTCGTATTTTTCACTGTTTTCAGCAGGAGGAGTGAGTTTCCTAGCTGGCCATTACTGGAAACAGAAATGTTCTGCAAATTTCTTGCTTCCAGTATTACTGTGAAAAAGTCAAGAGACAAGTGTTGTTGTTGTTGATTGTTTTTACTTTCCCTTGCTTTGGAGATCAATAAACTTTAATACTACTATTATAAAATTTCATAGTAACGCAGTTTGATGTGATCTGTTTTATCCACTATGTTGGGTTCTCTGTGGGCCTTTCAATCTGCAGATCATAACCTTAGGTTCTAATAAATGTCCTCAAATCACTTCATGAAGACTTTCTTCATTCTGTTTTCTCCATTCTCCCATCCAAGAATGCCTATTAAACATTGTCCCTCATGGACTGACTGTCTACTTTTTGTAATCTTTTCCTTTTGTGTTCTGTCTCTGTCATTTTGTTTTACTTTATGGAAAATTTAATTTTATGCTCAGCTGTTCTATTGAGTGTTTCATTCTTGTTTGTTGTTGTATGTTCAATTTATTTATTCATTTGTGGTGGTGAGGATTGAATCCAGGATACTCTATCACTGAGCTATATCTCTGGCCCTTTTTAATTTTTAATTCTTGATACAAGGTTGCTAAGTTGCCCAGGCTGGCTTCAAACTTGCAATCCTCCTGCCCCATCCTCTCAAGTAGCTAGAATTACAGGCATGTGCCATCATGCCTGGCATCCTATTTTTAATTTTTAAGACTTTTGCTTTTTGTTGTTCTCTGTGACTTCTGATAGCATCCTGTTCTTATTTCATGGTTGCAATATCTCAAGTGTAAGAGATTTTTTCTTTTTCTGTACTTTAAAAAAAGTTTCATTTTCCTTGCTTGGTCTCTATTTTTTTAAATATTTTTAAAATTATAGATGGACACAATATTTTTATTTTATTTATTTTTATGTGGTGCTGAGGATCGAACCCAGTGCCTCATACATGCAAAGCAAGCGCTGTATCACTGAGCCACAATCCCAGCCCCTTGTTCTCTATTTTTATATGTTGTTTCTGTTTGTTTGCATATTTTATATTGGAGGTTTTCCTTAGACTTCTAGTAATCTTTGGTTGTCTGTTCATACTGAAGAGAGGGAGACTATAAAACTTTGAGCAGTGAAGAGATGTGTCTTCCCTTTAGGGTAATCTGGCTGGGCCATTTTATTAGGGAGTCTCCACTATCATTAACTTTTGACCCCACTGCCAAGTTCTAAGAACCAAATATAGCGGAGAGGGCTAGGGTAATCACAGTATCTCATATGAACACATTCATCTATTCTGTTTGCTTATTGTATTTGCACCCTCATCTAACCTGATGTGAAGACAGAATTTTTACCTTCTCCAGAAGAAACTTCAAGTTCTAGAGGGTATCTTAGTCCTGGCTGTTATAACAAAGAACCATAAACCAGGTAGTTTATGAACAACAGAAATTTATTTCTGACAATTTTACAGTCTAGAAGACAGAGATCAGGGTTCCAGCATGCTTGCTTGCATTTTACTGAGGATTCTCTTCCAAGTTGCAAATTGCTGCCTTATTGTGTCCACAAGGTAGAAGGAGAGTAAGAGAGCTTTCAGAGATCCCTTGAATAAGGGCACTAATCTCATTCATAAGAACTCACCCTCTGGACATAATCACCTATCAAATACCCTGCTTTCTATTACTACTATATCTCCTGGGATATTAGAATTTCAGCATATTAATTGGGTGGGGGTGGCACAAGTATTTAGTCCATAACAGGCGAGTTGTTCAGATATATTAGTTTGGGCATAGATCTAGATATTTATCAACATCTACTTCTCCTCTATCCTCTTCCTTTCCTACCTCCTCTCCTTTGAAAAATAATTTTTTTTTTTGGTACTGGGGATTGAATTCAGGGGCATTCGACCACTGAGCCACATCCCCAGCCCTATTTTGTGTTTTATGTAGAGACAGGGTCTCACTGAGTTGCTTAGCACTTCACTGTTGCTGAGGCTCGCTTTGAACTCGCGATTCTCCTGTCTCAGCCTCCCAAAGTGCTAGGATTTCAAGCATGCGCCAGGGCACCCAGCTTGAAAAATAATTTTTATTGAGATAAAACTTACATACTGAAAAATGCACAGACCTTAAGAGTGAACCTAACAAACTACATCTTAAATAATCCTCCCCATTTGAGCCTGTGCTTGGCCTTATCTTCCTGAAGTTTGTGGTGATGCCCACCTTTGGGGATTGAACCTTTGGGGATTCTGTAGTACAAACCGAGTCACCGTTGTAATCAAACTCCAGTCAGATGGGCTGGCTCTGGTTACTGATTCTCTCAGGAGACATTTTTATTTCCTTTTTTTCTTCCCCATCACCTAGGCTGAGATGAGCAAGTTATATCTTCCTATGCTTTACCTTTGCTGAGGGGCATGTACTTTCCTTCCCTCTTTTTTGAGAACGGCCCTTCCAGATCTTGGCTTTATGTGGAGTCTCACTTCCTGCTACCACCATGTAGCCCCAGGGCTCTGTCTCTTGTGTCCTGTCCCCTGCATCTTCCTCCCAGCCTTACTATAGGGCTCTGAGGTCCTAGTACATGTCAGCACATACAGTCCTATAGTCCTAGTTTTCAAAGGATATTTATTGTGTTTACTTCAGCAGTTCTGATGTTTTGTAGCTGAAGGATTTTTCAGAATGTCTTGTCTGCAGTCTTGCCAGAAACAATTCATATTGTTAAATCCTCTTCATCTTTAAAGTCTCAATTCAAAGGTCGCCTCTTATGTAAAAGCTTTCCGTCCTTCTCCTGGAGGAGGACTTCTGCTAATGAAACCTTTGGCAGCCCCTTGTGACACTCTGCTCCAGTGCTGCGAGTGAGTGCACTCAGAAGGCTGCTTTAGCTGTGTTCCTATGATCTGTGTCCATCACCAGTTAGGAGGTACTCCAGGATGCACCTCTCATCTTGCACTTCTGGTATAGTGCTCACCATGGGGGAAACTACTTAATAAACACTAAATTAATTACTGATAAGTAATTAATTGATAATATGCTGATAACATAATCGAATTCTACAGAATCTTTCTCCAGTTATGTCAGTTATTGCCATAGTTTGGATCTTAAGTGTCCCCCAAAGTCTGGCTCGGTACCCAGTGTGACACTATTGAAAAGTGGTGGACACTTTAAGAGGCGAGGCCCAGTAAGAGGTGTTCAGGTCATTGGGATTGTAGGACCCCAATCTCTTCCTTTTTTTTCTGTGTCTTTCATTTCCTGGATATGAGATGAATGGTTTTGCTCTATCACACTCCTGCCATGATATGCTACCATAGACCCAATGCAACATGGCTAACTAATCATGAGCTGAAACCTTTAAGACTGTGGGCCAAAATAAACCTTTTTTCTTCAAAGTTTGATTATCTCTGATATTTTCTATAGTGATGGAAAACAGATTAACACAGTTATGAGACATTCAATATAAACGTGTCAGGTACTGTCATTATGTCTCCGAAACATGACAAGATCGCTACTATCTCAAGATCTTTGCACTTATTGTCTTTCTGCTTGAAATGTTCTCCCTCTGGATGTTCACATGGCTAGCACCTTCCTTTTGTGTAGGTATGAATTTCAATGCTATCTTCAGAGAGTGAGATCTCCTAATCAACCCTATTCCATGCCTGGTGGCACTATCCTTTATTTTCTTCTTCTTTTTTTTTTTTTTTTTTTTTTTTTTTTTTTTTTTTTTTTAATATTTTTTAGTTGTTGATGGACACAATGTCTTTATTTTACTGCTTTGTATGTGGTGCCGAAGATCGAACCCAGGGCCTCACACATGCAAGGCAAGCGCTCTACCACTGAGCCACAATCCCAGCCCCCTTTATTCTCTTCTTTATGGACTACTATTATATAATCACCTGAAATTAACTTATTTATGTATTTTTTTAAAAAATCTATGTGGTCACATTCCCAGAGCCCAGAATGGTTTCACATGACAAATATTGAATAAATAATTTATTGACTTTCTAATCTGTTTAGTTGCAAAGCATTTTAAAAAATAAATATTAGGCCCTGACAGGTTCATTGTCAAGTTCAGTTGGTAAAATCAGCTATTTTTTTCAGACCATATTTTAGATTTTTCTAGGACTGAGGTAGACAACTGGTAACATCTGCCTTTTTTTTTTAGGCTGAAATCACCTTCTGGAATTCTGAGGACCTTCACTGGCCATTGAATGCTGAGTGCGGGCAGATTCCGCCTGCTTCCTGAGTAAGCTCCTGGTCACACCTAGAGGTACCTTGTCACAAACTTGAGTCAGATTCCTTCCGGGTGGAATTTTGGCTCAGCCCAGCAGTTTCCTCAGCAGTTTCCACCTGCTTGTGCCTACACCTTGTTTTAGTCAGCTTTTTTTGCAGCTGTGATTAAAAGGACTCAACCGGAACAACTGTAGAGGAGGAAATGTTTATTTAGGGGCTCATGGTTTCAGAGGTCTCAGTCCATAGACAGCAGGCTCCATTCCTCTGTGGTCAAGGTGAGGCAGGACATCATGGTGGAAGAGTCGGGGGGAGGGAAACAGCTCACGTGATGATCAGAAAGCAGAGAAAGACACTCCATTTGCCAGAGACAAATTTATACCCCAAAGCCAGGCCCCAATTCCCACCTCCTCCAGCCACACCCTACCACTTCAATTACCACTCAGTCAATCTCTATCAAGGGATTAATTCACTGATTGGGTTAAGACTCTTGTAACCCGGTCATTTCCCCTCTGAACTTTCTTGCATTGTGTCACCCATGAGCTTTTGGGAGATACCTCACACTCAAACCATAACACACCTCTACTGAAGGAGGTTTATGCTAGGAAGGGGACGTGAGATCACAGACAAGGGAGAACACAGTACAGTCAGGACTTAGAAAAACGAAATGGCACAGCCATCAGGGCTGAGAAGAGAAAGTAAGGCCTAAGAAATGGGATAAAGCTGGGCACGGTGGCACATACCTGTAATCCCAGCACTTTGGGAGGCTGAGACAGGAGGATCGCGAGTTTGAATCCAGCCTCAAGCAACAGTGAGGCGCTAAGCAACTCAGTGAGACCCTGTCTCTAAAACACAAAATAGGGCTGGGAATGTGTGGTTGAGTGCCCCTGAGTTCAATCCTCAGTACCAAAAGAAAAAAAAAAGAAAAAGAAAAAGAAAGAAATGGGATAAAGAAATTAAAAAAAAAAAAAAAAAAGCAAAGGTGAAGGGCTACGGAAAGAACTTGGATTTGGATCTCCTTTGACATTGAGTCCAGGGTCAGCTTTCCCTAGAATTGGTTTGAAAAGATGTAGTTCTCTTAATTTTCCTTGGCAAGAAAACTAATATGAAGGTGGAGGAAGGAAGAAGGCTGAAGGTGGCACATTTTGGTCCTGGGACATGGACCTCTCACCTGACAAGGATTATCGTAAAGCAAGGCGTAGATTTCTCCTTCTATCTCTGCCCCCCATCCCCTTTCCAGTACTGAAGATTGAACTCGGGAGTGCTGTGCTTTACCACTGAGCCACATCCCCAGCCCTTTTTATCTTTTTATTTTTTTATTTTGAGATAGGGTCTTGCTAAGTTTCTAAGGGCTTTACTAAATTGCTGAGGCTAGTCTCAAACTTGAGATCCTCCTGCTTCAGCTTCCGAGTTGTTGGGATTACAGGTATATGCTACTGTGCCCAGCTCTCCTTCAGTTTAAAAAATGTAGTCATTCTAGACCCCTATAGTCCACAAGAAATATGCACTGTCTCCACCCCAACCTCCCCAACCTCCCCATCTATACTGCCTGTCATCTTCACGTATCACTCTTTATCTGCCACAGACAACCTAGTCGGTGGTCTAAGGCAGGGCTGTGCTCTGCATGCTAAGTAAGTGTCCTCTGAAAGTGATGCTGGTCATGTCAGCCCCACACACAGAGCTTCCAGCAGTAGCCCTGTGCTTCTAGTGTGCAAAGGGGGTTGTATAAAATGCCCAACCTTCCTCAGAGGTTCTGATTCACTAAACTTGATTTTAGGTCCAAGTATCTGCATTTAAAACTAATACCACAGGGATTCCATAAAGGGGATTGTGAGGCACTTCTTTATAAAATAATAGTTAACCTTCACTAAGTATTGGCTATGAGCTAGGCATTGTGCTAATTCCTTTATGTTGTTATCTTAACACAACAGCCCATTCAGCTACAGAGGAGGAAACAGGCTGAGAAGTCAGTAGAACTTTCACTGAATCCTGAACTTGCAAAGGTCTGTGACTTCAAAGCCCACCTTCTTTCATTGAGCCAGGGATATTTTTTAAATATTTCAATTATTTGTAGCATTCTTTAATACCTTGTTATTCAAACTGGGGTCCATGGACTGGCAGCATCAGCATCTTCTGAGAAATTGTTAGAAATATAGATTCTGGGCTGAGGATATAGTTCAGTGGTAGACCACTTGACTAGTGTGTGTGGCCTTGGGTTCCATCCCTAGCACTACCAAAAAAAAAAAAAAAAGGATTTTGAGATCCCACTCCAGGCCCTCTGAATCAGAATTTACATTTAACAAGACACCTGGGTAATGTTTTGCAAATTAATTTTGAAAAGTACTGTTTTGTTGTTGTTGTTGTTTTATGTTGTGTTATTTTGTGGTGCTGAGGTTGGAACCCAGGGCCTTGCCCAAGCTAGGCAAGCACTCCACCACTGAGCTGTACCCCCAGCCCAAGAAGCACAACTTTAACATTTTTTACTTATTCATTTTTACCCCACACAATTCCAAAATAAATTATCAGTGTGGTTTCCTATTACATATATTATGGAAATTCCTTATAGCTTTAATGTGATTCATATTGGTTTATAAGATTTAATTCATCCATTCAACTAGATTTAGCCGAACTAATTTTATTATTTCTCACACAGACTATTACAATTATCTCCTGTTTGATTTATCAGCCTCCAATCTCTTTTGTATTTTAATCCATTGCAAATGTTTCTTTTTTAAAACAGTGGAACACATAATTGAAACAAAACCTTGGTAGAATCTCACAACAATAAGACAGAAGTGCAGCTGCTCTGGTTTAAGTGTGTGTGGGTTGGAGCTCTGTCTCCTTAGTCCCTGTCATTCCCCAAGTCACTACCCTGGAACTCCCAGGTATCTGTGGAGCACAGACACCTGTGCTTGCTTTACCTGTCCTCAGTCATGGCAGCACAACTCTTTCATGACCAAATCTGTGGTATATTACCAATAAACCAGTAATAATTGCATGACCCAAGTTCATGATAAATTTGGTTTGAAATAACTTGGAGCAGATTCAAGATCTGCTGTCAAATGTATTTCAGCATGTTTCTTGAGGATGAAACCCCCATATCAGTCACATGTGGGAACATGTTGTCAACATGGGTGTCTTAGGGAAAGAAGGACAGCCATGATCTAGCTGGCTTCCATGTTGCTGCCAAGAGCTTCCTTAAGACCATCCCTGTCCGCATAGACACTGCACAGCCCACAAAACCCATCTGTTCACCCCTATTTCTCTCTCTCACCTATTTTCATTCCTCCCCCATCCCCTTCAGGACCCTAGGACCCTCATGCTTTCCTTGAGAGTGTGTCTTTGCTGATGCTGTTCCTATGCCTCGAAACTTCTCCTGATTTTCCTCTCTTCTCTCCTCCCCTACTGCTTTTCATGGTGCCTATTCCAAGGTAGGTGCCTTTTGAATATGGTCGAGCAGATGGGCAGGTAGATAAAGAGATAGAATGGAGGAGTGAGGGGAGAGAATGAAAGAGAGAAACAGAAATGTGGGTTCCTGAGCTTCTACAGCTGGCTCTAATTCCCTCTGGGCCTCTGGCTCTTGGGCTCTTGGATGCTCTTTAACACTTACCCATTGGGTTCTGTAATGCTTTTATGTCGGTCTATGAGGCCAAGATCTTGTCCTCTTCATCTCTGTATCCTCAGGGCCTCCAGCGTCGAGGACAACAGGATGAGTTATTTTTTGCCTTGTTTTAATGGAGCAAATCAAAGATCGCTACCTTATGTTTTAGGGGTTTTTAGATCCCTCTTTCTTCCTTTGCTCAAGATGACACTCGAAAATACTGTTTTGAGTAAAAATAAAAATATGTGCTCCTCAGAGCTCTAACTTACCTAGAGATTTTATGGGTTCTAGTTTTCCTATAGTAACAACAATTATTTATGTTGATTTTCTAAAGAAGCAGTAGTATTTTATCATCCATATCATACTCTGTTTGCATTAGATACACATCAGGAATTTCCGTCTTTGTGCCAAATCCAACAGCATGCAGAGCCAGGCTTTTAAAACACTAATTCATTAGCTTGGAAATAGGAAGTGACAAGAGGTAATTGATCTATTTCAATTGGCTCTCATAGGAGATAGCTTTTATTTCTTTGGCCCATGGCCCCTTTCAATTTAGTGTATGTCTTTTCCAGAAATTTGTAATCTTTTTTCCCCCCAATTTGGTGGAAAGCAAATTTGGGGTGATTTAGAATATTTTAAATTATAAATGTACACCTCTCAGTCTTAATCTCTACTTCCCCATTATAATTAAATATAGAAATCAGCTCTAGCCATGTCTCCTGTCTTTCCAGTGCTCTCATCTCAGCCTCTGTCCAACCTTCTTTATTCTCTGCTTTTCCCTCCCCCACCGAGATTTTAATTTTGTTAAAACGTTTTTACTGCAGCTGTGACTCAAGCCACTCGGCTAGCTGCAGAAACACAATGTCATTTAATATTCCAACCCACAGCCCAGACAGTTTCACATCGGGTCATTTGGAGCAGAGCAGTTGAGACTGCTTTATCTGACAATGATTGGCAACACCCTGCTGTTGAAAAAACAGACAGCATCAAAAACAGTGTGTGCATGAATCCACAGTGCTGCTTTCAATACCAGACCACAAATGGGAGCCAATTTAACAGAAGTGATTGCAGTTATCAGGCGACAAAATAACACCAAGGCCATACTTCTGATACCCTCTGCATTGGTTGGATAAGACATGTCCATTCATTAATCCATCTTACTGTTCATTGAGCCACATTCAGCATGGGCTATTTCAGGGGAGGCACCTTGCAGAGATAATAATGAGGACACAAAACATCATCACAGCTCCTGCGACTGACAGAGCTGTGATCCGCTGGAGAAGGTAGATGTCAAAAACATCTGCACAGATATTCTAGAAAAACGAAGATGATGCCTAACATGACTAAGGAGGCTCACAGAGGAAGTTAGATTTAGAGTTTTTTATTTGTTTGTGTTTTGAGGAATGAACTGAATTTTTCCAGATTTTAAAAAAAGAAGTGGATATATTTCCCACCAAGGAAATACAGGCTCACAGGCAACAGACTGAGTGGCTGTGCCATTAACTAAGGTAGAGAGGAGACATGGGGCTGGCATGGAATGCACGAATTCTTTCTGTCGTGTTTGTAGAATCTAGGATGGATTTAGGGCCTGGTTGAGATTTGGGGCTAAAAAAATACATTTGAGAGTCAATGGCTATAATTCATAACCAAAGCCAAGTGACAAGGACCAAGAACATACAGTGACGAAAAAAATAAGAGCCCATGACTGAAGGCTGGGAATGGCAAGATTTAATGATATAACTGATGAAAAGGGACACCAGGGAGTCTGAAAAAGTGAAGGAGCACAATAGATGACAGAGCCCAGCAGAAGGCACCTGTCTACCACAACGGGCCTCCTCTTTGCTGCTTCCCTCAGACCTGATATACCTGATATTCATCAGACAGCTGTGAAATGATTTTTAGCTATTACCCAGTTCACTTTTATCTTAGAAATAAGAAAAAATGAAGCTAAAAATTGTGTGATTTATTTAATCAAGATATTCTCTTTCTCTCTCTTTTTTTTTTTTCCACTAGGAGTCTAGGTATGGATGTATTTTTATTTATCTTTCTTAGAACTCATGGAACTCATGCTCCCTTAATCTAAATTCATGTCTTTCTTTGAGTCTGGAAAATTCTTAACTATTATGTTTTGCACCTTGTTTCCTCCCGGAATGCCTTTTAAGATGTGTGCAGAGGTCTCTCATTCTATCTTCCATGTCTCAGATTTTATAATATTTTCACTCCCCTCATCTCTCTGGGTTGCCTTCTGGTAATTCCTCAAATATGGTTCTTTGGTTCACAAATTCTCTCCTTGCCTATGTCTAACCCGCAGTTTAACTGGAACTGAGATGTCAGTTTCAATGATTTCATTTCTATAGGTTTTATATCTTTAAAGAAATAATTGTTTTTCCAATCATTTTAGACTTATGGGAGCTATTTTCTTTTACTTTGTTTCTAATTTTTCTTTTATGACTTCAATTATGTGTTTGTTTTCTTTATTTTGTTCTCTAGCCAAATGCTCTATGTACTTAGGCTCTTCAGAATCTAACTCGGCTCTTTGCATGTCAGCTGCCATTTGCTCAAGGTGTCTTATCTTCCCATGTTTGTAATTGCTTATGGGGAACTGTAAGGCCTTGTCTTAAGGGGCAGGTACCCCAGGGTTTTCCCCCACTGAGATCACATGCTGTATTAATGTCTCAGTGCAGCTGCTCCTTGGCCACGCTAGTAATATAAATACAAGTATTGTAAATTTCAACCTTTAAGCCATATCAAACAAGCCTCTCCTATGGTGCACTGGGAAATGTTTAACAAACATCTTGAAGAAAAAGCCCTGACTAGCAGCATTTGTCAGTTTTTGTGGCATAAAGATGCACATGCTTGCTGATCTCCAGCTGCCAACATGAAGTTACTGAAATCAGTGTTGGGAAGACACATGTATCTTCAGCTCTTGGCAGGTTACTGTAAATAAGCTACCTTGCTCTGAGGGACTTACACTGAAAAATTCTCAGGGAAAGCATTTTATTCCCCCAATCCAGAAACCTGAGTATCCAAACTTATTTTCTGTTGCTATAACAAAATACTTGAGATTGGCTCACTTATAAAGAAAAGAAGTTTATTCAGCACCTGATTCTGGAGGCTGGAAAGTCGGAGGGTCTGGCACCAGCATCTGCTCAGCATGTGGCAAGGAAATTTTGGCTGCATCATAACACAGCAGAGGGCATCATGTGGGGTGTCAGAGCAAGTGCACCAACTCTAGTCTCCTTCCTCTCTTCAAAAGCACTAATGCCATAAAGCACTAGCTTTATCTCATCCTAATTACTCCCAAAGGCACTACCTCCAAACACCATTAACATATGTATTTGGGGATTACATTTCCAACACATGAATCTTGGGGGTACACATATAGACCATAGCACTGGGTCAAAACAGAAATGAAAAACAAGAAAACTGTCATCTCTTTGTGCTAATGGGTAGATTTTTTTTATAGTTCAATCTTTACTGAAAGGAGTAAACTTCTGAGTTCCAGATTTATGTGGAAATTAGTGCCAACTCTTCACCTGACATAAACTTGAGGTTCCACTCATGTCTCCATATGCCATTAAAGGGTAAGCTCTTTGGAAACAAGAGTCCAGAAAAACCACTTGCTCTTACTCTTTTAATCTTAAATTTCCTCTATTTTGATTTCTGGGGATCTCCATTATTCCATACTTAAAGTGTCTGCTGAATTTTATGTAGCATACTTCAGTATTTTTTGTAAAAAGAAAAACAAAAGTGTTTCTCAGGTTACTGGTTCTAATATGTTGCCAGAAATTAGAAGGGGAATAACGTCCATAAGCTTTTTTGAGGGGGGGGGAGTGCCAGAGATTGAACTCAGGGGCACTCAACCACTAAGCCACATTCCCAGCCCTTTTATGTATTTCATTTAGAGACAGGGTCTCAGTGTGTTGCTTAGCACCTCACTGTTGCTGAGGCTGGCTCTGAACTTGTGATCCTCTTGCCTCAGCCTCCCGAGCAGTGCCATAAGCTTTTATATCAGTTTCAATTCTTTCCTCCAGGCTTCATAACCATGGTTCACTTGCACATTAGATTCCTAGATAGGACATTTCAATCATCCTGCACTGAACACATCCAAAGCTAGAGGTTCAAACTTGTTACTTTGCCCTTGTTCTCTATCTTAGGTAATGGTGGGTCCATCCAACCAGTGAACCTTGTCTTCTCCCCTAAACAATAGTCTAGACAAATGGATAGCAATGATAGGTTTTGGTAAGTAGCAGCAGAAATAATTCTCAGATCTATTGAATAGCAAAACCAACCAATATCAAAACTAAGAAAAGATGCATGAAATATAAAATTGTTAAAAGACCACAGTTTTTTCTTAGGATCATATGAAACCAATTCTCTCAGCACAAACGAGCAAGAGGTTGTTTTTATGATTCACTTCTTAATGAACAAGAAGTTCTTAATTATTCCAAGAGAAATCTACCTTTGCAAAATGTTTCAAAATAACACTTCCTAAATTCAAAAATATTGATGCCTTTTTTTTTTTTTTTTTTTTGGTACTGGGGATTGAACTCAGGGGCACTAGACCACTGAGCCACATCCCCCGCCCTATTTTTGTGTTTTATCTAGAAACAGGGTCTCACTGAGTTGCTTAGCGCCTCATGGTTGCTGAGGCTGGCTTTGAACTTGCGATCCTCCTGTCTCAGCCTCTCAAAGTGCTGGGATTACAGGCGTGCACCACCGCGCCCAGCCATTAATGCCTTTTCTACTTTGTGTGGAGCAATACAATATAAAATAATCAAAATCTGAACTAATTAGTTGAATCTATTTTTTTAAAATGTTCTTTTTATTTTATTTCATTTTTGCTACTTATTGTGTTGTCTCAAAAAGAGGTCACTTTCAGTAGTGAGCCTTGAAAAATATAACTGAAGTTTTTTTAATGTTTAGTTCAAATAAATTCTTGATTTAATATCTTGCTAGAGCCTTATAGATATTTTCATTTTTTTCAGTTATCAGATGACAAATGCCTCTTGATATAAGATTTTCTGCCATATGAAGATAGTTATATGAAGTTGCTATGAAAGTCATCAAATACAAGTCGAAATATCGGGTTAAACATTAGGAGCCAGGTGGGTGGCACATGCCTGTAGTCCCAGCTACTCTGGAAACTGAGAGGGGAGGATCACTTGAGCTCACAAGTTGGAGATCACCCTGGGCAACATAGCAAGACCCTGTCTCAAAAAAAAAAATAGAAAAGACAGCAAAAACAACCTTCCTATGTTAGACAATGCTTGCTTTTACATCATTGAAAGGGTGTATAGAAAGCCCAAGGCATCTTTGGTATAGGCTTAGAAATAACAGGAAAAGAGGGCCTGGGTTAAATCAACTCTCAACTGCTGTCTTTGAGGTAAGGACTAGGATGTGTACAATTGAATCACATGACTCAAGAGCTGAGATGGTGCTTTTTACAAAGCTGTATGAGATCTGACTGCTGTATGAGATCTGACATGTTATCAGAGCAAATGGGATAGGCTGAGCAGCGTCAAGGGAAGACACTAGGAACAACAGCCTCAAAAAATGTAGCAGAAGGTTTGGAAGTAACAGCTACATGTAAACCAACTTTGAGATACCCAGAAAATCTCAACATAAGATCAAGATTAGTTATGAAGCATAGAGAGTTATGCACAGCTCCCTGTTAGCTCCATCTGTATTCAGTAAGGCAAAGATCGTTGCCAGCAATGGGAAGCTGATTATGCTTGATTATAGATGAAGCTGTTAGCAATTACTTATTTCATGAATTAATGTTATCTAGCCCGTTCGTCCCTGGCCTTGTGAGTTTAGGGCTGCATTCGCAAATATGGGTTACCCTGAAATTAACAATTTGACTCCCAAATGCCACTTGTAAAGTTACTAGATGCCCAGTTCCCAATTTTTTACCACTTAGTGAAAATAGTTGTACTATTTAGGGACTCCTTTGATTCAGACTTGAACCATCTTGGCTAAAAGGGGAAGATATAATAGCTAGATAACTGGAAAGGTGAGGGGTACTGTTGGAAGAACCAGAGCAGGGTCTTAGCATTGCCTTCTCTTTCTGGGCTCCCAGTGCTTGCCATGGTCTGCGCATCTACAACAAAGCTCTTGGGGCTGTGATTCCCCTGCAAAAGGAGAGCCCATTTCTCAGGAGAATAAGGGACAAGGGCCAGGAGAAAAACAACTGGGATCAGCTACATTGGACTGAATACAGGACCTGAGGTGTTCCACAGAAGATTTGAGTGTCGGTGAATGTCCTTCTCCATTTTGGGGTCCATTTCCCTTCTCTGTTCATTCCCGTAGCTCACTCACTTCAAAACTTCCAGGTCCCCTTTAGGGCCATGGTCACTTCTGTTATTGTCCAATCTACATTCACTTCATTCTCTAACGACTGCCTGCTACAGTACTTGTGTGTCTCAGCATCTTCCTCCCACTCAAATTGCACTGCTACTCAGTCATAAAGTATATGCGACTCTGACCCTACAGCCCTCTACACAGAACCAGGCCAATGTTCCACAGGAGATGAGGTAAGGCATTGACCTATGCCGTCTTCACCAATTCCCATGGTTTTAAGTAGTAAAGCAGGGAAGTTTTCTATTTTCCTATCATGAAATAGAAAAATAAAATTTATCCCATTATTAAATAGAAAAGATTGGACTTCACTAGTAGTTAAACAAACTCAAAGTATGAATAACCCCAAATTTACTAGAAGGGCAAAACAGATGTGCACAAGCTTCTATCAGTAGCTAGTTATTAAAGTATGATTAATGTATTAGAAATTGAAAATTATTCTGTAAAATAGTCTTAAAGTACAGACATCAAGTGTAATTACCAGACCATGAGGTTTTCAGATACAAATCAGATAAGAGTAATATTCCAATCAATTCTCCCAGTAGATAGATCTCTATTTTAAAAAGTCTCCCAGGTGCTAGGGGTGTAGCTCAGTGGTAGAATTCTTGCCTAGCTTCTGTGAGGCCTTGGGTTCAATCCCCAGCACCACACACAAAAAACAAATATGTAAAAGAAAGCCCTCTAGCTTCCTTTCAACAAAAGTGGTCAAACAGTGTGATTCATGCCATGTCCGTGAACTTAGAAAACTTACCTGTTTCACTACTTAAAACCCAGTGTATACTTAATATACTTGTTAATTTCCAAATGTTCAAGAGGATGGTTATGGTATGGAGAGAGATTAAAAAGAGTATAGAAACATAAACCATCCATCATCCAATGTGTTTTGATATATATTGGATCAATCTTTTTGAATGTAAATACATAAGCACTTTTTAAAAAATTGAGGTCAAACTGTACATGACTTGCTATTTTCCCTTAGTATATTATGAAATTTTTTAAATAGGTGCATAGTGTTCCATTATATGAATGAAGAAAAATTTACTCAACTGATTATATATTATTGAATATTTAGGCTGCATCTAATTTTTTTCTGTTATCATGGTCTTTTATCTTTGTGCATAAATTGAAAGTCAGATCATTTCTGTAAATAAGCAAAAGATAATTTATTTTATTTTTTTTGTAAACATTTATTTTTTAGTTGTAGGTGGGCAGAATATCTTTATTTTATTTTTATGTGGTGCTGAGGATCGAACCCAGTGCCTCACGCATGCCAGGCAAGCACGCTACCACTGCGCCACAACCCCAGCCCCGCAAAAGATAATTTATAATAGAGTATTTCCTATTATTAAATAGAAGAGATTTGACTTCACTAGTAGTTACACAACTCAAAGTATGAAACTTAAAAAAAAAATAGAGAATGATTCTCAGAGTAGCAACTCGATGCTGGAAATGCAATGGAGAAGCACTGGACACTTTGGGGGCTTTGTTTGACTTATTGAAACTTCTGTGAACACCCGGAGTTTCTCTCTAACATCCCTTTGTCCTCCTTGTGATGGCACACAATATTCCAAAATAGTCCCTTAGAGAATTCCTTGACCAACTCTGGGCCCATGCATCTCAAGTGGAGATGAGGCCACCCTGAAGTTTGAGTGAGGGCAGCGGGCAGCTATGGTGTGAGTGCAACTCCCAAGTGTGGGTACAACTCCCACGCCCAGGCCAAATTAATCTCAAGACCTCTGTAGGAACTACTGGAAAGTAGGGACTCTTTCTATGCTGGAAGGGTACATTTGAAATTGCTGGGACTCCCTATGGAGAAAGTGAACATGAAAAGGAAGACTGTAGAAGGACAGTGGAGCTGAGGGATGGAGAGGGACAGGATCCTCACTTTAACCCTAGAATCCAGCCATGTACACAGATTTTTCATTTCCATGATTCAGTATGCTCCTGTTTGGGCTTTAATCGGTTTGAGTCAGAGTTTCTGGCACTTCACAGGAAATAATGCTGTTTAAATAAGTGTCCAGAAATGTATTATCAAATTGCTTGATACCTAGAAGGGTATCAAGTACCTTACCATCAAAGGCATTCAAGTGTGTCTTCCATTGTGTTCCCAGGACTAAGTGTTACTATTTTGAAAATCTGGTCAATTTGATTCTTTTTAATTTCAGATTTTGTATTTATTTAACCCCTAATGAATTAGAACTTTTGCTATTGAGTAATAAAAAATACTCTGTCAATTGTAAATTAACTGTGTCTTTTGTATGTTTTTTCTTTATCAGCCCATATCCTTATGGATTAAGTACAGAGATTTAACCTTTGACGCTGATGAAATGTATTTTGCCTCTAGATTTTACGATTAAAATTTATTGTGTATGATCATCTGTTTATAGGAGATATTTGGAAAATGTAGTAAAAAATACAAAGGAGAAAATAGAAATCACTTTAAATATTACTACTGGGTCTTAGTGTCCATTGGGGATATTCCCTCTAATTTACATATATTTGTTTACTAGAATATAAGTGTATGTGATTTTATACCTTTTTAACTTATTTTATCACTTAAGATTATATCACAGGAATTTCCTCTTTGTTATTAAATATTTTCCTAAAAGTGTTTTGGGCCCTCTTGGGGGAGGGGGAAGCACATATATAGAAAAATTGATACATCACCTCCGAAGATGATTCATTGGTGGGTTCCAATTGATACATCACCTCCGAAGATGATTCATTGGTGGGTTCCAGATTAAGAACCCTGACTGTAAAACAAGATATTTAATGTCTGCATGGCAGTCTCCTATGTTAATGTGTTCTAATTTATTTAACCATGTAACATTTGTTTTGGGAAGACAGACTTCCAAATTCAAAATCTTGTGTTCATGTGGTTTCACCCCTACCTTAGGGTAACTTGTTAAATTTCTAACCTTTAAACCTAATGCAAGAATTTAGCACTCAGTGTAACATTCTTCTTCTTCTTCTTCTTCTTTTTTTTCCCTTTCTTTCTTTTTTTAGGGTTAGGGATTGAACCCAGGGCTTCATACATGCTAGAAATGCTCTCTACCATTGAATTACATCCCCAGCTCTACTGCTAGCACCACCCACTTTTTTTTTTTTTTTTTTTTTTTTTTTTTTTGAGACAGGGTCTCTAAATTGCCCAGACTATCTTTGGACTGGCAATCTTCCTGCCTCAGCTTCCCAAGTAGCTAGGATTACATGTGCATGCCACTATATCCAGGTAATTTTAAAAAAAATTCTCTTATCGTTTCCTTAGGATAAATACCTGGAACACCTGGAAATATAATTACTGAGTCAAAGAGGATGCCCATTTGCACATTCTTGGGGCTGTTGTTATCTACCACATTTTCTTCTGGAAGGTGAAATTGGCAAGATGAGAGAGTGTGGAATTGATTATAGCCCATCTTTGCTGCTACAACATAACATTGTTTATTCAAATCTTTTCTAGTAATGAAAGAATGACTCCACTTTAACTTATTAGTTAATGTCAGTATTTTTATTTTGTAAGTATTTTGGCTATTGGTGTTCCTTCTCGTAATCTCCTGTTTATTTGTAATCATTTGCCTTTTGGCCTGTTGTGCTGTTTGCTCTTATTAATATGTAAAACCATTGTATAAATTAATGATAGTCATTCTTAGTTTTGTATATGCTACAAGTATTTTTCACATTTTGTAATTTGCTTTAATTTTTTTTTTTTTTTTTTTTTTTTTTTTTTTTTTTTTTTTTTTTTTTTTTTTTTTGGTACCAGGGATTGAACTCTGGGAAACTGAACCACTGAGCCACGTCCCCAGCCCTATTTTGTGTTTTATATTTTGTAGAGACAGGGTCTCAATGAGTTGTTTAGCACCTCGCTGTTGCTGAGGCTGGCTTTGATCTTGCAATTCTCCTGTCTCGGCCTCCCAAAGAGCTGGGATTACAGGCATGCGCCACCGCACCCAGCTTACTTTAAATTTTTAAAAGCATGTTTTTACTGTAGCAAAGTGTAAAATCTTTATGTAGCCAAATCCAGCAATTTTTCTATTCCTAGTTTGTTGTCTGTTCCCTATTCAAACATCAGATGAATACTTTCCAATATTTTTTCCAGTATTTTGTTGCATTGTTAGTATTGTTACAGTTGACCCTCTAATCTGTCTGGAATTTTGCTATATGCTGTGAAATAAAACTCTAAATGTATTTCCCTTAAATACCTAGCATTTTTTCCAAGTACCATGTCATTGTCTCCACCTTCTAAGGGCTCTCTCCTCTCTGGGTGGACCAGACCAACCCTGATGGCAGCAAATGTAAATGAAAGCAGCAGAAGAAGCGGAATGACCCAAGCTAGACCACCAATGTTATCACATCCGGAGAATGAGCTGTTTCCTAATCCTTGGATTTTCTCATTAGTGAGGAGAGAAAAAAGGGAGGGAGGTAAGAGCACCTCTGTTTTGTTTACATAGACAATAGGCACTTCTACAGGAGTGACAACAGGTCTGCGGGTCCCAAGAAGCCCCCAAGATTGCAGGTTTAGTGTGATTCTGAGGATTTATGCTGCCAGCTCATGCCTCCGTGTTTTCAATTTCCCCCCAGTACACACAATGCCTCCCAAGCACCCCCCACGCAAACCCTGAGAGAAGATGGATGGATGAGTTGGTCTGCCTGTAATTACTGCTTATTTAATTTGATTGTGGATTTAATATTCTTAAAACAAGGAGGCATTCGGAGGCAAATAGGTTTTGTGCCTGCACAACTGGGCTTCAGATGGATACTCTGCCATTTGTGTTTTTGATGTATCTCATTCTGTGGTTTCAAGAATATAAAAACTTGTGCTGCTCAGCTTTCCACCATTACAGCAAAATTCCTGGGCTAATGAACTTATAAAGAGAAAGGGTTTATTTTGATTCATAGTTTCGGAGGTTGTAGCCCGTGACTGCCTGGCCCCATTGCTTTTGGGCCTGTGTAGAGGCAGTCCATTATGGAAGGAGCACATAGAAGAGCAAAAACTGTACATCATAGCCAGGAAGCAAAAGGCAGTGAGGAGGAAGCTGGGGTCCCACAATCCCTTTTGAGGGCACAACCCAAATGACCTGAGACTTCCCATGGAGCCCCACTTCTTAAAGATACCACAACCTCCCAGTAGTGCCACCCTGACCAGGCTCAATGATACATATCTAGAATCCCAGCTACTCTGGAGGGTGAAACAGGAGAATTGAAAATTCTCCGCCAGCCTAAGAGTATTATGAGACCCTGTCTCAAAATCTTATAAAAAGGGCTGAGGTTGAAACCAAGTGGAAGAGCACCCCAGGGTTTTATCCCCAGTACTGAAAAAAAAAAAAAAAAAAAAGCTGGTGCTACCCTGAGGATCAAGCCTTTAACATATGTGCCTTTGGGGGACATTCAGGATCTAAACTATAGCAAAGCTTCATAGTACCTCCTCCTTGTCCTTTTTTTCCACGTGGGTTTCCTGCTGTCTCAACATGTGGGTAGCATGTTCCATTGTATATCTGAATATCTCTTCTTTACCTACAAAAGCCTAAATGAAAACTTAGGATTTTTTTTTTTTTTTTGTCATGATCCATTTCCTTTAAAGCTATTTAGATGTTACTACATTGTTTCCTGGGATTTAGTATTTTGGAAAAACATAAGGATACATTGTTTTTCTAAATGCTTGCAGAAGTCCTGTCCTCATGGAATTTATAGCCTAATGAAGAAGGAATGTGTGATTAAGAGTGCCATATGGTGTGAATTTAATCTAATTTTTCATATTCTCAGCCATTTTCATGAGATTTGAGAGGAAATGCAAACATGTGGGCTCTGTCCATCATTGGGAAATGAAAATGACCATCACTTCTGCGTCAAGGAAGAGGATAGGGACCAGTTTTTAGGAAGAAGAATTCACTCTATCTTGGTTCCACTCAAGAGTAACCCTGGGGGCTGGGGTTGTGGCGCAGTGGTAGCGTGCTCGCCTAGCATGCGTGAGGCACTGGGTTCGATCCTCAGCACCACATAAAAATAAAATAAAGATATTCTGTCTGCCTACAACTAAAAAAAAGAGTAACCCTGGTCTAAGCCTGAGGTGTGGGTTCAGCTTAGACATTCTCCTGTTGGTTTTCACAACTCAACTGGCCATAATGGTTGTGGTCACTACAGTGAGCTCAATACTTCCTCAAGAGATACCACCTCCTTAGTATGCAGAGAAGTTCTTTTCCTTCTATGTGCATGGGATAACTGACCAAGGGCTGTTGAGTCTCCATTCCTAAGAACTCTGAATTTGATTTGTTTTAGGATAAACTTGCCTGAAGCAGGAAATCTCAGCACTTCATTTCTTTTCAGTCTTTTAATCCCAGTGCCAGGTCTTTACTCCTAATACTTCATAAATCTCTAGTCACTGGAATATCTTCTCCCCACATGCCAATAACTTCCTAAAAGCACATTTTTCATGGGGATTTTTTTTTTAAAGCTGAACTCTTCTGCCCCTTTTAAAAAAGGACACATCACAGTACAGATTTGCCCAGGTACTTACTTATAGGTGTGGTTGATGAAGCTGCGATGTCCCTGACCCTCAGATTTCTCCTTTGTAAAAGTCAAGCTTGTCACAGCAGAATAACTATGGTTGACAACAAATGATTGAATATCTCAAAATAGCTAGTAGAGAGGATTTTGAAGGTTTCCAGTAGAAAGAAATGATAACTGCCTGAGGTGATTGTTGTGCTGATTGCTCTGATGTGATCATTACCATTTTACACGTTTTCAAATGTCACACTGTACCCTATAAATATGTACAACTGATGTGTCAACTAAGAATAAAAAAAATGTTTTTAACAAATCGAACTTGTAGAAATGGTATCTATCTCATGGCTTTGCATAAAATAATGCAAACGTGCTTTCACAGTGCCTGGCTCAAAACCACTAGTATTCATCTTACTAAGATTGAGCATAAAAATCATTTTAAAGATTGTTTGTAAAATCAGATTGGATCTCTTGTTATGCTGCCAGAGAATCAGTTAGCTGGGAACCAAGTCAGGTTGATGCTTAGGGCTGTATGTAGGCTAAATAGTTTGCACATATATATGGCTCATGCTAAATAGTTTGCTTATATATATATATGGCTCATAGAAGAGCTTTCTTTCTTTTTTCTCTTCCACTTTAAGCGTTTGGCTCTCCTAATTTCATTATCAAAGAGGTAGTTTTTGGTGTGTTATTGCGCAGTAGGGTGGTTGTAGATAGCAATTATGCATTGAGTACTTAAAAAGCTACAAGAAATTATTCTGAATGTTTTCATCATAAAGAACTGATAAACGAGATGAATGTTTAACATGATTTAAACATCACTCGATGTGTACATGTACCGAACATGACGTGTACCTCATTAATATGTACAACTTTTATGTTTTTATAGATCAGAAAAAGCAATTTTAAAAAATTTTAAAGGAAAAGAAAAAAGAGGCAGAGCCCATCAGAGAACTTGATTGCCTGCCAGGCCCAGTTTTTTCTCTTCTTGTCCTTTGTCAGGTCTTTGTTCCGCCCCTGGCTACACTCTCACAGAACCACTTAGTGGTGATTAAAAGGAGGGGACTGGGCGGCGGGGCGGGGCCTCGGGGCGCTGGGCGCTGGCAGCGGCGCGCGGCGCTCGGGTCCACCTTGGGGGCTGCGCTGTCTTAAGCGGCAGCCGGGGAGGGGGCGGCGGCGGCGGCACAGCCGGGAGAGGAGGATCGACCAGCCGCTCCGACGCCGCCCAGGACGTCAGCGGCGCGCGGCTGAGGCTTGGCACCGAGCCTAGCTGGGCGGCTGCGGACCACCGACAGACCCACGAACGGCGCAGGCAACCCAAAGGACGGAGGAAAGCGCGCGCCACGGGAAGGGACAGACCTCCGCAGACCTGCGGCCTCCCGCCGACAGCGCCATGGACGGCGCCGACAACGCAACCTTGCTATTTGCCCCGTCCTCTCTGCTGCCGGACAACTACACTTTGTCGCCTAATGTCAGCAGCCCGAGCCCTGGCACGGACTTCTCCCTCGCTCCCGCCTCCAGCCCCGGCCCCGGCCCCAGCCCTGGGCTCAGTCTGGGGCCAGGTCCGAGCGTTAGCTTTAGCCCCGGCCCTACCCCGACCCCGGAGCCCACGACCAGCAGCTTCGTGGGCGGTGCAGAGAGCCAGGGCCCTTCCCCGTTCCCCCGGCCCTGGGTCCCCCACGAGCCCCCGTTCTGGGACACGCCGCTGAGCCACGGGCTGAACGTGTTCGTGGGCGCCGCCCTGTGCATCACCATGCTGGGCCTGGGCTGCACCGTGGACGTGAACCACTTCGGGGCGCATGTCCGCCGGCCGGTGGGCGCACTGCTGGCGGCGCTCTGCCAGTTCGGCTTCCTGCCGTTGCTGGCCTTCCTGCTGGCCCTCGCCTTCAAGCTGGACGAGGTGGCCGCCGTGGCGGTGCTCCTGTGTGGCTGCTGTCCCGGCGGAAATCTCTCCAATCTCATGTCTCTCCTGGTTGACGGCGATATGAACCTCAGGTAGGGCTCTATTCCTTAGGCATCTTTCTCATCCCGGTCAGCCGCGTTCACAGCCGTGGGTTCAAAACGAAGGAGAGAGGAAGTGGAGGTGGTTGGAAAGAGGCACGGAGGAGGGAAGCAGAAAGGGGAGAAGATGTGGACGCCTGGGGTTTGGAAGTCTGGGCGGGCGCGAAGCCATTATGTGGCAGTGGGGACGATCTAGACGAGCTACAGGAAGGTCCTGGGATTTCACCTACATGACCACCCTCCCCGAGTGTCGGGCTGCCAGCTCAGGTCTGTAGCCACTGGAAAACAAAGAGATGGGGGGATGTCTGAAGCTAGGACTCGCCGGAAATGTAAAAGCAAATTAGGGCTGTTGGCCCAATAAAGAAAGTAATCTCATATACAGTGCAACATAATTGAGTTTAATCCAACAAGTAGCATCCAGCTGCTTTACAATGGCTAACATTGCAAGGTACTTGGGAAGATTAAAAGGGAAACAAAATGCTCCTTGTCCTCAGAAGCATCCATATCAATTGGCTTTATAAAGCCCAGAGCAACAATCCTGACTTGTTGTAGTTTTTACTTCTTGTTCATGTTTCCTTTGGGCTTAGACATGTCACATTCTTTTGGCACTATTCTCCCATGAAGTAAGTTCTCTCCAGACCTCAGCCCAGACAGCTTGCATTTTTCCCCCTTTCCTTCTACCCAACATGCAAGAAACTGCTCTGCTGTGTGTGTGTGTGTTGGGGGGGGGGGTGTCAGAAGTCAATTCTGACTTCTGTTCATTTCCTTTTCTGCAGCATCATCATGACCATCTCCTCTACACTTCTGGCCCTGGTCTTGATGCCCCTCTGCCTGTGGATTTATAGCCGGGCTTGGATCAACACTCCTCTGGTCCAATTACTACCCATAGGAGCAGTGACCCTCACTCTTTGCAGCACACTCATTCCTATTGGGCTGGGAGTCTTCATTCGCTACAAATATAACCGTGTGGCTGACTATATTGTGAAGGTAAGGTCCCTCTTCCCTGTTGTACTGACCTGGAGAGTTCTTGGTCTTGATGGGTAACTGAAATGATAGGAAGTTTGGGAAAGAAGGGAAAGAAAAGAACTTGGTGAGATTTGCGTGGATAAACTTTTAAACAAAGTTTATGCCGAAGATAACCTCTACCTTTTGGAATTCCTGGAATGATATAGCTCAAATTAAGACATAAAAAATAGTATAAGAGATCTAGCAGTACTCATGGGGAGAAAAGAAGTCAGGGGAGGGGAGAGGACTGTGTAATTAAATAGCAACATTTTCCACTAACCATACACTACTAAAAATCAAAGCAGATTACATAAAATTACTTTAATAGAATTTGTGCAATATTTTTCAAAATTGCTGTATTTTCAAAAGTGGAACTTTAATTCTGAGAAACCCTGTAATAGGTTGCTTTAAAATGTTAAGTCAAAAATAAGTTGACGTAGGCTGGGGTTGTGCCTCAGTGGTAGAGTCCTTGCCTAGCACATTTGAGGCACTGGATTCCATCCTCAGCACCACACAAGAATAAATAAAATGAAGGTAATGTGTTCATCTAGAACTAAAAAAAATTTTAGAAAGTGTCAACACTAGTAAGACTAAAAGTAATTGAAAAGTGATATTGTGGCAATATAATACAATACATAAAATATTGGCCTTAAAGCACAAAATGAAATTGGGCCCTGGATATGGTAGACTATGTTGCCATTACTAAATTTGTGTGTTTCTTATTCCCCATTGTGTTATTTTATGTGATTTCCAAAGCTAGTGAAATGATGGAGGACTTCTATTATTTTGTGCGATACTGCCAATGATGCTTTATTTTTTTAAAAAAAAACATAGTTTTATTCACAGTAGAGATTTTCTGATAGAGTGGAAAAAAATTAAATATTTGTAAATGAAACTTTTTGAAAACTCAAAAGTAGTAAAAAAAGAGTAAACCATGAACACGATGTTCACTGTTGGAAGTTAGTAAGATAAAATGTATAATTACTATAAAATACAGAAACAAATTCCTTCAAATGAAAAGAGCCATTTCAATATTTCAATTATGTACAGTTAAAAAGATATCTTTTTTAATTTTACTCATTATTTTCCAATCTGATTATACAGAGTCCAACTTTTTATTAATATGAAAAATAGATGGTTCTTTTCAGTACATAAATCTATCCTTAAGTAAAAGAAATCATTCTCCATAATAAACATGTATATGTGAATGTAATACATACATATGAACTTGTAAGCACACATATATTTATACGTATTTGATATTATAGATCCACAGGTAATCTAGAGATGCATTAAGAACTTATTAAGCTTAATCATTAAGCTAATGTTATTAATACAGTGGTATTTACCATTAAACTGTAGGAATTCTGCCCTGTGCAGTGGTGCATTTCTGAAATCCTGGCTACTCAGAAGGCTGAAACAGGAGGATCACATGGTCAAAGCCAGCCTGGGCAAATTAGAGAAGCCCTATCTCAAATAAGGAATAAAAAAGGGCTGGAGATGTAGTTCAGGGGAAAAGCACTCCTGCAATTAAAAAACAAAACAACTGGGCTGGGATTGTAGCTCAGTGGTAGAGCACTTGCCTCGCATGCGTGAGGCACTGGGTTTGATCCTCAGCACCACATAAAAATAAATAAAATAAAGATGTGTCCATCTACAATAAAAAAAAAATTTAAAAAACCAAACAACAACAAAACAACTTTAGGAGTTCTAAGAGAAAGTACAAATGAATCATGTACATATTAAAAACAGGAAAAATATATTTAAATAATAAATAATACAGTAAGATTGGGTACCTTTGCATTTAAGGTGAGCCTATCCCTATTTAATTAGCACACTATTAAGACATGGTTTATATAATTGTTACATTTTGGCAAACATTTTAAAATGAGCATGGGATCTCAATCTCAATGTCTACCCAAAGATTTAAAATAGTTTAAAGGAATTTGGGGGCCAATATTTTCAAAATGAAGAATCAGATTGCCTGTCAATGCTCTTACTGTGGCACACTTTGAAACTTAACACAAGTTTTGATTTGTGAAGTTTGGTTTCTGCTCATTGTACATGTGTACTGTGGATACCTTGTATACTAATTATTTCAGCCTTCTGTAGAATTCTAAACCAACTTCGATAAATTTTACATAAAAATTTAAAGAACATGAAGTATATGGCAATTCCAAAGCTTCAAAAGGGCTCCTTTCTAGATATATGGAGAGCAGAGGTAACAGCTAGCTGCTCTCCCTGGATGGTTATTTCTGCTTCCATAATAGAAAACAAGTTAACTCGAGTCTGAAGGGGAACTAGGAGAGGAATTTTTAGATTTCTACCGTACTATTTACATAGCCGTTTCCATTGAATGAGTGAAATGTATAGTCAGAACATTAAGATGACATGTTTTATACTCCAGTGGGGTATAAGCTTCAATGTCAATGGCTGTCTTCAAGAGCCATATTCATAAATGCACACTCAGAATAGGAAGGACACCAAAACAAAGTTATGTGATGGAGGCTGGGGAGCTAGGGACAGTCTACCAGAAGAGTTACCCTTCTCGGATAACTGGTTTAAAAACTCCTGAAGCACTATTTTTGAGACAGAGTAGACTGGTCGTAAGTTGCTCCTGAGAGCCTGTCCAAGGCAATGACGAGAGGATACAGAAGGCAAACTGTCACTCAACATGACAGGCCTCCAAATAATTAGAGCTGCCCAACATGGATCTGATGCCTCCAGAAGAGGTAATGTACCCATCTTCAGAAATACTGTCAAAGATCTTATATTGTGGGGGAGGTCAGACTCGTTGAGTATCTTCTTTGAAGAACTTAGGATTCTCTGGCCTGAATTCCTCTTCAACAATCTTATTGATGATGGCTTGTCTATCCATTTTCTATTACTAGGTTTCCCTGTGGTCTCTGCTAGTGACTCTGGTGGTCCTTTTCATAATGACTGGCACTATGTTAGGACCTGAACTGCTGGCAAGTATCCCTGCAGCTGTTTATGTGGTAGCCATTTTTATGCCTTTGGCAGGCTACGCCTCAGGCTACGGCTTAGCTACTCTCTTCCATCTTCCACCCAACTGCAAGAGGACTGTGTGTCTGGAAACAGGCAGTCAGAATGTGCAGCTCTGTACTGCCATTCTAAAACTGGCTTTTCCACCACGCTTCATAGGAAGCATGTACATGTTTCCCTTGCTTTATGCCCTCTTCCAGTCTGCAGAAGCAGGGATTTTTGTTTTAATATATAAAATGTATGGAAGTGAAATACTACACAAGCGAGATCCTCTAGATGAAGATGAAGACACAGATATTTCTTATAAGAAACTGAAAGAAGAGGAAATGGCAGACACCTCTTATGGCACAGTGAAAGCTGATAATTTAATAATGATGGAACCCACTCAGACTTCTCTCTAAACATGGAGATACAAAGAAGCTTCAATCTTGCTGAAATATTACTTCATATTTATGGCCTGTGGTAGTACATATGGTTTATATAAAGGATAACAATTGGTCCACACTACATGTAACACTTGATTTTCCCATCGTAAAGCTGCATTGTTGTATTAACCAAGTGTTTGTAAATTACAAATCAGTATTGTAATATAACTTGCACCTGGTCAGCTAAAGTGACATCTTATTTGGTTAAACGTGCTTTTTGGTTTTTACCATTATCAATTTCTATGACTTCATCACAGAAAACAAGGTTTGGAAATGTAGAATTTTGGTGCACTATTTTACAAGAGTAAAAACAAGCTATCTGTAAAGTGAAATTAAGTTCAATGTAACTATAAGACAAAAAAGTGTGTTTGCTCAATTTATAAATACCTGACAATGTTGAATTTTGACCTGTACTCAGAAAAGTCCAAACCAGGTTAATGAAACAGTGAAATATAGTATTTTATTGTCAAACCAGTATCAACTCAGAGAAAACTACATTTATGTATTTGATTGCTTGAGCTGATATCTATTGGTAATGAAGCACCAACATTTTTACAGCGGACAAGGCATTTTCTTTCCAATTGGTCTTCTGCATTTTTGTAAACACATTCCAGATCAATTCACCTTTGGAGGAACGGTTTTGCTAGGGAATTCTGTAGACTTACCATCCACCCTGGAGAAGAGCAAACCGGTACCTCCTGGTGACCATGGATGGGGGTGGGAGGCACGTGCTCCAGGGGAGAAAACAATTAGCCTAGATATAGACGCCCTAGGGTGCTTCCTGGTACATGTGCCCAAAGGGCTCAGTGGGTAGCCGTCTCGGGGAAGCTCTATGAAAATTAAACTATAATCCGAGATAACAGACCCAAAGCAGTTTTCAAACCTAGGCATTTTGCTCACTAGTTATAGAGGCACCGCTTGGCCTCGCCTCCGCGGGCACAGACACCTGAAATAATCAGGGTATGAGGACCACCTGGTTCAACTAATCCCGGTGATAATTGTCTCTTGTTGGAATTCTCACTTTGGCGCATTCACTTACAAATCCGTACTTTCATCGCAAAGAAAGCCCTCTTTCGGGATTATCCAAAGGTGTAGACCTCGGCGTGTGGAGAAATTTCTTAGGCAGCAGGTCCGGGAGGGGCCCCTTTGACGGGGACGCGGGAACGAAAGGCTGCGGCTGGAAGGGCACGGAGGGCGGCGCAGCGCGGCGAGAGGCTAAGGGCCTCTCCCGCCTCCGCCGGGCCGCTCGGGCGAGCCGCCTATTTAGGGCGCAGCTGCAAGCAGGAGCAGCTGGGGCCGCGTTTATGGCTGCCTTGGGGGACGAGGTGCTGGATGCTTACATGTACCCGGCGTGCGCCCCCTACTCGTACCCCTACCCTTACCCGCCGGCTTCCAAGGGCAAGGGTGCGGCGGGCGGGGATGGCTGGCGGCTCCGCGGCGGAGGCTGCCCTCCCGTCGCCGCCGCCTCATCCTCTTTCGCGGCAGGGGCGGCCTCGACGTCCTTTCCCGGCTACGGGCAGCTGACGGCAGCCGAATATTTCGACAGCTACCAGCGGGCGCAGCTCATGGCCCTCCTGTCACAGGTGAGCCAGGGCTTGCGCCCGCGCAGAACCACCACCCGCGACGTAGCGGTGCAGGTGAATCCGCGCCGCGACGCCTCCGTGCAGTGCTCGCTGGGGCGGCGCACGCTGCTGCGCAGGACCCGGGACCCCGGCACTCCCGTCAGCCCCGGCTCCGAGGGCGCGGAGGGAGGCGACCCGTCTCCCCCACAGCCTGCCCGCCAAAGCCCGGAGCAGGGCAGCCCCCAGAGCGGCGCCTTACGGCCCGTGCGCTTTCCGCGCACCGTCGCGGTGTACTCGCCGGTGGTCTCCCGCCGCCTCACCGCTTTCCTGGAGGGGGCTGAAGCTGCGGCGGGCGAGCAGAGCCCCGAGGCAACCGAGGAAGAGCGAGAGCCGTCACCCGCGAAGCCCGAAGGCCAGGAGTTGGGAGAGGTGTCCGTGAGGAAGGCGCCCCAACGGCGGCGATCCGAGGAAGAGGACGACGACAAGGCCCTGTCCGCGGTGCGGGCGTCCTGGGAGCAGCTTATCGACTCGCCCAGGCTGCCGCCGCGAGAAGCCGGTGATCGCAAGGCGGCTCCGCAGCCCTCGCCAAGGAGTCCGGAGCAGACCCCGGCGGCGGTGAAGGCTCAGGATGGCGGGGAGACCACTGCCGCGTGCGAGAGGTCATCGCCGCTGAGCGCTGAGCCTGGCAAGGTGCGCCTGCGCTTCCAGGTGAGGCCTGGGGGGTGGGAATGAGGGTGGGAAAGCCGGCTAGGGCTAAGGGGAGCCTCGAGGGTGAGTTAGGGCGTCTTTTCCTGGTACCTGGCCTGGGTTGCTTGGGACACGTGGAGATGCCACACTCTCTTAAGCGCGAAGCCACGTTAGTGTGCGATTTCACGGCCTCTGAGGTGTGTTCTCTCCCTGACAGTAGAATCAAATCCAGTGTAGCCCGATTTATTCTGCAGTGACTAAGATATGGGCTCTGCCAAGTTGACCAGGGAGACGCCTTCATAACATTCTTGCTGACTACATTTGCACTATAAAGATCTGATGGTGGGCACGTAGTGTACTCTGCACCACGTCTCCGGCTGGCTGAAGACAGGCACATAAACTGCAGAAATCCAAAGGCAAATTTGCTGGCAAGCTTCCCTAAGATCCCTCTATCTACCCACTACACGTGGCAAAACCCCTAACAGTCCACTACTGGGGTCCTAACCCCCGTCCCCTGATTCTTACCTCCATTTCCCAAACTAAATCTACTGGAAACTGGAGTTTCTGAAACCCTCTTGTAGGAATTTGCCTTGTTTTCATTTTTGTTTGGTACTGGGGATGGAACCCAGGGGCTAAGTTTTTTACCACTGAGCTAAGTTCCCAGCCTTTTTAAATTCTTTTTGAAACCACTGGGTGCTAAATTGCTTTGGGCCCTGCTCAATTGCTGAGACTGGCCTTGAACTTTGGATCCTCCCACCTCAGCCTCCCGAGTCGCTGAAATTACAGGCTGCACCAAGTCAGGCTCTTGTCTTTTAAAAAAGCTCCCTATTCATAGGTGGGGATATACAACTCAATGGTAGATTGCTTGCCTAGTATGCTTAAGACCATGGGTTCAAACCCCAGTATTACAGTGCCCCTCGCCCCTCCCATCCCCCCCCAAAACCACCCCAAACAAAAAAACTCCACAAATTCAGAAATCCAGCGCTGCTGAGACCTTTGGGCTGGCCTGGTTGCTGCATGAGAGATCCTCAACCTGAGCCCTAAAGGGCTGGGTGTATGGAGGGCATTTATAACCTAGCAGAAGTGGAAAGGCATTGAGACAGCAAGGGACCCTAAGGAGTTCTTTGGCCTTGTCGGTAGTCATAGCAGGACTGGATTCTAGAGGGTGAGCTACCTGGAGGAGGGAATCGAGAGGTGGGTTGTCAGTCCCAGCTTGGCCATTGCCATACATACACAAGCTAGGTGAGGTGTGTGCTCATCTGTGAAACAGCATTAAATACTCCAAAGTTCCTCCTAGTTCTTTTTTTTATATATATATTTTTAGATATTGATGGATCTTTATTTTATTCGTTTATTACTTATACGTGGTGCTGAGGATCGAACCCAGTGCCTCGCGCATGCTAGACAAGCGCTCTACCACTGCGCTACAGCCCCAGCCCCCTCCTAATTCTTAAAGACCTTTAAAACTTGGTCACAACTGGCTTCTCCCTGAGAGGGAAGAAGGAAGCTTAAGAATGGGACGATACTAAATGAACTGTGCTTACAGAGGTATGACACTGCTCTATGAAGGAAATAACTAGCAGTGCAGAGAACTTTGGGTGAACACTTTTATATTCTTAATCTTTTTTAACAACTTTCAGTTGGGGGGGGTAATGGGGATTGAACCAAGGGTCACGTACCACTAAACTACAGCCCCAGACCTTTTATTAAAAAAATCTGACCGTCTCATTAAGTTTGCTTAGGGCCTAAGTTGCTGAGGCTGGGCTGAAACTTTCAAAGTTGCAATTCTCCCTCAGCCTCCTTGAGTCTCTGGAACTCCAGGTGTGTGCCATCACGCCTGACTCAACTGTATGTGTTCTGAGATCAAACTTCACAGAGAAAAAGCCTACTTAAAAGACTTGCAAGCTTCAGACAGCTGACTTTTCACTTGCCTGTTGGAAGGAAAACACTTTGTTAACCGACCTTGTGAACCAAACTAATCTGGTATACAACTGTTTGGGGGCCATTCATTATTTGACTAAGCTGTTAGCTCACTTACTATATTGTGGAGGCTTATCCAAACCCCATTCCTTTCCTCTGTGATCTGGAATGAAATTGCCAGTTTTTTAGTACCAAATAGATTTTGCCCAGTTTCTGAAATAAGGCAATTCAGGCATCATGTTGGTTAAACTCTGGTATTCTGTTTAGTTCTTAGAGCAGAAATATGGCTATTATCATTGCAAGGACTGCAACATCCGATGGGAGAGTGCGTATGTGTGGTGTGTGCAGGGCACCAACAAGGTAAGAGACACCATGCAAGTGGCACCTTCTGCCGGAAGTGTCTAGGGGCTTTTCCTTCAAGTTTATCCTCTGTCTCATTGCAGGTTTACTTCAAACAGTTTTGCAGAACTTGTCAGAAGTCTTACAACCCTTACCGAGTGGAGGATATTGCCTGCCAAGTAAGTGTTTGGACTTTGTGTCTGAACTAGGTAGTAGTAGAGGCTTGTTAATGTTCTTTCTTGAATGTGTTTCCTAAATGAGGCTAGGTTTTGCTTGCTTTTTGCTTAGTAATTGTAGAAATCATCCTTTGCTGGGAAACAGGGTCTGGGCTTTTAGCTTCTTTCTGTCCTTGCAAAACTTAGTCATGGTAGCCTCTTTTGAACCTGTTACCTTACTTGTAGTATGGAAGAATGCTTGCCTTAACTTCTACTCAGGAAAGCAAACTGAAAAATACAACTTTCTACTAGAGGTGGTAAATAGACTATTCTACCCAGATACTTCTTAGCAAGCTCATATTCAAGCTGAAGTATTTTTTTTTTTTTTTTGTTTTGGTACTAGGGATCAAACTCGGGGGCACTCAACCACTGAGCCACATCCCCAGCCCTATTTTTGTATGTTATTTAGAGATAGGGTCTCACTGAGTTGCTTAGCGCTTTGCCATTGCTGAGGCTGGCTTTGAACTCGCGATTCTGTCTCAGCCTCCCAAAGTGCTGGGATTACAGGCGAGCGCCACCGCACCCAGCTCAAGCCAAAATATTTAGTGTAAGCATAGGAGTTCAGTTTCAGTCTTGCCTGAGAGCTTAAACAGAGTTTAAGAGCATTGAGTTGTCCAGCTTTGTGGGTTAACTCATAACACATGGTTTGCTTACTAGTAAGTGCCACCAAGTATTTGCTTCCTATTGTGTTAAGGGGCTTTGTTTTTAAAAGGAAAGTGACTGAATTTGCCTGTTATCATGAGCTAACAAAGCCTTAACTGCTATTGAGATGGCCTAATTGATGCACTTGTCAAGTTGGATACTGGAAGCATTAACACCCTCAGGGTGTAGGTAGGGTAGGTGGAGAGAAACCAAATATAGAAAACCATTTAGAATTATGGCCAGCATCCTTCCTAAAATAGGGTGTCTTAATGACTGCACTCCTGGTGTTCATTGACAAATTTATCCCCTACTTGTTCTCCATCCTTCAAGTGAAGGAAAATAATTTCTTAGTCGTTTCATGAGAAACTTGATAGTTGAGAACTGAATTTGCTGTACCATGGCACCACTATGGCATCCTAATGCCATCATTTGCTGGGGAGGGTATATAGACTGAGACAAAACTACAGAAAATTAGCACAGGATCTTGCTTAGCGTGGTCAGGAAGTATTTGAATGGACTAGAAAACTCAAGTCCTGGGAACTCGCCAAGGGCTTATCTATACTGTGTGCTTCTCACTCTGGTTTTTCAGAGTTGTAAGAGAACTAGATGTTCCTGCCCAGTAAGACTTCGCCATGTGGACCCCAAACGCCCCCATCGTCAAGACTTGTGTGGGAGATGCAAAGGCAAACGCCTGTCCTGCGACAGCACTTTCAGCTTCAAATATATCATTTAGTGAATGAAAAAAAAAAAAAAATTATGCCGAATGTGCACTAACGGAACTGGCAAGTGAGCTTTTTCCAGGCCCCTTTCCACCTCTCCCTCCTCAAAATACTTGATGAAAGGCAGTGTATTTTGATGAAGCCTTCAAATAAAGGTATTGCAAAACAGTTTAAAAATTGCATAAAATCTGTCTCAAAATAAAGTTGGAGAGCTTGTCCTGTGCTACCAGTTTGGGCCTATCACCTTAACTTTGCAAAGCATGTGGATGGCACATAGCGGGCCAGGCAGAGCTAGGTTCCAGGCACTTTGGGAGGATTCATAGATATGAGATCTGCTTCAGTGTGTAGGGCTGAAGCTTATAAGAAAGCTAATTGAACTTCAAAAAGCAGTGCCTTCTAACCGTTAAAACAGCATTTTTTTCCAGGGCAGGTGGAGGCAGAACTATTTTGAGGAGACTGTGGGAGGGAGGTAGCTCAAAGTGAGAACAATGGCTGGGGATAGGTGGGAACTTCAGTGTGGACAAGTGACCTTAGTTAAGGAGGTAAACTGAAGAAACTAAGTTGAGTTTCATGAATTTGAAGCTTGGAACATGGCAGCTCTGGGAAGCTTCTATAAGGTGGCAAATAAATTCAAGTCGCCTTCAGGTGGTAATGTAAGCTTTTTTTGTTTTTGGTACCAGGGATTGAACTCAGGGGCACTTGACCACTGAGCCACATCCCCAGCCCTATTTTGTTTTATGTAGAGAGAAGGTCTCACTGAGTTGCTTAGCACCTCGCGATTGCTGAGGCTGGCTTTGAACTGGCGATTCTCCTATCTCAGCCTCCCTAAATGCTGGGATTACAAGCGTGAGCCACCGCGCCAGGCTATAATGTAAGCTTTTTAAGAAAGCAATTCTCTTAAGGATTTAGACACAAGCATTAGCTGTTAACTCAATTTCTTCTAGTTAGAATGGGGATCTAAACATCTAACTGTATCTGATAGCTTCCTTGAAGGACTTCCACAGTAACATGGAGGCCCCACTGGCAGATCTCTCCTAATTGTGCATGGTGCTGAGTTTAGAGCCAGAGGTGCTTCTAATGAAACTGAAGCTGGGGGGGTGTTGTGTTGGTCTAGTGATTACAGAAGCTTCACAATGGGAACTAGGTGCTTCATTAGGTCTCCTTCCAATGTGCTAAATATCTCATTTACATTGAATTCCACAACCCTGCTCAAGTAATGAGTTAATCTATTAATATCTTGGACACTGGTATATAACCAAAGAAATTAAAAGCCTAAAGTGGGTTTGAGGTCACCCTAGAATCCTTTCAGCAAGGGGAAAGGCCCACCTGCATCCATAAAGTTTAAGTGGAATCCTGGGCCCATTCCTACTAAATTACTACTTGGGTGAAGTGTCTCTCGAGCCTCCTGGGTGTTGCTGATGGAACTGAAGCACATATCATTGCTTCAGCCAGCCCTGTGCTGAGTACTAAAAGTGAGCCAGATGGAGCATACATCCTCAGAGTTTACCCTATGGGGGCAGATGGCCATTTTTAAATATAAATGCAAAATAGAGGTTGACATGTGGTAAAGCTTCAGTTAAGTGTCTGTAATAGGGATCTGATGTAGGTGACGGAAGGCTTGTGTAAAAGAGCGATGCTTCAGCTGAATTGAAGCTGAGCTGGTTAGAGGAGGAGACACTCTTGTGCTAGGGCAGCACGTGCAAAACAAAACCAAGAGGCCACAGTGGCAGAATATTCTAGGGAATGTGATAGCAGGTGAAACTATCCGGATCAGACTGGGTGAACTTTACAGACTGTTCAAGAGGGCTGTCCTTATCTAATTATCAAGGAGAATCCACTGTAAAGTTTAAAAGGGTTAATAGGAATAATGGGACCCGATAGATTCACTTAAATCTCTTCAGATATACGGAAGATACTTGTTAACGAGACTTGAAGGAACCAGATAGTGATGGTGGGGTTCAGATGTGAATGATAAGCGCTCGCTAGGTGTGGGTTAGATGATGTGTGTTTGTTACTATTGATCTGGTTGGGGATAGGTATGGGGATAGGAAATTCACTTGACTCCTACGCATGTGAGGAACATAATAGGTGCCCAAAAAGCCTTTGCTGAATCAATGATAAACTATAGCAACCTCCCTGCAACAAATCCTCAGACACAAATTTGCTGGCTAATTAAGGGAAGTTTTCAAATCATTTTTCACATTTAATTCTGTCACTAATTTTCCTAACAGGATAACAACCTTGTTTTATAGTCGAAAGCAAGATCGGTCTGTTTTATTTAGGGTTAGTGGGCATTTGCATGCTGAGCAAGATGACACAAAAACTTCCATTGTGATGACACCTAGCCATGAAAAGGCACTGCCATAGCTTATGCACACCACCCCCGACTTACCAGATGTGAATAGGTTCTAAGCCAGGTTGACAGGCTAGAGAGGAATAGTCCAAGATGTCATCTCCGGTCGTCAAGAGAGAAGTGACTGCAGTTTTCGTTTTTCCTACGTTTTTCTGGGATAACCATGGATCACTTTGAAAATTAGAAAAGAAGTAAAGCTACGTTGGTTCCAATACTTTATTTTCTTTCATTTAGGTTCTGCTGGTGTGGTATAGGAGCAATCATTATTCATAGACCTAAACAAGGGGATCTTACCTGGCTGTGTGAGTCTTTTCCAAGAGATCATGAATGATTTCATCAATTCAGTGTAGGTGGTGGCTAGTAACCACACCCCCTATTTTTACATCACTGAAAGTAGAAAACATTTTCTGAATTGTGTAAAAGGCCTTGCTTGCTTTCTACTTTAGAAATAGCATGAAGAAACTGCCAGATCTTTTTTTGCTGTTATGTGCAAAATGTTTTTTTTTTTTAATATTTTTTTAGTTGTAGATGGACACAATGTCTTTATTTTATTGCTTTGTATGTGGTGCTGAGGATCAAACTCAGGGCCTCACGCATGCGAGGCAGGTGCTCTACCACTGAGCTATAATCCCAGTCCCTGCAAAATGTTTATAAATGATAAACTTAATGGATGAAGGGTTGTATGTAGCAAAAATTGGGCTCTAAGTGGAATGAAGTAGGTAAAAAAAAAATTTCATACTTGATATATATTGTCAATAAATGCAAACTCCGGGTTCTGAGAATGAGGAACAAGGAAGCACAGGTTTGAGGAAAATCCAATTCAAAAAGATAATTGTAATGAATTTGTTTGCATCTTGATTTCTGCAAATGTATTTGCTTTTATTACATTACTAGATTAGTTACATAGAAGTAAATTTGAAAAGCAAACTTTTTAGCTGTTCAAAAGTTTTGATCTGGGCAGTTACTTTTTTCCCCCTCTTTTTTAAAGGATAATTATACTTGAGGATTATGCAGATAACATTTGGAAAGCTTTAAAATGATGCACACTATAGCCATTCATGCTTTTTCAAAATACCACACAAACCAACAGCTACAATGCTTTTTATTTTTAACAAAAAGGTTGTAAGGAGGGTGAGAAAAATAGGGGAGAGTTAAGATAGAATGTAAAGTGTGATGTGTCTCTGGACACCATCCTTCTCTGCCTGCCCCACATCCAAAAGTTATTAAATAATTTAAAGGACACCACTTACAGTACCAGAACACCATTAAAATAATTGTTTTTATCAGGGTCAAAAAATACAGTGATTATGAATGTGCCGTGACCAGTTACGGAATTTTACAGGAAGCAACTAGAGTCAGCAGTCCAACGGTGTGCACAGTGCCTTCAATTAATGCACTTGAGCATAATTACATTTCTGGCAGGGTCCACACCCCCAAGAAAAGGCAAAGCTAAGCATTTCATTTCTACATTCCAAACTCTGGAATCAGAGCCCAGTTTAAAAGAATAGTCACAGTGGATAGGAGATGCATATAAAAAATACAAGGTGTTCCTTTCAAATCAGAGGAGTTGTGGGACTACATTCATTTCTTTTACAAAATGCTATTTAAAAAAGGACAGAAACCAGTTCGTGTTATGCTACAGACTTAGCAAGTATATTGCGTGTTTTGGTAGTCTTCAGGCTGCCTTTCATCGCCCCCATAGCCCCAGGTTCCTTTATCATGACACGTGTGAGTCCTGAATAAACACAAAACTGCGTTTGCATCTCTTTGCAGACTTCAGAGCCTGCAGACCATATATTCTCCCATCAATGACCACAGTTTTTCCTCTAGCTTTGTACACCTATTCTTGTATAACAGTGCATGGCACGAATGTACAAGAAAATACTGGTTTTAGTCTATACAGTTTCTATAATTATGGAGTAAAATAAGTTAACTTTTCTAATGAGAATAGCTGACGGGCAGCATACATCTTTATTTTACATTTTAAAGTCTCTGCAGGCATCTACTTTGGTTAGTTATCAACAATCGTAACATAAGCACTGATCAGAGAACTGAGCAGCATTCCAATAACGTTAACAGATATATTATTTCTTTTTGAAATACTGGGAGAGCCCAGTTTAAAAATATTATTAAAATGTTCTAACATTTACACACTATGAAGAGTTAGATCTAATAAAATAAAATTTCTTCAAAAATAATCTTGCAGTGCTCTTTTAGGCATGCTCTGAGACATTATCACCAGACATCCACACCTTGAAAATATGACTATCACATATCCATACATCCCAACTCACACACACATAATTCCTTACATAGACCAAAAAACAAAACGCCCCAAACCCTTATCCCATAAGTTGAGGGGGGAAAAAAAAAATCAATGGTTTTTGCAAATAAGTCTATATCGGTCTGGATGTTCATGTAGGATGATTAAGCATCAATTGTAGGTGATGTTGATGGCTGCAAGAAATCCAAGCAGCTTTGCAGGTCTTCGGCTAAAATGAACCAGCCTTGATTTCAGCCTCATTTCACCTGCTTTCTGATGTCTCAGTATTAGAGGCCATTATTGCAACATTCTTGGAATTCTTATCTTTCTCCAGAAAGCAATGTATGTGTATGCATCACTTTTAGCCCTTTTCTTTTCACATAGGTTAAATAATTTAAAAAATTCCTTCTTCTTACAGTTATTGTGGGAGGTACTGGCAGCTGTTAGATTTTCTTGTCCTTCAGATACAGTTTGACATTAGTTACAATTGTAGATGCTGCCAGGAAAGTTATCAGTGAATCGCAAGGGTTCATAAAAGGTGCTTGGTTAATATTCTTAATCATCAGTTTAGTTTCTCTCCAAAATGCTTGAAGTTTCTCAGAATCCAGTGCTCACCATATTTCCAATGGTTTTGGCCTGTGCTAGAAGCTGGTATGACTGCACCATGCGTAGAGACTCTCTTATCTCCAGATTAAGTTCCATCAATTTGTAGTTGGCTTCTGACATGTCCAGATTGGAGCCTATAACTGCAAAGCTGCCTGTCTGACCCAGAGTCTGGTGATGGAAATAGATGTGTAACAGCGTCTGCACAGGGTCATCCTCACAGCTGCCGAAGATGTCATTGGGCCACAGAGATCTGAAAATACATTGTTTTTAAATTCTGAGGTGTAAGCAATTGTTAGTTAAGATTAACTACATTTTAATACTGACACATCACAACAAAATTTCCTGGTGAATAACCTGTGGCCTGTTTTTTTGTGTCCATAGTATTGGGGACTGAATCCAGGGACACTCTACAACTGAGCCATATCTCTACCTTCCCCCCCTTTTTTGGTACTGGGGATTGAATCCAGGGGTACTTAACCACTGAGCCACATCCCCAGCCCTTTTTTTTATTTTATTTAGACGGGGTCTCGCTAAGTTGCTGAGGTTGTCTTTGAACTTACGATCCTCCTGCCTCAGCCTCCTGAGCCACTGGGATTACAGGCGTGTGCCACCATACCTGGCCTCTCCACCCCTTTTTATTGAGACAGTGTTTTCCTAAATTGCTGAGGCTGGCTTCAAACTTGCAATCTTCCTGCCTCAGCCTTGTGAGTCACTGAGATTATAGGAGTGTACTACCATGCCCAATGCCCAGCCCAATTACCTATTTTAATTGTTTGAGCAAATATATTACTCAAAGTACCACCTGAGGGTGAGAAAAATCTGAAATTGGTATCGTTTCAGTGATAACTACTGAAAATAAAGGTGGACTTTCCCTTCACAAAGACATGCTATTGAAATATCAAATTGAGAACCAAAACCTAAACTTGGTAAATTTCCAATCCAGTCACATAAAGAATCTTTAAATCCTTTCACATTTTACCTGAAAGCTTTGACTTGTGCTACAGCTGATATAAATTCCTTATTTTTCAAAGTTTCAATTAGAGAATGAATGGCAGTTTCTATAGTGGTTTGCGCAGCTTTGGAAATGTCAATTTCTTCATTTTCAGAAGCAGCTTCAGCTTCTTTGAGAATACTTTCCAGTTGGGCAAGTTCCTCTGACATGTTGATGACCTAAAAACAAATACACCTTTAGGGATCCATTCCCATAGTCAGTAACACAAAGCATTTACCTGGCTGTGAGGAGACACCTGATGGTGGAAGCATGTTTTCTCATTTGTTAAACTTAGAATTAAGGGCAGTTAAAATTTCAAGTTCTCTGTTTAGTAGGAATAAATGATCACAGCCACAGAATAACCTTTAAAAATTCTTGACAAAGCAGCAACGAATTGTAACTTACAGAATGATTTTAACAGACTATGTTTTAGATAGTAAAAAACATTCATGGGGGAGAATCATGAAAACTTTTGACAGTAGTCTTTATAAAATACCCTAGTTAAGCTTTTCAGGCATGAAAATATGCACACATATTTTCAGGGATTTAACAATTTTTGGGGGGGGGTACTGGAGATTGAATTCAGGGACCCTCAACCACTGAGCCACATCCCCAGCCCTATTTTGGGTTTTGTGTAGAGACAGGGTCTCACTGAGTTGCTTAGCGCCTCGCTGTTGCTGAGACTGGCTTTGAACTTGTGATTCTTCTGTCTCAGCCTCCCAAAGTGCTAGGCTTACAAGCTTGCGCCACCACACCTGGCTGGATTGAACAATTTAAAAAATCATTTCCCCAATGATTTTAGTACCAGCAGGTAAGGAGAAAAGAAGTCGTTAGTCATGACTCTACATGTTAAATATTTTCAACATTCCAGATGTTTTTAACACGTTTGTTCTTGTTGCATTCACAGAACTAGAGAAACATTACATGGACAGGATGTTAGGGGTTTCACTGTACAATTTGACATTTACTAAAGTCATGTGCTTTACTTGACTTTTGATTACACATGATCTGTTTATACTTCAGAAACCTTGAGCCTCTGAAAACCAACACCTGCTGTCTGATTCACTAATATGTCCTGACATAGCACATCATTAAAAAAAAAAAAATCCCTCAACTGAAGAAAATGATTCAAGGTAAGTGACTTTTGATGTTAGCTGGCCTAACAAGTGTATGTCTGCTTTACTGTTTTCTAGAATCAGTTGTTGATGTCTAGGACAACTTGATATTTACCTCTGCTTCATTTTTTATTGTATTTACTTGGTTGATAAGTTTACAGTAGGCCTGGAACAGAAGCAGCAATTGAAAATGCAATTTGTATAACCTCCGGCAGAGCTCCAGTTCCTAGAAATAGAGAACAATACATTAAATTTAGGTGGTATTTTTCATGTTTGACTATACAGCACATTTCCAGTAAAAAATTATAAATCATTATGTTAAAATTGTCTTGGCATTTATTTTTCTGCAGTAAGCAAGTTAATATGGTGTAAAGCTGATGAAAGATGAAAGAGGCTTTAAGGACAAGCATTAAAATAAAAACAAGGATCATTATTGATTACTAACTCACTTTTCATATAAAGCACATTTTTACACTGGACAAGTAGAATATGTCAGAAGGCAATATAAGAAGTATTGACTATAATTTACAACTTTAAATTCATAATGAAAGAATTTATAAATCCATAGATTTTTGCCCCCATTGAGCTGTAGATCTCACACTGAGATGTAGATCTCATTACATTTATCCACGAGTGCTTGATAAAGCAAAGTGAAACTGGGCAACCTCTTACCTAAAGGGTAGAAAAGTCTGTCTTTAAAATGAAGCCCTTTTTCTAAAGAAAACCATTTGGTAATCTCCTTGAAATGAGACTGAAATTAACGTGCACTCTGATTTTTTAAATTAAAAAAATTTAAAGGGAGATGTGTTAGTTATAGATGAAGAAAAAGGCAACTACTAGTTGTACGTACATATTATAAAATCTCATGTTATCGAATCAACATCTCATGGGTTAAGGCTATCAAAATTGAAACACACACTACTTTTAACGAAGTCCATGACAAAACATTGCTAGGTCACAAAAGGACAATGTCAGATGAAAACCAGTTTGTCTGGCAAGGGTAAGTAGTCTATAAATCAAGACAGGTCACTTACTGCTAGAATTTCCATTTGCTAAGCAAGAAGGTGATCGGGTCACAAAAATACAAAGAAAGAAAAAGACCAAGAATTAGTGTAAGAATCATTTTAATTAGGGTCACAGATGTCCCAGGCAAACTGAAGAACATACATATTCACACCCCAAAGAGATTTTTTATCTCCAGAATACAATTTTCTAGACATTACTGCAACAATTCAGGGTGCTTATTTAAAATTTTTTGCCAACTAACTGTAAAACATTTAGGTTATTGGTTTTGTTTTCTGTGTAGAAGATATAAGAATCAAATAGAACTAATGTGATGTTGAGAAACTTGACTACTGTAAGTTGCTAGGTTTTTATAGCCTTTCCAAAAAATCCCACACAAAACCCAACTGCAATAAAACTTCCATTAGTAAAGCGAAAAACTTAGTTACAAAATATGGAAATGAATTATTTTTTTCAGGAGTGAACTGGTTTATAATCTCACATAATAATCTTTCTTAATACTCACCCATGAGGAGATTGTCTCTGGAGTGGCTCATTCTAGGCTTCCTACAGTTTAATGTCTAATTAGGTACTAGGTTCCCTCTATTGATGCTGAGCCACAGGGCAGAATATCAAAAGCAGAAGTGTTTTACACTGCATTCCAAATGTAATTTAGTGAGTTTCAGAAATTGGACCTAACTAGGTTTGAATCAAAGGAGATAATGTATGTAAAACATATAGTGAAAAGTTTTAAATTATGATCTTAAAAATTACATTGAAGCCGGGCATGGTGGCTCACGCTTGTAATCCCAGCACTTTGGGAGGCTGAGACAGGAGAATCACAAGTTCAAAGCCAGCCTCAGCAACGGCGAGGCACTAAGCAACTCAGTGAGACCCTGTCTCTACATAAAACCCAAAACAGGGCTGGGGATGTGGCTCAGTGGTTGAGTACCCCTGAGTTCGATCCCTGGTACCAAAAAAAAAAAAAAAAAAAAAGAAAAAGAAAAAAGTTACATTAAAATATCGATAGCAACTTGGAAGTGGTCTCAAAGAATGACTTCTCATTAAAACAGCGGTTATCATCACATAAATGTAGCTTCTAAAAGTCATTCTTAAGCCTGCTTTTATAAATAGTTTCCCCTGAAGGACTGTTTATATAACATTTATTCCTAGCAATTTAGAAAGGATTCACTAAGCAAAGGTGAACTTTAGTTCCATTCTGCTTCCCATAAATTACTTAGCTAGTCACATTCTGTGAACATTAGCTTAGTACAATCCAATGTCAGACATATTAACTTGAGGTTATACTTGAGGTTTTATTTCATATAATTTATATTAGCATAAATACAATAGAACTAGCTCAACATCTACACATGTGAAGCCTCCACTTTGAGATATAATGGAAAACAAATCAGAGCCTGTGACCACCACAGTGATAGGAAATAGCATGAATATCATTCCACAGCTCTGAATTATCAAAACTTAGTCTAAATATGCTAAAAGTGTAGTTTTTGAGGGTGAACCTATGTATGTATGGTTTAAATTTTTGCTGTTAAGTCCATTGAAATTTGTATGTACAGTCTCTTCATTAATTCATTCAATAAATATTGATTGCTAGCCAGGTGTGGTGACACGCCTGTAATTCCAGCACTTTGGGAGGCTAAGACAGGAGAATTGTGAGTTCAAAACCAGCCTCAGCAATGGTGAGGCACAATGCAACTCAGTGAGACCCTGCCTCTAAATAAAACACAAAATAGGACAGGGGATGTGGCTCAGTGGTTGAGTACCCCTGAGTTCAATCCCCACTACCAAAAAAAAAAAATTGATTGCTTTTTTTGTGAAAGACAGTACTGGCATACAGGGACAGAGAGCAGATTAAGTTGTGTAAAAAGGGACTTGCATCCATAAGGACTTCATATTAGAGAAATCATCATAATTTATCCAGGCAGAATTTCACCCTTAGAAAGGCTATTATGGATGTTTATCATGTTACTCTGAGGTTTGCTTTCCTGAGCAGCAACTTAACAACTTTTTATTTTTTTCTGAAGGCAGATGCAACTGAAAACCAACCTGGACTGTCCAGATAGCCATCAGGCTTATCTAGGGAATGTTATTAAGCTTCAGTCATAAGCTGGCTGTTCAATTTTACTAAAGTGAATTTTTCATTACTAAGCCAATATTTCATTGAACATAACTTTAACAAAGATTTTTCTGATATTCAAAATGAAAAAGTTTACAAATATTGTCTATTTTTAGGAATAGCAAGTGAGGACATTTGATCACACATTGTTTTACCTGATACAGAACTGCAGCAAAAAAAGGGTAAGAGACTTACCTGTGCGTCTGTGTTTATCCTATACATGTTTTCTTTGGCACCAAACGTCCTCTTACAATTGTCTAACCACTAAAGAAACAAACAGTAAATTTTAATATAGTGAGTGCATCATCAGTAGAACTAGTAACATGACAGCCTGTTCGTATAAAATAACACACTTAAAGGTAACTTGAGGTTCTAGCACCGGTGGTGAACATGGACTTTCATCTCCATTGGAGGCTAATCATTTATATGGGTCAAATGAAAGCGTGACACTCTCAACATAACAAGATGGGTGCACTTGTGAGTTTATCAGTGAAAAGATAATGAACAGCCTTTTATTCTAGGAACCGATGCTGCCCCCTTTCAGTAAAGATTCTTCTTCAGCTGGGCGTGGTGGTGCATACCTATATCCCAGTGACTTGGGAGGCTCAGGCAGGAGGATCATGAGATCAAAGCCAGCCTCAGCAATCTAGCAAAGCCTTAAGCAACTCAGTGAGACACTGTCTCTAAATAAAATACAGGGCTGCAGATGTTGCTCAGTGGTTAAGTGCCCCTGAGTTCAATCTCTGATACAAAAAAAAGAAAAGAAAAAATTCTTTATATTGCAGATTTTATTGGAAATCTTCACAACCTGTACCTGACCTTTGTCTAATGCAAGCTGGGAAATGAAAGGTTTGTTTTCCCTCTAGTCAGCGTAATAAAGGCAACTTAGAATTAACCAGGTCTGCCTACCAGAAGTGTAATTCTCTGAAGGCTGGTGTCAGTTCTAATCAGTGAAACAGAAACCAAAATCCATTTAAATCTTTTTATTTCTTTTTCTTTTCTGTCTTTTTGGGCAGTAATGAATGACACAACATTATCTCCAATGAATATTGGATGTAGAAGCGAAATGTTTTTCTTTACCTAGGGGCTATTCTTAAAGTTGATATTAATTTAAAGTATATTTTCTTTCAGTCAAATAAAAACAACAGCATTGTGATAGAGCAGAAAAGAACACTAGAGCCATAGAATTTCCAAAGTGAAATGAAAGCTAAGAGCTTTCAACTTTAGCTCCTAGGTTTTGACAATTTGATACTGTGAGCTCTTTTGATGACGTCCTAGTTTTTGTGTGTGTTTGATATTAAGTGTAATAAAACTAATATATATAAGACATCATTAGGGCTTTGAGAAAAACTACTAGCTACATTAAGTAGACACCAAAAACATTTTAGTATTAGACATTTAAAATTCTCAATTTTCATTTAATGTGCTACATGCAAAGAATTAAAAATAGACATCTCCGTTATTTCAAAAACAATCTTTGACCTTACGTCCCTTTCCCCCGAGTCGTTCAGACTCCACTGGCCCTAAGGGTCTTTGCTTGACAGCATATCTGAAGAAAAACATGTTAAGCTTTTCTGGTGAGAGATGGCCAGTGACAGTCATTGTCAAAAGCTATCAGCGGATTTCTTTATCAGCCAAATTCAGCTACCATCTATCATGGAATTTGTGTTTTAATTTGGTTCATATAAAATGTTGAAAGGTTTATACACTGAATCACTACTGTGGCCCAGTTTGCCCACGTGTATTAATACACTGGAAAAGAATAATTTCAGTTCATTATTTAATGACATGACTTTTTTTTTTAAAATAACGCCTGCCTATTGATACAGTATTTTGGGGAGCACTATTCAATGTAATTATTTGATTTTCATACTGTTAAAAGATAAGCACCAACCACGTAGCCCCAGGCTGCACCTGGCCCGTACCTTTCCAGCCATACATCCAAGACACAGTAGAGACAGTGAACAGAGAATACCCTCCAGTGCCATCTGATTAGTCTTCCTATCATGCTATTTTCTTTACTCAAGGCCCAAATGAAGGTTAAAATTCATAGTAACTGGTGAGGAGGGTCCCTTTCTGGGGGTGTGGAGCCGGAGAGGCATGAGTCAGGGGAGCCATGATTTTAAGATTCTACCAGAATTTTCTAGGATAGGCAATGATTTGTGAAGACACAAAAGGCATAACCGTTAACAGGAAAAACTAATAACATGGATTTAATTAAAATTTCTGGTCATTTAAAGATGCTCAGATAGTGCCACAAAAGGAAAAATATCTGCAATGCATTTATCAAAAAAGAAAAAAATAAAAAAGGAAAGGCTTATATTCTGAATAAAGAGCTCCTAAAATAACCAAGAAAAACATAACCCATTTGCAAAAATGGGTAAGGTACCTAAAAACATAATTTGTAAAATATCTAAGTGAAGATATTTACATGAACAGGTGCTCAAGCTTTAGTCATCAGGGAATTAAAAATAATGAGAGATTACCATACCCTTACCAGAATGACTAAACATTTTAAAAATTGGCAATACCAAGTGATGGCAAAGGTATGAAGCAATGGAAATTCTGTACATACCTCTGATGGGACTGTAAATTGATACAATAACCTCTTTTGGAAAATTGCTTGGCAGAATTTACTAAGGTCAAACACATGTACATTCTATGACCTAGCAATTCTACTTTTAGACACTTAGCAGACAGGTGAACATTCATATACAAAAGATCTGTGTAAGAAAGTACACAGCAGACCATTTATAATCAGATCTCACATGATAATTTTCTGATGTTGAAAGCCCTTTCCTTTTCTTGTCATTCTTCTTTCAGTCCAAATATAAAATAGCTCTCTCCTTATAAAGAGCCTTATTACTACAAGTATTTTCTTTCCCTGAAATAATCCCTCATTCCAAAATTTAATTGCCCAAAGTCCAAGATCATGTCCTCATTCTACAAAGTTTTTCTGTTGGCCCAAAACAACTTTTCTTTGAAAGTCATAGTCTATAATATTTTTCTGTTAGACCTATAAGTCCTTGGGAAGACTTTCATTAATGACACTTTTTTTTTTTTTTTCGGTATTTTGGTACCGGGAATTGAATTCCGGAGCACTCAACCACTGAGCCATATCCCAAGCCCTTTTTTAATTTAATTTAGAGACAGGGTCTCACTGAATTGCTTAGTGCCTCACTAAGTTGCTGAGGCTGGCTTTGAACTCGCAATCCTCCTGCCTTAGCTTCCTGAGCCATGGGGATTACAGGCATGCGCCACCACATCCGGCCATTAACAACACTTTTATTTGCAGCCATAACTTAAGTGACAGACACTTTTCTTACTAATTATGACTTATCTGAAAAGCTTGGTATCAGAAGTGTTTTGGATTTTGGAATAGTTGCAATACAATGAGACATCTTGGGAATGTGACCCAAGTGTAAACACAAAATTCATTTATGTTTCATATGTAGCTTATACATACAGCTTGAAGGTATTTTTGTATAATACTTTTCATAATTTTCTGTGTGAAACAAAGTTTGTGTACCCTAAACTATCAGAAAGCAAAGGTGTCACTCTGAGCCACCCATGCAGACAACCTGTGGTGGTTTGGCATCAACACCATTCCCAACTCTCAGCTTACATGCTTCTGATAATCACTTATAATGTTTTGAGTGTGACCTGTCACAGGAATTTTCCACTGTGGCAACATCTTTTAGTGTTCAAAAACTTTTAGATTTTGGAGCATTTTGAATTTCAGATTTTGAATTAGGGGTGGTCAACCTATATTAATATACAGTATGTGTGCTTTATGTTCCTATCTAGAAAATCTAAAAAGAAAGAACCAAGTTTTATACTTCATTTTTCATAGGTCTTTACAGATGATAGATATTTAATACTTATTAATGAAAGACCTGTCTATTCTAGAAAAAACTCTCTACTGTGTGCAGTTTGTCTGCATTTTTTCTTTCTTTTCTACACTTGTCAATAGAAAATATACTGGACTTACTCTCAGGGGACTGAGCCACTGTTTTTAATGCCTGACTGGAATTGAAGTACCATTTCTTAGCAGGTGAAACCTATAATCTATGACATGCTTGTTTCCCCCTTTGCTGGCCTAAGGACACATACACATCATGGGAAAAGATCACAGTTTTGTCAGTGGTGGCAGATTTCCTTGATCACAAGTGCAAACACTGAGAAATACTGCTTCTATTTCCCCACCTGTAATGTTGTCAGCAGCTATATGGTCTCCACACACACAGGTTTTTACAAAGCTATTGGTTTTCAATGTGTAGGCTCTTAGAGGGTCTCAAGAATTCACTGTGCAGAGTGGAGAGATCGAGCTCATAGGACAATCCCCATTTCCAGCACACCCCAGTACCGAGAGGCCTGTGCCAAGAGGTGGTCTTTCCTGTCTGGGTGAATTCTGCCAAGTCAACATTTTCAGTATCACAAGCCAATGAATTTTTTTTTTTTTTTTTTTAACGTGGTAAAAGGAGACTGACCTGCTCAGCTGCTTCTCTTTTGGCATTGTATGTATCCAGGTGTTCTTGCAACTCCAGAACACTGAACTTGAGTGTCTCTAGCAAACCACATGACATTAGCTGTCAAAACAAACACAGCAATCTAGCTTACCATTCCCGATCAGTAATGAGATTGACAACTTTTGGGTGGGTGGGTGTCAGATACTCCCTTACTACACTCTGTCTCAGTCTAAGGGACACTGAAACAGAGGAGGGCAGTGGGACTGGAGGGGTGGCAAGAAATGGCACGTTAGACTAATACACACCTCGAAGGCACCATCTTTGAAGGACTTTTAACCCTTATTTCTTTACCTGTGTTGTTACATAATCATAAGTGGGCTTGGCAAACAGGTCAGGATAAGACCAGGGGCTCTGGATATTCCACTCAGGAAGGTCTGGCTGCTTACTACCTGTTTTTATTCAAGAATCAAGAGAGCACATATCTCTAGGGTGGAACTCTCTTCAGGTTTTTTTTTTTTTTTTTTTTGGTACTGAGGATTGAACTCAGGGGTACTCGAACACTGAGCCACATCCCCAGCTCTATTTTATGTAAAGACAGGGTCTCACTGAGTTGCTTAGCACCTTGCCCTTGCTGAGGCTGGCTTTGAACTTGCGATTCTCCTGTCTCAGCCTCCCAAAGTACTGGGATTACAGGCGTGTGCCACTGTGCCCGGCTTAGCTTATTTTTCTGTAGTGCTAAGGATTGAATCCAGGGCTCAGCACATGCTAGGCAAGCGCTTGGCCACTGAGCTGTATCCCTAGCCATAGGTCAGGACTTTTAAGTGCTCCCATGAGGACTCTGGGGAGGGCGAGGGCAGAAGGGGTGGGAACCAGGGAATCAGAGGGCACTGCATCTAATACACTGGAATCATGTGTTGCCAGGTATTTATAATTGTTGAAAATATGAACTTCGAAAGTTGAAAATTTCAAATTACTTTTGAAAAAGAACCATAACCAAATGAGGCTATTCAAATAGGCTACATAATAAGCCTGTATGTAAAAACTTACAGTTTCAGCATCCACAAAGACCGTCGGGCATTCTGAACACATCATCATCACTTCCAGAGAACTTTTAAACTTGGTACCAATGCGCTGCAGACTCTCACCAAGAAAGCCTACTGCTTCATTAGTTATTTCTCCAAATTTTCTTTGAATTGTCTGTGGTGAAAAGCATAAGAAAAAAGTTTAATATTTTGTAATAGGCTTTTTTTTATTTTTAAGTACAGAAGAGTAATTTACAATTAGGGCAACCTTCTATTTTAAGATGATTGTAGTGATATATAGAATTCTAGTAACTGATTTACAAATCCATGTTTTATACATTTCTTCAGGAAATATATTAATTTCTAAAAATGATCAAAGACTTACAAAAGGGAATTATTGAAAAATATTAATGATACATGCCATTCATTCTCCTACTCCTGAGACCACTGCATTCTAAGGACAGTCCTAAGCCTTCACATGTCTGAGGAATTAGCTCTTCTAAAGTCAAGTTCTACCTGAAAGAAACTTAAGGTAAATGTAGTTTATGAGCCTTGGCTTTGGGCTGCCATCTGACTTAACTTTAATTAAAGTCATAAAATGCATTAAGGGTAGTATCTTCTCAGAATCCAAGAATATTTATTCACATAAAACAGATAGTTACCCAAAGTAAACAGTCAATGAATTAAGACTGTATTAAGAGTTGTATAATTATTTTGCAGATAGTTTATGTGTATCTACATATATATATGTGTAGTGCTGTTCAGTGGCATTAGGATTAAAAAAAAAAGCATAAGCCACAGTTTTAGGCACTGGGAAATAATGCCACTGTTAAGAAAATAACACATATAGAAAACCAACCAGCAATGCAGTGAATACATAAATAAACAGATGCTCCTGTTAATGGGCACTTAAGAACATCTGGATAGTGAAGCTGGAGTGGCTGGCAAAACTTCAGAGATGGGGCTGACTAGCTCAGTGGTAGAGCATCTGCTTGTCTGGCATGCATGAGGACCTGGATTTGATTCCCAGCACTGGGGTGGGATGAGTGAGAAAACTTCAAAAAGATGATGTCCTTAGCTGGGTCTTGCAAGATGAATAAAGTTTGTGGAGACAGGGAGGGCAGGTGGTAGATAGTTCAGAGGACAACGACTTAACTAGTTGCATTTCTCTCTGCCTTACTTTCCCTCTCCACAGAAAGCTAAAAATCTATCCATGTTCTGTAATGGTGGTATGAATATTCTTATTAAAAATCACTTAGCAGAGTGCCTTGCATGCAATGAGTTCGCAATAAATGATCATCACACTTATTATTTTAGGGTTGAAAGTAACCTTAACAGCTAAAATTGTCAAGGTCCCCACAGTGAAGAGTTCCAATTTTTTTTTGAGGGGGGCTACCAGGGATTGAACTCAGGGGCACTGAATCACTGAGCCACATCCCCAGCCCTATTTTGTATTTTATTTAGAGAAAGGGTCTCACTGAGTTGCTTAGTACCTCGCTTTTGCTGAGGCTGGCTTTGAACTTGCAATGCTCCTGCCTCAGCCTCCCAAACTGCTGGGATTACAGGCATGCACCACCGTGCCTGACAAAAGTTCCAATTCATTTAACACTTGATTAGAAGCTTTGTGATACTGACTATAAGCTCCTTGAAAGCAAGGATTTGCTTTCATTTCTCTGGTGTCTATGATGGCACCTAGCACACTGCAGAAACTGCTCAGATGTGTTGAAGTTTTGTTTTGTTTTTTTAACTGCCTAAGGGGCCATATCTGTGCTAATAATTTTGTAAGATACCAGCAGTACTACCCTGTAATACCACTAGCTTACAAAAAAAACAAAAGACAGTGGAATGAATCTGAGCTAACTTTCCTATGTATGAAATATATGACTACACTACAGTGAATCTCAACATCACGTACTTTCACAAGACAATCATTACAAAAAATCCCCCCAAACTGTAAAGAGCAGAAAGATCAGTGGAGGGAAAGGAAAGGGGAAGTACTAGGGAATCAATGTGAACAAATTATATTCCTTGGTTTTATACTAATGTCAAAATGAGTCCTCCATGTATAATTTAAAAAGAACCAACTAAAATACAAGTCAACAAGAACATTAACATTTGAGATGTTGTTAGAAGAAAAATCTGCATGAGATAATTATAATGAGCTCAGAAGCAAACCTCACCCACCTGAAACAATCGAGAAAACACATGAAAAGTAAACACTGCACAGGATCCGTCCATGTCAGACAGCATCTGATTGACATGGCAGCGCCAAGCTTCTTCTTCATCATCATAAGCCACTGGCTGAAAAGCCGCTATTATGGCAGAAAGAAAGGGTGACGGTAGAGGTGATGTCTGAACTTCCGGAAAACCATCTTGCTCTTCTTCATCCTGACTGCTGACACAAATATGGTAGTCAAAATACAATCTTGGAAAATACAATGATCTAAACTTTATAAGAAAGCAAACAAATTCATGGTTTTGTTTTTGTTTTTTTCTGCTTAGCATCTTTGGAATTAGACCTCTTAATTTTAATTGGTTACTGTAAGATAACTCAAGTTCTATAAATGCTTCTGCTATGGATTCATGTCAGTAACTTCTACGAGTAATACAGATTAAAATGCTTTCATTTCAAATGGTTAATTTTGGACACTTCTTATTTGAGTAGCCCCACATGATGATGATCATATTTTTATGTCAAGGGCTGTGTTTGGTGCTTTATATGGACCATTTTATTCAATCTTCATAACAACTTACTATTATCTTTAATAATTACTATTATCTTTATTTTAGGAATGAGGAAATAGTCTAGTGAGGTTAAATAAATAATGTGTCTAGGTTACTGGATAGGAAATGACACAGCCAGAATTTGAATCCAGGACCACAGGTCCAAAGCCAGTGCTATTAGCCACAGCATATCCTGCTAGTTCAGTGATTTCATGAACGTATAGTATGTGCCTATCAGTATGACAGATGATAAATTTGACTCAAGAGAAACAGAAGACCCAGCCATTTCCTTTGAGGAATTTATAATCCCACTGTCAGATCATACTTACAAAAATAGAACAGTGAAAAAAGATGAAGTGTTTGAGATAGACACTCCATAAAGAAATAAGTAACTTGGGGTATAAAATTACATGATTCCTTAAAAGACAGATTGATCCATAAGGCTTTACAGAAATTATAGAGCAATTCATATGAAAGGGACCCGAGTCAAGACTAGAGAAAAATACCAAAGTAAAGCAGAGAACTGTTTTTATACCTCAGAAAGGCTAATTTTACAAATGTCACAATGGTGAGTGATTTTAACAAAAGGTATCCTGTAAGCTAGAGCAGATACACCACTGTGCTTGGTGGGAATGCACCATTCTGTTTCAGTATAGTACTTGGCCAAAGTAATTGACTGGCTTGGCCTTTTAGAAAACTGAAAAGTGTTTGAGTATTTACCTTAATGTCATTTCAGTTGTCTCTGACCTTGTACTTGATTGTATAATTGCATGGGCTACTGCTCTATCCAAGTTAGTAGTATGAAAAAAGTGTCACTAAGATTTATTATTACCTGGATATATACTTTCAAATATAGGTAAGCATTTCTAGATATATTGCAAACAAAAACAAAACAACTTCCCATATATTTTATATGTTAAAATCCTATTATCACAGGAGGTATAAAAGTAGGATTGTTTTATTATAAGATTAAAACATCTGATGATTATTAAATATTAATTTTGTATAAAAATAACTACCAAGGAGATTCAAATTGTTGAAAGAGAAATAGATGCACTGATAGAAGGCATGACATTAGATACCTTTAGGGATAACATTATTCTGAGCCATAAATATTTATAAAATTTAAATAGTAGATGTTAGACAATATCATAATACTAATCATCGTAGAATTGTTTGGTATATTAGTTTCATAATAGCCACCAGAATTTCCTTTAAAAACCATTGGTAATTTAGGAGGCTAGGGTAGGAGGATTCCAAGTTTGAGGTCAGCCAAGGCAACTTCAATATGTCCCTCACTAAAAAAAAAGTGTGTTGGTGGGGAGGGGGGAGAGCTGGGGATGTGATATAGTAATAGGGCATCCCTGGGTTCAAGCCCTACTACTGCCAATAAAACAAAAATAAAACACAACAAAACAAAATCCCTATAGGTAACAGTTGATTACTCAGCCCATGGGTGAAGAAAAAGTCCTATTTGGAAATTCTTCATATTTTCTGATAATAAATTTTGAATATAGGTAAGATCAACATTTAAAAGGGACAATTTAGCATCTTATAGTACTAAGAAAATTATCATTTCTGCTTATTACATAATATCAAACTTTAAACTTTTACCAATGACAAAGAGATTACAAAATAACTTTTTGGATACATTTATTTTTGCATCACAGAAATTCATTCCAATATTGATTTTAACACTTGGCCATTTGGCATTCTGCCAAAATAGGTATTTGGTGCACTTCTCTAAATGCACAATGCCACTTACTATGCTTTGGAAATGGCCTACTTGTTTTTCTTTATGTGAATATCAACAGAAGAAATAAAAGACACAGCAGTAAGCCATTTTATCTTTAAAAATGAAAATAGTATGATAATACAGGCAAAAACATACAGAGAAATGAAAGTAAGTAAACACTAACGGAGAGGCATTTTTGGGAGGAGACAGAGGAGAAGATACCACTTTATTACCGTGTTCGTGATTGTGTCTTCTCACCTGGACAGTCCGGAGAAATCTGCTTCCTCCTCTTCACACCTTTCGTCCAGCTCTTTCAAGGCTAAGGTAACATCCTCTTCGCAGATTGACTCAGGGCAGCTTTCAGGAGCCAGAGGCTCTGGCATTTCAGTTTCTTCTAAATCAAGAAGTCCTTGACACACAAGGGAGTCCTGCTGTTCTTGTATAATATATGACCCTTCATCTTCAAAGGCTGTAACATGTTCCTCCTTTAATACTGAATTTGTATCCTGTAAAATAGTCACATTTTAGTGGACTTTAACAACATTTTAAAAAAATGTTATGAACATAATAAATGATTATTGCCCTTCAAGTCCTTTTTATCAAGTAGTCTTCATTAAATGGTGTAATTATTAGAAGTTTTGAATTCTCATTATATAATTTTTTTTTTTTACATGGTCCTAGGCTGAGTGTGGTGGTGCAGTAGGAGGATTACAAGTTTTAAACAGTCCTAGGTGGTTTTTTTTTTTTTTTGGCAGTACTGAGGATTTGAGCCCAGGCTTTGTGATTGTTAGGTAAGTACCACTGAGTTATAATCACAGTCCTAAAATTTTTTGAAATCGGTCGGGCACAGTGGTGCATGCCAGTAGTCCCAGCACTTAGGGAGGCTGAGACAGGAGCAATGCGAGTTCAAAGCCAGCCTTAGCAATGGCGAGGAACTAAGCAACTCAGTGAGACCCTGTCTTTTTTTTTTTTTTTTTTTTTAATATTTTTTAGTTATACATGAACAGTGTCTTTATTTTGTTTACTTATTTTTTTTTAAATTTTTTTTTTAGTTGTAGATGGACACAATATCTTTATTCATTTTTATGTGGTGCCGAGGATCGAACCCAGTGCCTCACGCATGCAAGGCAAGCAGAGGCAAGCGCTCTACCACTGAGCTACAATCCCAGCCCATTTACTTATTTTTATGTGGTGCTGAGGATCAAACCCAGTGTCTCACATGTGGGAGGCAAGTGCTCTGCCACTGAGCCACAACCTGAGCCCCGAGACCCTGTCTTTATATAAAACGCAAAATAGGGCTGGGGTTATGGTTCAGTGGTCGAGTACCCCTAAGTTCAATCCCCAGTAGCAAAAAAAAAGAAATGTTTTTTTGAAATTATGTAATATAGCTTATTGCCTTAAAAAACCATCAAGGAGTCCCCTCTGCCACCCCTACTTTTCCCTCTTATGTACAGGATTTGGGTGTTTACTTGGAAATATATCCTTTGGTAAAATGTCTTCTCTTATTCTAATTCTATGCAAGTAAAACCTCTTATTATCATAGTAAACTCTCTTTTATTTGAACTACTATTTCTTTAATTATATGAACACAGTGAATTCTGACTAGAAGCTGGGGATGATACGAGAGAGAACCCACTGGTCCCGTGGGGGCTGCCCATTCCAGACCAGGCACTGACCAATCAGATGGATGCTGAACCTAACAACTATGGAGGCCTTCCTGGGTGATGTGAGCTGAACACTTGGAATGGAGGGGCTGTTTGCAGGATGTGCAATAACTCATTTCCGTTTTGAGTACTCACAAAGCTTCTTCATCAACGTAGAGTCTAGAAAAGGGTAGGAAATTTTAAACTGCTGCACTTTCAAAATTCAATGAACTGCAAGCTCATTTATTAACAAAAATGATGGAATTCTTCTAATCCTATGTAAATAATGAGTAAATATATGTTATAAAGTATAAGTTTTCTCTGTGTTAATATTACTGAAATAATGTTGCTGTGACTGGCATGAGGTAGAATCTTAGCAGATATTGGCTGCATAAATGAACTACCACAACTAAAAAAAGAAAAATACTTCCAAAGCATATATCACATGGTATCAACACCAGTTTTTAATTTGCATGAATATTAGTTTAATCAGTTTGAATGTAAATACTAATGATTTCAGTTTTAGTAATAAAGATAAGCTTCTTTCAGTATTTGGACTTAAGTTACTTTAGCTATATAGTAGTATTGTATCTGTTTTTCATAGATACAAATTAGCATTTTCCTTTCAAAATATGAAAAGTAAAAGCCAGATTAATCTGACCTCAGATTAGCCTGGCCTTAGTTTATTCACCTGTAGAATTCATCTATAAAACAAAGGATTTCTACCAGATTCTGGGCAAATGCTCTGTTATAAATTAATTCCTGACCACAATTAGTTCATGATCTACTAATGGGGTTCAGCTAACATGCAAATGACAACAGTATATATTAGCATATGGTAAATGTATGGTGAATACCATCAGCAACGTACAAATGACCACTGGTTCTCAAAGAAGGGGAGACTGCATCTGTTTGAGAAAATTGAGACCAGTCTCCTTAGAGGGAACAGCATATGATGGGCTTGGATTAAAATAGGTAGGGATGGTGTTCCATGGAAAGGGATGAGAGGATATTAGAGATTCAGGAATACGGGAGGAAAACACGGGGGACTAGGGAGCATGGGTTTGGATGTAGTCAGGGAGAGCAGCGAACTCTTCAGTCTTCACAGAATAGCACTTAATATAGTAAAATCATTTCTTAACCATCTCAATAGTGTATATTCAGTATACTCCAGAGTTTCCATCTGAAAATTTTTTTAAAAAGATTTGGCTATTAAGGCATTAGTTGTTGGGAAAGATAATTTATGAGGTGGTGCTAGAGATACTTCTATACCTACAACTTTATTACTACTAATCTTTCTTCCCTTTTACTTCAAACTTTTTTTTTTTTTTTTTGGTACTGGGGATTGAACTCAGGAGCAGTCTACCACTGAGCTATATCCCAACCCTTTTAATTTTTTTGTTATTTTCAGACAAAGTCTCACTAAGTTGATGAGGCTGGCCTAGAACTTGTAATCCTCTTGCTTCAGCCTCCTGAGTTGCTGGGCTTATATCACCATATCCAGCTTTCCTTCTCCATCAATTTGAACATATATTATTGCAAACCAAATGATGCCCAAAGCCCTGATATTCATCAATTCACACCTGTATTGGTTAGCTTTTGTTCTCAAATTGTAATTTCAAGACAATGCTTTATAAGTAATTATTTATAATGTATACAGAAACATTCTAAAAACACCTAGATTTTATGAAGAAAGTACTTTTGGGCTAATGGAGTGGATTTCATTTTGTATATGTAGATCATGAAATAATCAAATTTCCTTGGTCTTTACCTTACTAGACAATGACATACAAATATGCTTTGTATATTTCAAATATTCATTTCCTATAAGGAATTATTTCTGTGGTCCATGAATTGGATTCTAAGCTGTTACAACCCTCTATGAAGGTTTTTCTAATAAATGCAAATGAAGAACTCAATGCCTTCCAGAGATCAGAGTGTAATTTATATATATTTCAGAGAAGGGATAAATAGTTCTGGAGTTTCTATCGTGACATGAAATGCACTAGTCTACTCTCTTTTATCTTCCCGATACTAACATAATTTAAGGGAAAATTTTAAAGACATACTCTTAGGAATATTCCTTTAACTCATAAAATAGTTCATCTAATGAAATTATACATATTAAGAAGTTGGTTTAAAAATAATTGTGATTTATTTTAATATCTTTATATTAACATATTTAATATACTTTTTTTTTAAACAAGGGGCAATTTGGGGTCATCTGACACTATTAGGTCATGAAGGAAAAACAAATTTGACCAATACAGCCAACAGATGCATGTTATTCCCTTTGGTGATTGTTTTAGCATCAGAACTGCTTCTAAATTTAATAGTGTGGTCTTACTGTCGCAAAGTGTGTAGTGATAATGAACTCATCACAATTAAAGGAAATAAACCGTAGCAGCAACACCACCACCATCACCCAGTAAACAGTGTTTTCCCTTTAAAGACACAATGGTCCCAGAAACTTTATAGTGCTTATTTAGCAAGTAGGTCCACTGAGATAGATGGATAGATGAATGCCCCATGTGAAAGAACATAATAGTTGCAATAAATATGAAGTATTTCTAGGAGGTAATTTCTTCACTATGATAATAACAATTCCATAACCCAGTATAAAAAGTTTTCCCCTTTTAAACTGAAATTAAAATACCTAGTCACTGACCACACTGCTTTGGTTAAAAAGGTATTTCCAGTACCAATCTGTTTTCCATGTTTCTAATGAGCACATCTGTTGACCTTTTAATATGCTACGATCCAATCTAGATGCGATAGATTAGATTAATAACTAATGGTGCTGCTCACTGAACAAACCTCCAGACAATGAAAGGAATGACATCTAAAGTGCACCTCTCACTCCTGTCAGTCTCTCCTGCAAACATTTTTTTATGTTCACGCACCATCTCAGTTCAGGCCCTCCTCTTCTCTAGCTTTTATTCTGCCAGCTTACCTTCTTACCTTCTTTTTCCAAGCTGTCATCCACACCTCTATCATAGAGACTTCACAAGGACACAACGAAGACTATGACCCTCCCCTGATGATAGGCACTTAACTGCAAGCTCCATGTGACAGGCACTATAACCTACATTCCATTTTCCAAGGTGGGGTGGTGAGGGTGGGGGAGTCAAGATTAAAAAAATAGGCATAATCAGATCACGTCCTTCTGTTTAGAAACCTCTCATTGTTACTGGCCTGAGGCCTGCTGCTCACCCTGGGACCCCTGCTCCCCTGTCCCATTACTGCACTCTAGCCCTGCTAGACAGCTCTTTGTTCTCTACATGTCCCAGAGTCTTTTAAACTGCTGCTTCCTGGGCTGGGATTGTAGCTCAGCGGTAGAGCGCTTGCCTCGCATGCGTAAGGCCCTGGATTCAATCCTCAGCACCACATACAAAGCAATAAAATAAAGACATTGTGTCCATCAACAACAACAACAAAAAAAAAAAAAAAAAAAAAAAAAACAACTGCTGCTTCCTCTGCCTGGAACATTCTTCCTCCAAATCTTCATAGACTGGCTCATTATTTAGGCTTCGCCTCAAATGCTTTCTCCCTCACCTGAAACATTACTATTATATTTTCATAGTACAATTAATAGAATGGATACTTTCTGATATTTATTTGTTTTACATGTTTACTATCTGTCACTCCCATGACTGAGCTCCATAACACTAGGAGCCATTGTCTGTTTTATACATTGCTTTGTGCCCAGAATAGTGTCTGAGTTGAGGTAGGAACTCCGTAGATGCTGGTTAAATCAATAAAGGAAAGCTCATGTATGCTCTCTGTCTCCATCTGTGTATCTGCCATAGTGCTTGTCATGTAACAGGTATTATACAGCTTGGGTGTGGAATGTCCCCCAATAGCCCATGTGGGGGAGCACAATATTGTGCCCACAGAGGGGCACAATATTGAGAAGTAGTGGAACCTTTAAGAGGTGGGGCCTAGTGGGAGGTAGCACATCACTGGGAATATGCTCTGAGGAGGCACTGGGACCCTGACTGCCTTCCCCTTCTTCCTTTCTGTTTTGTTCCAGGCCATGAGCTGAGTAGCTCTGCTCTGCCACATGCTTCTGCTAAATGTGCCCCTGCAGGCAGGCCCAAAGCAACAGGATCAAATGGTCATGGAAGGAAACCTCTAAAACTGAGCCAAAATAAACCTTTCTTCTTTAAAGTTGATTATCTCAGGCAGTCATGGAAAGCTATCACAGATATTTCTTTTAAAAAAATGAAAATCCACATGACTTCCTATTATCTCAAAATAAAGTCTAAGTCTTTAGAATGGCCCACAGGACCCAGCATGTCTTAGACTCCATTCACCTCTTCCATCTTATTCTCTGTAAATACTGAGCTTCTTGCAGTTACTTGAGCACATCATGCTAGCTCCTGCTGCCAGGTCTTCCACATGGTGTCCCCCTCTGCCCAAAGGTCCCAATTGCCCTGAAGTCTGTCCTTCACCACTAATATCCCAAGGCTCAGCTGATCACTCTCCTCTGAGTTTTCACATAGCCCTGGACCTGAATTACTTGAATTACTATGTCTCATATGGAAATGTAATTAAAAAAAAAACAAACAAAACTTTGTCTCCCTTAACATAGACAGCTAACTGCCTAAGAACAAAGCCATGTCTTATTCTTGCTTTCTAGCTCCTACCTGCCTGGCAGGCATGTAGTGAAACCACAATAAATATTTGATTAATTGAATTAACTAAATGTGAGCCATAGTGGTATAAGCATTTTAAAGACTGCTAGTAAGGAAGCCAAAATGCCTTCATTCCAAAATATATCTGCTTATGGTTAAGGAAGATTCAAATATGTAAAATAAATAGTCCACTTAAAGAACATGAGAATTCACCTTACTAAAGGAATAAGATCTAGTAACTAGATTAGTCTAGATTCAATAACTACATGAAGTGGTTAACACTGACAAAAGTATAGCAGTTTCTAATACCTACCAAGGCATCAAAGCACATACCACAGAGCTACAGAAATTACATTTTAAAAAACAATCTATAATAGTCTTTAAAAAAAAAAAACACTCAGAAAACTAGTACTTACTTATTTTTGGTCAGTCAATAGCTTGGAATCTGGCTTACTTCTCACAGGCCTTTCCAAAAAACTTAATACTAGTGGCTCCAAAGTCTTTTTAAGAGATTTCCTTTAACCAACTGCAAACAGCTGGCCTGAGGTCCTGATCCCAATCACAGCACCAATCACATGAACCCAATACAAAGCAAAAAGGGAAGGAAAAGTAAAAGCCGTCCTTCAAAGAAAACGCAGCGCCACAAATGATGCCTGCCACTCCCAGAGAAGCGCCTGCCCAGTAACCGAGTCACACACTGCAACACAAAATGCTCATTGAGACATTGGAGATTATTTTTAACCTGTGGGTCATTCCCGTTACCTATTGACTTTTTAAAAAAAAAATCGGATTTGACCATTTTGTTTAAAACAACCCAACAGGTTAGAAATACTGGGAATGAATCAAATAATTAGCACATCAGATGAAAACTCTTTGGAAAGAAAAGCAAGGGATGGAACAGTGCTAGGAAGAACCTAGATTGGCCATGCGCCAGCCCCATTTCTCCCCACCTCAGGCAGCTGGCTACTAGCATTATCTAGACAAGTCTCCGAGCTTGGGGTCTCGTCTCTGATCTGGAGCACTTCTTCCGTGGTGTTGCTGCCAGTGGAATCCTGAGACTGAAGAAGTGAGTCGGGATGGTCTGGCACGGTTTCCTCGATGGCAGAGTCATTGTTTAACTGTCAGGAGAGAGAGTGAAATGAGGAATCCATTTAGGAGCCTGTGACGGCCACAAAAGCCGCAGGCAGCATTCTACATCATAATATTTTAGAGGCTTAGTTATAAAGAGCTTCTGGAGCTTCCTAGTTATTTTTTTTCCATCCAATCTATACAAGAATGAGCGTTAACGCTAGCAGCTGGTTCCTCAGCAGAAAGCCAAGTATGTGTTAATATGTCTTGCTAAACAGAAGTGGAAGAGCTCTACAAAACTATGTTAGTCTTCATATTTTTGTAGTCATGGTTTCTATTTTAGTTGGTCTGAGGATTTGTGAAGGTGGAAGCTCTTAGACCTCCCTGTGGCTTCAGGCACAAGGAGTTCTCAAGGCAGTCTTGAAGGAGAGGCAGGCACCCATGTCTGAACTTGCCACTCACTTATAAAGCAAAAATCAACACCGTACAATTTCAAGAAGATGAAAAAAAAAAAACTGGAAAAAACATATAAAGTTGTTATAATAGCAAGCCATACTTAGGTTTATTTTCTTCGAAAAGCAATAATTACTAATTTTAAAAAAAGAAGATATGTATACTTTTCCTTTCAAGCAGGGTTATAGTTTTCTTAGGGTCAATATTCAACATAAACATCAAGTTTATGATGTCGGGTATAGAGGCAAAAATTAATTTTTTCCTATGAAAAGGAAGCAACTTTAAAATTTTTTGGGGGGGTTGAGGGGCAGTCCTAGGGATTGAACCCACAATGCTTTACCACTGAGCCACACTCCTAGCCCCTTTTATTTATTTTGAGACATAGTCTTGTCCAGGCTGGTCTTGAACTTGTAATCCTCCTGCCTCAGCGCCCCAGTCACTGGGATTACTGGTATGTGACATTGTGCCTGGCTGAAAGCTTTTATTAAGCACTTACTGTATGCCAGGAGACTTTCCTCTTCATAAATACCTGAGAGGCAGACACTATCAGGGGTTCCATTTTAAAGGCAATGTTAGGTAACTTGACCAGAGTCACACAGTGTTTTATAAAGTGCCTGCCCCCCAAGCCTATAGTTGCAGTTACACAGAGGCAAAACCACAGTTTGTGTAATTAAGCCAGTCAGATCCTGTGGTCAGGAACTTGACCACTCCTTTAAAATGAAAAAACAGTCCTTGGAGGACGACGTCTTAGGTGCCATGGCTAAATGCATGTGCACTAGGGACAGACTGGCTGGTTCAAATCCACCCACTGGCTTCATCTAGGGGCAAGTCACTTAATCTACAGTTCTGCAATACCCTGCTTACCTCATGTAGCTGGGGTGAGCTATGGAGACTAGTGCTTGTGAGATACCTTGCACAGAGCTAGCTATCACTCAGCAAGTGATGGTTGCTGCTGCTGCTGCTAGCAGCAGTTGTTTATCATTTAACCTTTAAACGTGGGTGATATTGAAAGACAGATTGGGGCAACAGTGAGGTGTCAAAAACAGCCAACCACAAACTGACAACTTTACAGCTTGTCTAAAGCCAGCCAGATGCAACATCGCTGTAGGCATAGGACCAGACAGTGGAGTAAATGGGTCTCCATTAAAGGCACGTATAGTTTTAGTATAAAAAGGCCTTCATGTAAGAATTGGGTAACCATGGCTGACACCAGGCTCCTGTGGTTGCTTCCTATCACATGCACCATGGTGGCTAATCCTCACCCTGCCATCTTCAAGTTCTGACCTACTTGGCTTCAAATTTAGCTTTTCTTGCACTCCCACATTTCTGAATGAATAGATGATTCTTGCAGCATTTATTTTCCCATTTTTCACTTTCTAAATCTGTCATCTGGCCATTGGGATGTGAATGAGAAGTTCCACATAATTGACTTAATCTTGAAAGTGTCCTAAGTTATGTTCCGTCTTGCACACTACTCTAGGAAAGAAGAGCAGGTGTGGTGTTCACACTGGTACCAGAAAAAGGTATTGTTCAAGAGGAGAGACCCTCAAGGTGCCAGAGCAACTCATGACCAAGAAAGAAAGCAAAATGAAATATATCCTCCCTGTTCATGGGCGTGCTGTAACCACTTAAAGTTTAGTTGTCATGAGGATCACTCCATTAATGCTGACATTTTGTATTTTCATTTCAGTGTGTGCATTTTGCCCATAATGACATGAAAATCAGAGATCAGGAAACGACAATCATTTCTAAGCTGGAAGTGAAGAGTCAAATGAGACCATTTTTGATGCAAGGAAAGTTAACTGTATACCATCTGTGTGCGTGAGAGAATCTGGCTTGCCGTGAGAGCCGCCTCCTCTTCTGAGGACTCATCTGTGTCCTCCTGGTTTGTCAGGTTCAGGCTGGGGGTGCTGCTAGAACACTGGTACTCCTGGAGGGATGGTGTATCCCCTTTGTCAATACTGTCCAGTGAGCGCCGGCGGACCCCCCAATTGAAATTGTCCATACTTTCACCCTGGAAAAGGAAGATGCGATTGCTAAGACCTCAAACATATGTTTCTAAATGCTGTAAATGAAAGACACCAGGAAAACATGTCCCAAGATGAATAATACTGAATGCATCATCCAAAGCAGAGTTTCAATCAGCCCTTCAATTTCTTTAAACTTAAACACATCATTAAATCTCTATCTTGAAAGAGATCAAAATTATTTCACTGATATCCTGTTTCCACTAAATAATTTTCTTGATGCTCTGTCTCATATTGCTGGAGGTCCAACTAAATCTACTTTCTAGGCCATTTCTAATCTAATACACAAACATGAGTGAGACTACAAGAATGACAAGTATATCACACAGATGACAACAAAGAAACAGTCCACCACACCAGGCTGCCACTTACCTGCAGCTCCTGGTTAGCAAAAAGGAAAACACACAGAATTAGAAAGAACGAAGACAAACATTTAAATATACACTACACTTTTTGGGAAAACTCTTGCATTTTCACAAACCCAAAGACTGATTCAAGCTCTGGATTAAGCTTTTTGCAGGAAGCCAGCATGTGATTCAAACTACTGTTTTAATGCAAAATATACTGTGAAAAAGTCAGAGACAGACACAACAACATTTCTATGATACACTCTGGCAACACAAACTTTAAGGAAATCTTCAAGATTTACAGATTTAGTACTTGGCACAATGCAAAAACTGACTTAAAATACCCACATTCAGTTGACAACATACAGGGTCACAATTATTTTAGTCTGCAGGATAGCTCTTGCTAAATGCAATGGATATTTTTTTTACTATAAAAAATTTTAAAATCAAGATCATAGCCATCCAACCATAACCACTGCCAATTTCAAAAGGTCAAGAGGAAATCTGACAAATTTCAATTTCATCAGTATATAGATTCATATAAGCTATGCTTCTGTTATCTAGGCTGGTCATCCTTTTCATAAGGATGTAATTCTTGCAATCTTTCTTGGGTCCTGATATGACAAATTAAAATGAGTTGGTCAGGAAAATATAATTTGTTTGCTTCCCTTTACATAGAAGGGAATGTCCAGTATAGAGGGTTTCAAATCTTTTTTGTGTTTTGTTTTGTATTTTAATTAAGCAGAGGAATTTTAGATGGAAACCAATTATGCAAAACTGAGAAACAAATCCTGAGCTGATCAGGTTGCAGAAGGTGTCCTGGAGCTCTGCCCACTTAGCCCTTGGACCCTTCCTGGCTGTTTCTCAAGTTACCTTAGATGCCCTAGGCCTCTGCAGGTCAGAGTTTAAAAACTACCATCCTAGAATATATCATTTCATATGATATTATATAGCATATCATATAACAATGGCAACAGTCCTCAAAATATATTTGGTGATAGAGTAGTATGCACTGTGGCTTTCAAAGTTGGAGGGTATGTTAGAAGTTGCATTCATGATGAGGCTTTTTTCACCAAAATATTTCCTATTTCCATGTTTTAAGCAAGACTATAGCTGTGTTTTACAAAATATGTATTATTTGATTTGGCCTAATTATGAGTTGCAATTCAATACCCCTACATCTTCCTCCAGATTCCTGTAACTTGAATTAAAGATAAAATGACAATAAGCATCTTCAATCTATTCTGAGTAAAGTTCCACTAAAAGCCATATTTATTACTTCTGACATTTTAGAGCACTAGATGAACAGCATTTACAGTGCTCTTTAAAGAAAAAAGGCAAACAACAAAAAAAAAATAATAACGTTACCATTACAAAAACTTCAAGAGCCTGCCTTTAGAAATTTAAATTCTGAACTGAAAAAAAAAAAGTAACTGCAGAAGAATTTAGAAGCTACTCAGGATCCTGGGGAAGGGAAGCAGGTCTCTCGAACCCACCCCACTTTCTTTCCTGGCTGTGCAACTCTGTTCTCTTTCCTACAATATGTTTTTCAAATAATGAGTGTGAAATCACTTTTAGGGTGGTGACCTGCCCTTTTTTGAAGGGTGGAGGGAATAGGGAGAAAGAAAAGGCACAGAATAGAAAACATCAGTATATCAACATAGAGAGTAAGGATGTATATCCTTGAAACTTTTTATTATTTTAAAAGTGCATCTATGTAGATACTTTGATGCAATATAAAATACATGAACTGTGCATTAGAATCAAAAAAATTTTAAAGTCACTGCTCTACTAAGTGCTCGATAATATAGTACTTAACCTTGGGGGTCCTCTGAACCTGCCCAGCTGTGTCAGTGAAAATAGGCAAGTGGGGAAAGACTTCATAGGAGCTCCCCAGCTGCTGTGGAGGCATCTGTATGATACCAGGCCCTGATCATGTCCTCACATCTACGGGGCTGGCTGCAGCATAGTGAGGTTGGGAACCTCATCTCCCTAAATGGGTCCATCAAAAACTGACAATGTGACACAGCACAGGCCAGTACATTTCCTTCTTCCATGTCACCTGTGAGAACCACAGGAAACATCCCTTCAGGAGAGCTGTTAACACATACCAGCCATTGGAGTGAATTTCAATATTTTAGGGAAAAAAATTATCAAAACGTGGTGTAGACACTTGCTATTAAGGCTTACTTGTCTCCTTGCATTATAGATACTTGTGACAATTTGGAAATGTATGTTTTTTTGACCTATTTGACATAAACTTTTTGAGCTTTTCTAAGAGATTGTGGTTTAGGGAACTGACTGCAGAGTCCCTAGTAACCTAAGACAACTGGGCAATCCTATTATATTTGCCATAGTGATTATTTCAGAAATTGGCATGTGTTTCAACTTGGGTCAATGCAATATGACAAGAAGTTTGCATTTAGTAAAGGGACTTCTAAACTATTCTGAGGCCATTTCTGGAAGCAATCCTTACTTCCTCTGACACTGTTGTATGGAGAAGTAAGGTCACATACAGCAGAGACAACCATCTTGCTGCTGTCAAAGATCAAGCTGACCTGTACAGAAGGGCAGAGTGCAGAGAAGCAGCTGGAGACCTTATGGAGTCACACTAAACACAAGCTCTAACTACAGACTAGCTCAGTAGTGCAGGCTGATATACTTTTTGTCTTTGATTTTCCACTTAGGAAACATCAAAATGGACACAACTATCAATACAATTGGATGCAGTCACTTTAGAGAAGAAAGCCCTTTGGGTATCAAATGAAAAGAGGCGTGGGGAAGAGTTACCTAAGTCATCAAGAAGAAAGTGGTGAGGAATGTAATGTCATGGGGCGAATCTGTTATCTGCCACAGAGAAGAGTTCTCAAAAACCAAACCTTCTTGATGTCAGTTTCATAGCAAATGCTACACGCTTTAAAATTGTTTGATCAATTTTAATTTTTATATTTCCCTGCAAATTAATTTGCATAGGTTATGCAAAACATTTAAGCCTAAGCATATCCTACGAAAATTTTGAAGAAATTCATGTCTCTACTTTGCATTTTTAAAGATGAAAAATTGAACATTCCATTGTTTATTTCACTTATTCTGCTACTGACTAGTTGTAGTAATCATATTTAGTTCCTAATTTAGATTTTTGACCTTTGTGACCTTACACTGAGATAAAGAAAAATGTCATGGCCTAATCCTGATACAACTGTATCTATTCTATAAATGTCATAGAAAGCCCACATTCTTACCTCTGCATCTTCCAATTCAACATCTAAAAAGTCAAAATCCTTAAAAACACCAAACTGTTGTTCACTGCTGTTATCTTCAACAGCTATTTCTTCCTCTTGAATTATGTCTTCTGTTGTAGAAATAAGGCTAGTCTGTTGGTCACCGACTTCCAAGTCCTCATTAGAAGAAAATACAACCTGAGGCCCCGCAAGGGAAAAAAAAAAAAAGGAAGAAAAAAAATCCACCAATGAGCTTTGTCACTCTGTATATGAGATACCAGTCCCCAGAGCCACTGCAGGCCTCATCCTTCAGTGAATTCAGAGTCTAAACAACTGGTCTTTGTGGCTAACTAGTTGAAAACTTAGCATAGTTGCCAGGTATCATAAGAGGCAAGAATTCCTTTTCGTTCTTAGTTAATGCCATAACTAAGTTAGAAAAGGCAAAGCAATGAGACAGAATTGTTTCTCCATGGAACAGCACGACATTGACAACCTTCACGCAAGCATTCATAACTACTTACAGATGGATTCTTTGGGAGGCCAGATTCTGGGCCACAGAGCGAAAGTACGTTCATTAGCTTCTCTCGTGTTCTCCGCTAAAGAGAAGAAATTCAAATGTTAGTATTGCTGATGAAATAAAGTAAACTCTTAGATTTTCAAACATGTAACAGGATTGGTTCTTGTCTCTTGTGGGTGTCCAGTGTTGATGTCCCTTATGTACCTGTGATAACTGTGGCCTTTTCCAACTGACAGGAACCAAGGCATTAGAATTGGAACCAGAGGAGGTGGAGGAGGTACTTCTGGTGACAGCGATCACTTTTGGTTTTCCATTCCTTCCGGCTGCACTGTGCTGATCACCATATTTATTTCCAATGATTGGTGTCTATACAGAAACAAAATGCCAGTTGACACAAATACTTCAACATTAAAGAAACTCACAAGAGTTACCAGTGTACTTATGATAACATTTTCTAGAAGTAAACAAACAATAACATAAAGAGAAAATTACCTAGTATGAGGTAGATATTGGAAAAAAATCAAAGACCGTAATATTGTTTTTATATCGGAACTTTATTGAAAATAATAATTTCATATCTGAGATTAGAGAGCTTTTTCCTATTTTAAATATAATCTGCTTTCTTTGATGATCACCACCTCCATTGTTCCTCCCCCTTATGGTAATAAAATACATCCTCCCTGTAGAAAGCTCAAAAATGTATATGTATGAAAAAAATCCCCTAAAATCTCACCATTCAGACTTGTCTGTTTAATTTTGGCATTTAATGAATATTAATTATATTTCAATAGTGTTCTCTTTTCTTGTTGGGGGGAGTGCTACTGCGGATTGAACCTAGAGGTACTTTACCACTAAGCCACATCCCCAGCCCTTTTTATTTTTTATTTTGAGACAGGATCTTGCTAAGTAGCTGAGGGCCTTGCTAAATTGCTAAGGCTGGACTTGACCTTGCAATTCTCCTGCCTCAGCCTCCTGAGTTGGTAGGATTATAGGCGTATGCCACTGTGCCCAGGCCTCCTACAATATTTGATCAATAATTTCCTTCTTGAAAAATTCCTTTCTTGGCTTCCAAAAGACCATCTCAGTGGCACCAAGGCCACCACAAGTGGGCTCAGGAGGGAAAGCAATTGGGGTAAGGAGCACTTCCAACAAAGGTCAAAATTGAGACTTGTATTAATATAACAAAGTCAGACTCCAGGTTTCCTTCTGAACTGGCTGTGCTTCTGTCCAGCCCTAACATATCTGGCTTCTCAGGTTTCATTCTATTTCAGCCCTGTTTTCTTTTTAGTCTTCCTCCCATGGTTTCAGCTGATCACTTATACAACACAGAAAAACTCTTAAATTGTTACTTCCACCCAACTTTACCTCTAAATCTTTAGATCCCCAAATCTAGTAATCCACCAGGCACTTCCATTTATATGTTTCTTAGTCATTTCAGAGTCAACAAGTCCAAGTCATTATTCTCTCCTTCTCTGCTAGAATCTCTTCTTGTGTTACCATTCTTTCTCAATGGTATCAACATTCATTCAGCTGTTAAGGTCATTCACCAAATCCTTTTCCTCACCTTTCAAATCCTATCAGATGCTTCAGATACTTCTTTGGTCTTTTTAAAAATTTTGTTTCCTTTTTCCTTTTTTAAAACAGTACTGGGTATTGAACTCAGGGCTTAGCACATGCTAGGCAAGCGCTCTGCCAATAAGATACACTCCCAGCCCTCCTTGGTGTTTTTGTAAACCACTCTTTCCTCTTTCCTTCTCATGCTGTTGCTTTGGGACAGTCCCATCCCATATTTTCTTTTGCCTGAATTACCCTAACAGATTCCTATATTGATTTTCCTCCCCACCTCCCTGGTCTATTTTCTATCCTGTTGCTAGAATGATCTTCCTAAAATGCAAATCCTAGTATTTCCTAGACCAGCTACAAATCCTTTCAGAGCTCCTGCTGCTGTGCTGTGGCATGCACACTCCCTGTGGGGTCCCACTATGGTCCTCTGCCCTCAGATGGGTCTCTCAGCACACTCTCAATTCTCTGTACTCTGAGCTCAAGCTATGTTGTACTAGTGGGAAGCTTCTGCAACGCCGTGCTTTCCCAAATTTATAAGCGTCCATTCACACAGGTTCCTGTTTCGTGGATTTAACTTCCCCCTCCCCAAGCTGCCACACAGGCCTGTTGAGGGCTGCTCATCCTTCAGCACTCAGCTCAGACGTTACTCCTCCCTAAAGCCACCCTCTCAGGTGCACACTATATATTCGGATAGCACTGCCCATTTACATTCAGGCGAGCACTGATCACAGTGTTTTTGCCTGTTTCTTCAACACTATAAGCTTCTAGGCCTTCTCTCTGCTCTGTGTTTACCTAGCACAGTATCCCATACCGAGGACGAGCTCCGTTCGAGTTTGGGAATGAGAGACTGAATAATGGAACAAATGAAAATCCCTAACAAAGCATCTTCATTGATTTCTGAGCATCTTACCTCAGATATATCAAAATGAAAATCTAAGGTCTTCCCAGGCAACTCCTTAGAGACATTATTAAAAATTTTGGTGAAAGATATTTCAGGAGAGCCTATATCTCCTACATAGGTCTTGGGGATATCGTTGGGTACCACAAGACTTGCAGAGCGTGACACCACCAGCTTTAATATGTTGAGAGCTTCCTTCCAATAAGGACTCTGTTTTAAAAAAACAGTTAACATATAAAAGTTACAAAAGCATATTTAACCAAGAACAAAAATTTAGTATATACTATAGACTGAAAGTATTCTTTCCACCAAAACACCTGTAAAAATGATTCACTTTTCCTATGAGATCCTCAGCAGAAGGGCTGAGTTGCAAAAAGAAAGAAAACACAACTTATTATTGGTACTGTCAGGCTTATCAGACACCAAATACCTAATAATGCTACCAAATCGGAATATCCTTCTTCTAATAAATGCTTTATAAACATTAGTTTGGAAAGCCTAATACAGTAATATGGCAATAGTGGCAAACAAAGGGATAGTATATAGGTGAATTTTCTAGATGAATGAAGTTAATGGCTTTTAAACTAAAACATTTTGTGTTTGGTAGTTAAGTATTTCCTTTTTAAAATTTTCCTCTAATGAATGCAAATGCAATGCAGAATAAATACAAAATATCCATCTGTGAAGGCTCTTAAAACAGCTTGTTCCCTTGAGGAATCATATCCAGACTACTGATTTGCTCAACAGTGCCTTTCTTTACAGACAATTCAAGGGTGAAAATCAGTGCCCATCAGGTTGACCTGTCACCATTTACAAATGAACCAAATGTGATTTTTGCTTTCTACATATCTGGTACTTTTTTTTTTTTTTATATTTATTTTTTAGTTGTAGGTGGACACAGTATCTTTATTTTATTTTTATGTGGTGCTGAGGATCGAACCCAGGGCCTCACACGTGCTAGGTGAGCACGCTACCACTGCGCCATAACCCCAGCCCTATCTGGTACTTTTTTTTTTTTTATACTGAGGATTGAACTCAGGGGTACTCGACCACTGAGCCACCTCCCCAGCCCTATTTTGTGTTTTATGTAGAGACAGGGTCTCACTGAGTTGCTTAGCACCTCGCCATTGCTGAGGCTGGCTTTGAACTCGCGATTCTCCTGTCTCAGCCTCCCTAAGTGCTGGGATTACAGGCTTGAGCCACCGTGCCCGGCTCTGTCTGGTACTTTTTAATCAGGAAAAAAAAAAGGCAACCCTAAAATACGACTCTTAAAGAAGACTTCTCTTTCTACAAGTTACCTTTGTTCATTATGTTGAATTTGGTCAACAAATGGAAAGGTAACAAAGAAATAGCAATGAGTCACGATTCTAAGGTCATGGCTTCCATTTGTGTATATACCTTTCTTCCTGTCATTACTGAAATGTAGACTCCTACAAGTGATGGTTAAAATCAAAAGGCAGGAATCCTGCCAGTCCTACCTTTCAGATTCTGCTTTTTGTCACGTACATTGAGAACATTTTCTATGTAGTAAATATTCATTAAAATATGATTTATGTTCCCTATTTCTGGACATTCAGAGTTTTCTGGACATTTCTGAGTTTTTATGATATAAGTGGTTTTGACTTGAACAATGCCACAGGTAGGTTTTGTGGTCACTCACCTGTACATATTTGCCAATAATCTTTATGATCTCCAGATTGAACTGCTTGGCTGGGGCTGCAGACAGGTCAATATGACTCAACAGACTATAGATAATCTGTAATAATGACTGCTGCATACTGGATAATCCTTTCTCTAATAGCTACAAATAATATTGAAAAATACACTTTAATTAGGTTGAACAAAAACTCAGTATTTGTATCTATAATGTTGGAAAACACAATACATCTAACCCATGAGTTTATGGTTAGATCATCAGAAACACAGAGACTAATAAAGTAAAAGGTAAGTCTTATTTTTTTCCCCCTTGCTTCAAAAAGGAGAATTGGATAATTATTTTTCATCTTAGTAATAGTGTCTTATTTCCTTAACTAATTTGGCTAAGTATCATTTATTGCAGGTGAGGGGAAAAAAACCACTATACCACAACATCAAAGAACAATGGAATATCCACAAACCATTTACACCAGCAATTATTAGGAAAAAAGAACAAGGCATTCTTAAGAGAATAACAATTGATAAAAAGGAAAGAGGATTAACACATCACAGACAATTCTATGGAAACTATATAGTACAGTTTTCTTCTGTTTAACACTTTGTAAAACGATCTACAATGCAGATTAAATGATCTTGCACAAGATTATCATACCTCTCAGCCCTGATTTTTTTTAAGTGTAAAACAGTAATACTACCTACTTCATAGGTTTTTCAGGGCTGAGTAAATTAAGTATATGTCATTTTAAATACATGTAATTAGTTTTAGTACTGTTGTTGGTAATAATGATCATTAATAAATAACACAAGGATAACTTCCATGAATAAGAGTAATATCTAGTGCAAAAAAATTCTCTTTATAGAGTGGAAAAATGTTGTCCATTTGTGATGTGCCGTGCAAGTTCCAGACCTTGGAACCCCAAGGTGGACTTTCCAGAAGCTCTGGTACTACCTTAATGGTGAGCTTCAGGGCAGTACAAATGGAAGCTGGCCTGAGGCACTCAAATTGAAAGCTGATAAAGGAGGTAAGGCCAGGTTGTGTTGGCTTTTATCCTAAAGGTCCAGATATAAGATAGATCTAGGGACATGCATTCAATCAGACTGACAGTTCCCATTGTCGGCTTACTTAGATATAAAGTTAATGGCAACAAACCAATCAAAACTAACATTTAAAAATTCATACCAGTCCTGACATATTTTATGATACTCAAAATCAGTGACTTAGCCAGGTCAAACAGTGTTATGAGCAACAGTCATAATTCATAATCTGAATAATTTCTTCCTGGTTTGTTTTATGCCTAATTCTTGAGGCCAACTTTTTAAAAAAGGAGACATTACTTTATTGTAAGCTAATAACTATTTTTTAGCAACTAGGAATTTCTTCCATTTATGGTTCTCTTTGTGGCTATTTATGTAGTAATATACTTTTTGGGGCATGAAATTATTATTTCAGATGCATTAAAAAATAAAGGATAAGTTTCTGTGTAGTTCTGGGCTACTTTTTAAATAATTCTATTTTCTACCCCTCAAATTCATATTTCAGATCAGAAGCAAATGTATCATAAAAATAACAACATACCCAGCAGAAATGCTTTTGCATGCTATCCTAGAAAGGATGTCAAAGCCAAGAACTAATTTTGTAAAAACAAAAATTATAACCATTTTCTAGGATCAAGACCAGTAAAAACCCATTTTCTATTCTAAGTGGAGACTTTCAATTTAGAGTTTTAAGGACAGTGAATAAAGAAATAGACATTGAAAATGGGGGCGCGGGGGAAACTTCATATATATATATATATATTTTTTTTTTTTTTTGTACCAAGGATTGAACTCAGGGGCCCTCAGCCACTGAGCCACACCCCCAGACCTATTTTGTGTTTTATGTAGAAACAGGGTCTCACTGAGTTGCTTAGCACCTCGCCATTGCTGAGGCTGACTTTGAACTTGAGATCCTTCTGTCTCAGCCTCTCAAAGTGCTAGGATTACAGGCATGCGTCACTGCGCCTGGCTTCATTTATATTTGAAAGTAATTATCTACATTTTTCTTAAAAAAAAAAAAAAGACATATTATTTACTCTTGAAGACACTCTGAAGATTAATTAGTACTGCCATATTGCTTCTAGAAATAAATCCACTTGAAATTTTGCCACAGAGCAGCTAAACAGTTTAAAATCTTTAAATTTACCTCTGCAAGATAAGTCACAAGATTAAATGTTGTATCTGAGAAGGAGTCATGCAGGTATCTGCACACTACATTGATCCAGTTTGAACAATCTCTGGAATATGTATGTGTACTATACAAGCTCATCATGTGGGCCAGGTTGACTAGCGTAGGACATTTTTCTTCTGCACAAACCTGGAAAACAAATATAATTATTTCACTCACTCACCTAAAATAAAGTTACAAATTTATACTTGGTTTTATGCTAAGGTATTTACTTAATGAAATAATTTAGATGTGCATTTTAAAGTTTCAATGCATTGTAGTTCTATACAGTAGAGAAGTAAAATAGAACAGGAAGAAAGAACAAGTCATTCTTAAGAGAGTAACAACTGATAAAAGGGAAAGAGGATTAACACATTACAGACAATTCTATGGGTACTACATTCTTCTGTTTGACACTTTGTAAAACAGTCTTTGGTTAAAAAAAATAATCTACAATGTGGAACAACTTATACATTGTTTCTAACTGTTCTAACAAACCCTCAGGCAGTTCAGGGACTAAATAAGCAGAAGCAACATGGGGATTCTCAGGGAGGTTCAGAGCTGCTGTGTCAGACAGGAATCACGTTAGTCTCCACTATGTCCAGGGCATCTCAGTAAAGTGGCCAACTGCAGAAAGCCTCAGAACATGGGTACAGTCAAAGGATTTCAATGCAGTGCTGATATAACTGAATCCTTCATTTCCACTGCATAACAATCTGCAGGCTGGGCCTCAAATTGCTCCTTAGGAAATCACCTAAGGTCTGACAACCTTGGCCAGCCTTTTAGAGGCCACTCTATAATGGCCCCTATAATGGCCTAAAATTTCTCAAGAAATTTTCATCTTATTAATATTTTGTGTATATTTTCACAACTGCCTAGAACATTTAGCGAACAAATTACCTTTTGGGGGGGGCGGGGGGTGCTGGGGATTGAACCCAGGGCCTTGTGCACGTGAGGCAAGCACTCTACCATCTGAGCTATATTCCCCTGCCCAGAGCATTACCTTTTAAATATATATATTTATCTTTCAAATGAATATAATTGACTTTTACTTTGATAATTTAGAAGACATTTAATAGACTTGGAAGGCCTCAAGTTCATCATATAGATATCACTGAGATAAAAACACGCAACACTGTGCAGGCACTATTAACACAGTACCACGGCACTTATTTTATAAACCATTAAAAGCAGCTGATCTCATGCATTAATCTTTTATCCATAAAACCAATAAGAGGAAGATAAAAGAAAACTTGTTCATGTTTCTTATTTGCATTTCAACATATTTTTTTAAGAATCACATAATTTTATAACTTCACAATAATTTGCTTAAATTCTTTAAAATGCAAAAAGCCTTCCCAAACCAAAAAAAAATCATATTGAATTTTTATATTCTTAAAAAATATTTTTTCTAAAGAATGATTTTTAAAAGGGTGACAATTCTTAGACTATATGCTATGCAATTGTTTGCTGTGCAAATGACTTAAGATTTTGAAATTTTTGACATCACCAGGTTAAAATAAGATCCTAGGAGAATGCTTTATAACAAACTTTTTTAGCACACTACTTTTGCCATAATGAAAGAAACAAATATTTGTCTTAAGTGCTACCTCATTTTGAAATTCGGGGTTCTCCACAGGCACAAACAGTAGAATGAGTGATATTTGCATAATGAGGAAGCACATAATGGCAGAAAATTACTCTCAACAGTTATAAGTGAGAGAATAATTAAGGAATCAATTTAATTCACATCCTGCAGGTTGCTAAAAGCATACAGAGAGGGAATCTGTGTGCTGCCCAACAGGAAGAAAGCAGATTAAAAACAATTTATGAATCACAGAAGGCCATATTTGATTTCTTAAAAACAAAAAAGATATTTGAGGATTTCCCTGACATGGTCACACCATCAGCAGCTTTAATACTCAAAGGGCTGTGACATCTAAGCAGGCTCCTTGGTGAGTCCAGCATTCGGCAGGTAGCTATAACTATTCAACACGTTCTAGCCGCCACTCTTAAGTGCATCTACTTCCCTACAAGGTAGGGTATTTGTGCCTTTTATTTTCTTGAAATATCAAGTTAGATCAATTTAGATTTTTTTCTCATAGATTTTCTTTGTAGTACTCAGGAAAAAAAAATCCTTGTTTACCACATTTTTTCTAATGAAGTATCATAAGACTATTAAAATGAAAGTTATTTTAAGAAATTTTATATTTTATATTACTTTTCAACCTTCTTGGTGCACATACTATGTATGTAGTTGGTTTCTTTTAGGCAGATAATCATTTTCAAAAGGCAATATTTCATTTCAATAGTAATTTTTCACGTAATAATGTTCTACTGGATTTTTATATTAAATAAAATCAAGAATGGGACAATTTTTAGCTTATTTCTTCCCACTACCATTTTTACTTATGAAACTAAGATACGTTTTCATTAACTAAAATAATGGCTCTTCTTTTTAACTATAAATGTTTATGTAAGAATTTGCCTATACCTAATTTATCTAGAAACTTAATTAGGGATAGACTCAACAGCATATTTTATGAAATGTTTTTTGTCATTTATTAAAAATTACCTAGCAACATAGTGAAAAGATTCTTCTCTTGTTACTGCTAATGGATTTTCTCACCACCTTGGCACTCAGAGATAAATTTATTGCAATCAGGGCCATGGAAAGGTATTTTATTGGGCTCTCTGTGACATGCTCTTTCCATTTACTGTGCTACTTGTTAATTAAATCTCATCTTTTTGAAAAACTGCTTGTATAAAAAGCTCTTCCTGGAAATTTTATTTGCTGGTTTCCTTTTGTTCAAAACTTCTGTTTTTTTCTCTCAGTGCTTCAGATGGCTTTACTTACATTGTTATTCACCTACCACCTCTCAATCCCAGTTCACCTAATTTCCTGTTATATGCATACTTCTCATAAATTTAATTCCTTGGAACTGTTTATATTTTCAGTCTGAAAGGCTTTTCCCTGCCCAAGACCCAGCAAATGACAAAAAAAACCAAAACAAACCCATATATATATAAAGAAGGCAAGCTACTTGAGAGTTCCTCATTGTTCTTAAGGGAGGAAATTATTAAAAATATAAAATGTCAATATCATATTCTTCTAAAAATAAGACTAAGAGCTATGGTACTTTAAAGCACAAGTTAACAGATAATTAAAAAATAGCTACAGTACTGTTTTCAGAACTGTACAATGAGAGGGAAAGAGCCAGACACGGAAGAAAAAAGAACAAATGGAACAGAGAGGGAAGATGAAGAGAGCGTTCAAAGGAAAATAGCCAGACACAACGGAAGAGATAATTTCTAGAATCTCAAACTACATTATGTTCTCTTCTTCCCCAAGGCCTCTGCTCATGTTATCATTTCTTTCGCCTACAGAACTTAAACCCTTGGCCTCACTCCTGGCCTCTCATCTGGGGTCCTTTTTCATTATTCCTATTCAGCCTTTGATATGAGCTTGGTTAGTACTTTTTCTAGGAAGGCTCTTGGTTTATGTTCTGCTGGAATGTTCTGCCCTCCCATTGACAGAATACTTCCTGGACTCTGGGTACCGCCTACATCTTGACAGCATTTTCCTCTATCCACAAGTCCAGTATTTGACCCACGTTGCTCGTGCTGTATGATCAGCACCCAACCAAGCCAGTCAACATTTAGCAATGAATGAATGAATGAGAAACTGACAGAGAGGTCAGGGAGAAAGTAGGGAAAAGGAGAAGAAAAAGACTCAGACTCAGAGCAGTGTTACTCTAAGTAAATGGTTTTATTCACTGTCATTTAAGAAGTTGCAATTTATGTTACTATGTAACTCTTATATGCACACAGAATAAACATGCAGATGCAGAATTCACAGAGGCAGTGACAGTAAGATGACATTTAAGAGATTCCCCTCTTAAGATAAACTAGAGAGCAACATCCCTACAGTGTTGTCTTTTGGCGTAATATTTGCTTACCTTTGCTATTCGACTAGCTGTTTCTTTGCAAAACTGAGTTGGGCTGTCAAAATGCTGGATTAAGTGAGGCAATAAGCAAAGGATGTTAAGAGGAAAGCCTATCAAAACAAAACAAAAAAAGCAAACTATAACCAATTTTATTGCACATTATTTTAAAAGTTAAAGGTATTTTTTAAATGGTTTGTAGAAACGATTTTCTTTTCGTTTCCTGGGATACTCAATCTCCTAATTTTTTTTTTCCTTTTACCAAATTGTTTAAGTTATCTAACATATAAAACAAAAACTATCACTGTTTGCAGAAAAGCAGAAATTAGTAGATTTCAAAACAAATGATTAGTTTACATTTCAACTACAAAATGCAATTATACTAACATTGGTGCAGTTATATTTAACATCACCTGACAACTGGGAAGGATCCACCAATGTGTGTTTGGAGACAGAAATGAGTTTACTGAGGAGGTGCACGGTCATTTCTTGGGTAGAAACTGAGGTAAAACCCTTAAGGAAGAGTTGCTGAAGGCCTGGAAAATTGTTCCACTTCAATTTGCTTTGTACATTTTCAATCTTGTCTCGACTCTCTGATTTATCCAAAGGCAAATGGATAAGCAGTTTGTTGAGAAGCCTGAGAGCCAGGAGGTATTCATATTCATAATCAGATTCTAATAAAGATGCTGCTATCCAAAAAATGGTGGCCATCAAGTTGGCAGGCTCAGTAGTGGACTGCACATCATACATTCCTTTCTCTCGTAGAGAGGAAAGGCTTCTAGTCCTTGCTAAGCTACTGCTATGGTTTATCCGTCCATCCATTATATCCAGTGTGTTACTCCGCCGCCGGTCACCTCTTCGGTCACCAATTAAACTTAATCTCAAAGAGTTACTTCTTGCATTACTGTTATATCCCAAATAACTGCTACTATTAATGGGACTTGTGCTTAGATTGAGTTGTCCAGTGCTTTTCCTGTTAGCTGCATACTTGTTTCCCATTATAGGATCATGGTATGAGGTTCTTAAAAGAAGAGAGAAGAAAAAAGAAAGATGAATTCATGTGCAGTCACTTCTTTTGCTACATTAATTTTACTCTTAAAAACTGAAAAACAGTAACTGTTACCAGAAAATCATGTTTCAGTATATCTGACTTTAATTAAATTTCAGTTCTGCTTCCACATTAAAATAAAATGTAGAACAGTGACTTTTCTATGGCATCTTTTTAAAAAAAGAGAATTAAACTAAAAAATTTATTTATGATTTCTCCTGCTTCCTTATATCCAATTATCATTGATTAAAACACTATTTATTGAATGCCTTCTACATGTGCCAGCAGCATGCAAAAGGCTAAGAATATTTTTGAAAAGTCCATTGTGGGGCCCAGCGTGGTGGCGCACGCCTGTAGTCCCAGCACTTAGGGAGGCTGAGACAGGAGAATCGCGAATTCAAAGCCAGCCTCAGCAACAGCGAAGCACTGAGCAACTCAGTGAGACCCTGTCTCTAAATAAACACAAAATAGGGCTGGGGATGTGGCTCAGTGGCCGAGTACCCCTGAGTACAATCCCTGGTACCTTAAAAAAAAAAAAAATCCATTGTGGGGGATATATATATAAATTGACAAAGTTATATCCAGTTAATTGCTATTGTTAAAATATAAAGAAAACATTGTGAGAACCCTAAGGATAAAATAATTAGCACTGCACTGGGGGGAGTTAGAAAAGCTTTAGCTAGGTGACACTTGAGATGGGACTAAAGGATTAACTTGGGGTTTGCATGGCAGAGAAAGTGGGAGGACAGGTTGTTCCTGGGAGCACATCTGGGTATCCTAAAGGGTAACTCAGGGAGCAATAGGACCCTAAGTGTGGCAAGAATGGGGCCTGTCAAAGGAGCCTGACTGACACAGCAGAAAGAGATTTGACCTCAGAAGAAAAGAATTGACCAAATTAGCTCTAGCACTTTTCAGAAGTCCTCATTGTCTGAGGCCTATTTTCCCACTGGTAATCCATCTGATTTGGAGGGAGCAGGGATTATTTTCACTGTCAATATGAAAATAATATAATGCTATGATGATAAGAATTTAGTTATTGGAATTCTATATTCAATAGGATTACTGGTTTAAACTCTTACTGAGAAAGGGCAGAAAGAAGATCATAATGCTTCATGGTTTCAGCCAAAGTATCAATTGCAGATTCCAAGGTGAGAAGAAGCTCAATCACAAATCCCTGGGGGAAAAGGGCAGATTTTAATTAATTATGGTCTGGAAATAAGAAATTGCAATGGATTTCCCAATGAAATTTAAAAATAGAACAAACTCTTCCAAATCTAAATTGAATCCATCAGCAAGTCTTGAAATATCACTTTTTTTTTAAATTTTTTTTTTTTTAGTTGTAGATGGACACAATGTCTTTATTTTATTGGTTTGTATGTGGTGCTGAGGATCGAACCCAGGGCCCCATGCATACGAGGCAAGCGCTCTACCGCTGAGCTACAATCCCAGCCTGAAATATCACTTTTAAAGTAGATCCTCAATCTGACTGCTTTTCTCTATCTCCAAAGCTTCCCTTAACCTAACCTCCTGCCGTTTCAGCCTGGACTCTCCTAATAACTGCCCTCTCCTGCATCCACTCTTGCCCTCCCCAAGGACTCCACCCAGATGCCCAAGTGAGTTTTTTCAAAAGCAAATTACATCCAGTATCTTCCTTCTCTTAAAACCTATTGAATGTTTTCCCAACAATTCAAAGTGAAGCCAAACCTCTCACCAGGTTCTACTGGGGCCTTATGCAGTCTAGACCTGCCTATCTCATCACTAGCCTGCCATCCCCTCAATATGTGTCAGTCTCATTGGTCTTGATGATGGTCCTCAAAAAACACAAAACACAAAACAAAAACAACAACAAAAAACCCAACCACCCTATTGCCTCTGCCTCAGGGCCTTTTACATGTTAATCCTATTTTCTTCTCCCTGAAGTGTTCTTTCCTTAGATCATCACAGGATCCACTGCATATCAGTATATATCAATAATCACCTCTCAGATTATTACATATAAAACAACTCCCTTTACCTCACTGCTCTTTAACCCTTTATTATTTTCACAGCATTTATCACTAAGTAAAATTGTATTATATGTTATAGGGATGATTAAAGGCTTGTTTCCCCCAATAGAATATAAGCTCTAGAATAGGAACTTTGTTTTGTTCAGCACTATATCCCCAAAGGATAGAGGAGTGCTAATAAAATCAGCAATTGGTATAAACTAAAGTTTCTCTAGTGTAAAATTTTACTTACTTACCTTTAAAAATGAAATTCAGCCTTTCACTTTATATTTAAATTTAACTTCCTCTTTTAGGGTCATCCTGAGATAAAAATATTCAGGTGTGTATGTGTATATTAAACTTTCTCTGATAGGCACTAAACTATATGATCCAAATAGTAGGTTATTAAATATTAGTTACAAACTTAACTTTGCTTACTTCTTCACCTGCTTGTTAACAGGACATTAATAATTATGACCACTGTCTAGCTCTAGCTGTGGCAATCTATATTTGGCAGTGAGTCCTTGACCCCAGTGGCTCCTCATTAACTGCAGGGCAAACATAATGAAATACCTGTGCATCTTCTCCTGGATCCCCTACAGTTTCTACAAGTCTGGAGAGAACATCAGAAAGTGTGGTTGCAGACAGAGGCTGCTTTAGGGCCCTGAAAATCTGAAAGGATCTCCCAGCATAGTGTCGAGAAGAACATGAAAGCGCAGTTTGCAGAGCAACTTCACTGAGATGATGTTCCAGATGAATTCCTTCTGCAAATAAAAAGGACACAACTGGGTAGCTCTTATTTTATAGAATACAGGGAGTATAACTAGAGAACGACCCCGTGTAAGTCAACGTATGCTCTTTGATAAAGCTCCATTTGTGTTTTGGTGGCTCTTCATTTCAATCTCCAGGCAAGCAATTCTTGGGACTAGTATTTCTCAAACTCAGCCACTATTGAAATTTTGGGCCAAGTAATTCACTTTTCAAAGAGCTGTTCTGGGCACTGTATGATGTTTAACAATGTCCCTGGCCTCTACCCACCAGATACCAAGAGCAGACCCATAGCCCCACCTTGCAATCAGGACAATATCTTCAGACATTGCCAAATGTTCTGACAAGTAAAACCACCCCTTGGTGACAATCACTGCTACAGGCACACACATTTTTACTATGATTGTCAGATGTATGAAACGTGAGACTGCAGAAGCCTTACCAGTACAAAAAGGAATTTTTAAGTTAATCAACTTTATACTTCACAACTGTATTATAATTGTGTGGAGCTATCACACACAAAACTAAGCCCCAGTTTCAGAGACATAATTCTTTTTAAGTAGTAAGTTAATTTTTCTTCAACTCAAACAGATCTGTTAACAAACACAAGTTAAAAAGGAAACTCTAAATTTTTTAAATTCTGACACTATCAACTTGGAATTATTATCAAAATTTCAACATCACATTAAAATATCTCATTAAAACTACATATTATATAAAATACTTATTAAAAAATACCTGCGCTCGATTGCTTAAAAACAGAAACCACATATTTCAAAAATGTAGTTAACTGTTCAGCACTCTTTATGCTAGGATTCTTGGCAGAAACATCCTCATGGTTCCAAAGGGGCCCTCTTTTTCTGAAAACAGAACAGATATAATTCCCTTGTTTTTTAACTTATATCAACAGATTTATTTATACTTGCTTAAACTGTAGCTTTACAATTAGAAAGGATAGTAGTAAACAAATCAAATATCAGGTCACAATTTATCCATTATGTATGTAGATATGGAATGTTCTACATCAAGTGAGGAAAGATCTAATTTCAACGTCTACCGTCACTACACGCAAATTCAGAAGTAGTAGCAAGAGATGAGAAATTTTGCCTCTGAGAAGAGTACTGGTTAATGTCTATATGTTGTTATAGCTCAAGACATAATTTATGGAGCTGAGACTGTACCTAGATTACAATGCAAAGAAAATAATTCACAGGTTAAATGCAGTAAAAATAACGATGCTAGATAAAACTACAGAGAAAGCTTAAGCTAGAACACTGTCCTGTTGATTCTTTCTTTAAAATGTCTTTGTAGGCTGAGGCAAAGTTTGACGCCAGCCTCAGCAACTTAGCATGCTCCTGTCTCCAAAAGAAAAAAACAAAACAAAGATGGATGTAGCCCTGCTCCTGGATAGAATCCCCAGTATCACAAAATAAATAAATAAATAAAATCTTTGCTATCACCCTAGTTAAGTCCCTTATTAGCCTAAGTCCAAAGTGCCTTGAAAGTGGGCTTTTAGGTGGGCTCACTGGGTCCAGTCCCTTCCATCTCTTAATTTATTTTGTTCACTGGTAAGGGACTGATCTTTTTCCACATATTTATTCAATTACTCCTCCCAAATTCCAATTTAGTTCAATGTGTATAAGTGTGTATGTGTGTGTGTGTGGGGGGGGGGTGTTGCTTGGGAACTGAACCCACGGCCATGCACATACTAGACAAGCACGCTACCATATAGCTACCTTCCTGGTCCTCGTTCAGCGATTTTAAACGTAATCCATAACCACAGGCCTGGGTTTCATGGCCTTCCAATTTGAATGTAACCAAGCTTTCTAGTATTATTTAGAAACTTTATTTTCTCAGCATTATAGTCAGAATGGATTATTTGTTTCTCATGGTCCTTTGACCTGGCTCTCACTGTGGAACATCATGTCTTTTCTCTCCTCATCTATTAACCTTCTCTACTTAGAAAGCCTCTCATAGATGGTCATCACTACCCTAGGTGCATGTATGAAGACACAAATGGTGTGACTCTATCTGGTTTGCAACCAGAGAAATGGAAAAATTGAGCTCTATATATGTACTATGACTTGAAATGCATTTAAATAAATTAATTAAAAAAAAAGAATGGAAAAAAAAGCCTCTCACAGAGTATAGACAAGTATTTGATGACTGACTGATAATGTGCCTAACAAAAGTAGAATATTATATATCCAAATAATATGGTACTCTTTGGGCAGTTAGTAAGAGGTGTGATTCAGTTATCCTGGTTATAACTGCAGGCATGCAAAAGAACTGTCTTTAGATGCATCACAATTTTCAAAATACTGTGCAATACAAATCTGCGTATTTTGAGTCATGGCAGTTCAGAAAATAAAAATGCAGCTTATAGAGGCTGACGGACAAAATGACTCAACACAAACACTGCTGGGACAGAAAGAGCTGCAGGTTACCTTGAGGTAATGAATTCCATGAGGGTTTTGACTTTTCCGTCCTGCTCCACTGAGATGTCCACCTCGTTGAGGAGCGTGGTGTGCAGGTGTGAAATGGCAGCGCTGTTGTTTCCTAAGCTGATACTAGAAGAGGTAGAACTTGAGCTAAGCCCTGAGTCGGTCATGGGGGAGGGCTGGTAATCAGGTATAAAATCGCTAATGCCTGCTGGAAGAGAAAACCCAACATCAGTACCCACAGGCGATACTCATACAGGAAAGAAGCTGCAAAACACTTCAGAGAGGGACCACTCAGAGATGGACCATTACTTATAGACTATGTAGGACACAGGTGGAAACCCATCAGTGCTAGCTGATACCACTCAGTACTCCTGACCATCCTCAGAAGCACCAAGTTGCAGCCAGCCAGCTTGGAGGTAAACAAACACTTTTCACAGCTTGTTATTAAAATTCAGCAATCTGGATTTACTGTGTAGCTCTCTGCTGCCATCTGCTGAAAAATGTTAAAAGTGGCAATTTTCTAATATTTTGATACATTTTTTTCAATGTTTTTATTAAACCAGTCACATTTCCATAAGGTGAACTGAATTTTAATTTCTTATGGAAGGATTCTATAACTTTTGCTTCATTTTACTTTTTAAAAAGCTACATTAAGGACTGTATGTAATATTTATAGTAAGTCAATCTTTAAAGGAATACTGGCAAAAGTTATTTGCTAATGAATGCTCTGTTTTTTAAAATGGCAAAAAGAGTCAAAGACAAATAGCAGAAGTTAGGCAAGGTGGTGCACAACAGTGATCTCAGTGACTGGAGAGGTTAAGACAGGAGAATCACAAGTTTGAGGCCAGCCTGAGCAACTTAGTAAGGCCCTTAGCAATTTAGGGAGATTCTATCTTAAATACAAAGGGCTGGGGGTGTAGCTCAGTGGTTAAGTGAACCAGTACCAAAGAAAAACAAAACAACAACAAAGACCCAAACTAATTTTGAATAAAGGTGCTTTAGTATAAAAAAGCAGAAGCTTTATTCCATTTTTCTTTCAACCATAATCTTAAAAAGAAAATGTTTCCTAATAATCATTTTGTTACTACATGATTTTAAGTAAACAACAGAGTTTTAACTGAGTATCTTTAAAATTGATTAACCCCATATTCAACGCTTGATTAGACAGAAAAGTTTGGCAATTTAATTTCAATTTCTGTAAGTGATTATTTTCAGGCTGAGCCTGTAGCTCAGTGATAGAGCACTGGTTTAGAATGTGAAGCCCTGAGTTCAATCCCCAGCACTGCATGCACAAAAAAATCTAGATCATGTTACTAGTGTGGTGGTACTAACAAGTGGAAGACATAAGTTGGGGCTATTAGGAAGGAAGATAGCATAACTTTTAAAGTAAAAAAAACATTGACAGTGAAGTAAGTTTGAGATTAAAGTCTCCTTAATTTGGACATTGCTACTTCAAGACACATAACATTTTAAATGCAGCAAAGATAATGAAGTATAAAAAATAAAATTAAATGTCCAACTTTGTCACTGTCTAGATTTTGTGAATAGGGAATCTAATGTGACATCATATTTTTTGTGGCTATTACTCCATGAATTCAACATTCTTCAACTTATATGTTTCAAAACTTAACGTTTGTGTGATAAAGATCCTTAAGAGCAATACAGATCAAATATTCTAATACATTCTTTAACTGATGAACACAGAATGTAAATGGTAACTTAATATAATTGCATTCTAAAAGCTTACTCTAGTATTTCATCTTTTATTTAGTTGACTTTCTCTAGAGTGAGATTTCAAACTAATGAAGCATACTTCTCTATGAAAGGTGTATGTTTAAGGTAAATACCTGTGAAAGTATAATCTAAGTGTGCAATTTGTTTGACTGTAAGCACCCTGGGCTCATTAAACTCCTTGTTCCTGAGAAGGACAGAAGCAACAGTTCGGATGTTACTGTTGGGTCCCATCACTATTAGTAAGTGCAGAAGCAGGCGTTTACAATGTTCATACACCTCAGGGTGGCAGTGGTCAAACCCTGAAACAGAGAGGAGAAAATCATCATCATTTAGGAGAAATAATGAGTATTCTTGTTACCAAACTTACAGTCATCCCTGGAGAACCACCTCCACTACCTACTTTGGATACCAAAATCTGAGATGCTCAAGGCCCTTGCACTCTCCTACTATATACACTAAAATATTTCTAGATTACTTATAATACCTAATACTATGTAAATGCTATGTAAGTAGTTTTTACATTGTATTGATTAGGAAATAACAAGAAAAAAATCTGCACATATTCAGTATAGACACAGATATTTTTTACCAAAATATTTTCAAACCACAGTTGGTTGAATCCACAGATTTGGAAACTATGAATACCAAGTGCCCACTGTATACAAAAGATTTCATGAAATATGATGTAGTACATAGTTGTTCTTTTTAAAATTGGTCTAGAGTTGTTTTTATAAGAGCCTACTGTCCTATACCACTGGGGAGAACCAAGGTAATTTTTAAATCTGTTTAATGTCTAAAATTTAGTGATCTCTTAGAAATCATTAATGTCACATTACACTATACATAAGTGAATTTTTTAAAAACATAGTCATTTTGGGGGGTGGTGTGTGCAGCACATTAATAGAAAGCAAATGTCTGATTACAGGCACACACCTGTAATCCCAACACTTTGGGAGGCTGAGACAGGAGAATTGCAACTTCAAAGCCAGCCTCCACAATGGCGAGGCACTAAGCAACTCAGTGAGACCCTGTCTCTAAATAAAAACACAAAATAGGACTGAGGATGTAGCTCAGTGGTTGAGTGCCCCTGAGTTCAATCCCTTGTACCAAAAAAAAGAGAAAAGAAAGTAAGTAAATGTCTGAAAACTAAAAGAATGATCATATTACTCAGTGTTCATGACAGGAAAAGGTATAAGAAGACGGCTACCTTGACTTACTTCAGGAAACCAATCCCATAAGCATGGGAAGCACTGAACAGGAGAGCTCATGCAGGCACATAGAGTTTCAGGTGTAACAATCAGATTGCCCACCAGGTCAATTCTTTTGGGAAATACTTAAGAGTCTATTTCTGCATTCCATCTATTCTGCAAATTCTAACCCCAGAGGTAAATTAATTCTGCTCTTCTATAGCCACAGAAACTTCCCTGGTGGGCTGTGTGTGTGTTTGTGTGGAGTATGAAGGGCCACAAGATAGGAAAAAGAATAGAAACCATATGGGCTGGCATTCTGGTTCAGAGGCAGAGCACTTGCCTAGCATGCATGAGACCCTGCTCCATCCCTAACACCACAAGAAAGTAAAAACAAAAACAGGGACAGTAGATATATTTGTGGTTAGAAATCAGGCTACTGATAACTCTCCACTGGATCCGGAGAATCACAATGAAGAGAGTCCCATAAATATGCTAAAAACAAAATAAGAAATTTTCTTATCTAAGCACTTTCTTAAAAATAGCCTGTACTTGATCATAAAAACAAAAACTGAAGGAATCAGACAGGAGGAGGTATTACCTATAAAAATCGCATGAAGAAGAAGATGGAGGTAGCTTCCCCATTCCACCTTCACACTGTGATCAATGATTAGATCCGTCAGAAGGATCACCGCTATGTTACACCTGCGGCAAACCAGAGTGTGATTAGCCTTTGACTAGATCTGAGGAAACCTAGGGAAAACTCTGTACAAATTACTCAAAGACTTTAAGATTGTATTTCATGGAAAAGTACAACTTCTCAAGGAAAAAAGAGAAAAAACAAATGCAGCTGAAGGCACATTAAGCAATAGCTTTAGAACAAACCCTAATGGCTCAGGCTCCTTGAAGTCAAGGGCTGCACTCCCCTGGTCCTTCAGCCTTGAGACCTAGCACATTACTTGCCACAGAGTAGGTGTTCAGTACAATGTTTGGTGCATTCATGAATTCTCAAAGAAGGCAGCAATTGTTCAACTGTACTTTTTACTCAGTAGAATTCAGTCTAATTCAATTCAAAATAAGAACGCCCACTACAAGAAAGTCACGTTTTTGTCAGATGTAGTAACTGGGTCCCAGAAAGGTCAAGTAACTATGCCAGACACCCAGAAAAGCAGCAGCAGAAAGAGATTGAATAATATTAATTTTGTAGAGTAATAAGACTGAGATTTTTCAGCTGTTTCTTAAAATCTAAACACGGTGGTTTAATTTGTTGCAGCATCTCAATATAGAGGACTGCTTCCGTCCATTCTGTGTTGTGAGACAGCATAAAAAAGGCTCAAAGTGTTCAGTAGCAATGTGGCTCATAGGAAGTAGGAATGGCGCTCTAGTCCACCTGTGAAGAGGTAATCCAGGTGACGACGTTTCAGGCACGTAATCCACCAGTGGTGACCAGCAGCCTCCAGCTGGTGGGAAGGGCAGTGGCTCTCCTTGGTTATGCTCCATCACCTTCAGTCGCCAATTAGAATAAAGTGGCATTGAATCACCTATCAAGATAAAATTGTCTCATTTTCTACACCATCTAATTCCTGGCAATATAAGCAAATGCTAGCAAGACACCAACTATTTATAGCATCAGAGCATGATAAAAAATAATTTCCCACTATTTGAACATAGGTATGCTAGGAAGACCTCGGTACAAATATTATCAGATTAGGCAAATCGGAGCGAGAGGGAGAGACAGAGAGATAGCTAAGAGATATCAATTCAGGTTCCATCCTATATATTAAAGCAAAATGACATTAGTACTTCCTTATGATTCCCTAATTGATAGCCAAACCAGAAGACAACCTTATAGGTGAAACTGCATTTTAACACGGGCCTTTTGGAAAGTTATTCAGGTCTAAATTTCCTGAGACAGGGCCAACACAAACCCGTCTCTTAAGAAAATCTGCTCCACCATGGTGGGGCTGCAGGTTCAGTAAAAAATGACGTCAGGGAATGTGAATTCTGTGTGACGTGGGTAAGTCACTTAACCTCTCTGGACCTCAGTTCCATCGTGCACAAAATGAGGAGATTGGATCAGATCATCTCCAGGGTCCCTTCCTTGCTTGAAAGTTTGTGCTTCTGCTCTAATGTTATAGTGAGATTTGGGCAGATTATTTATGTTGTGAGTGCAAGGGAGAACATCTTTAGTAAAATGCAAATTCACACAGGAAAAAGCAAACACCTGTTCAAAAAAAAAAAAAACACCAGGCTGTGCCCAGTGTGTTTGTTCTATGATGCTTCTTGAGAACCAATTCTATGTTCCTTCTGAATCATCTATTGGGAACCTGTGTTTTGTTTTTAATTTCCTCTACTTGATGTTGCTTACTTAAAATTATTCCTCAAAATAAGACATTTCAGATTATGTTGGAACACCACTAGTGGCAGTTAAATATTCTTTTTTAAAAAACCAATTTATTGGAAAACTATATTAATATAATAAGCAATAGGCCTCATCATTATAGTTATATAAGGAACATTCGGAATGGATTACTTTTTTCTTCTTCATAAGATCCTCCAGAGCTGCTACTGTATCGAGACTCTAGTCTGTGGTGCTGACGGTTTAAATGGCTGTTCAGTCCACTGTAGATGTCCAGGTGCACATAGCTATGGGAATGATCAGGGAAGTTAGTCACAGCTGAAGGAAAAGTAGTATTTGTACTTCTATGTTTTGCTTTTTACGTTTAAAAAAAGCACATCATGCAAAATACGACCAAGAGTTTATTAAGGTATATATTAATTTCCATGTTATAATTCAAAAGCTTAAGCTTTTAGTCAATTATTCCTACCTAAACATCCCCCTTATCATAAAATATAAGTGACACAAAAGATGACTTATTGGGCTCCACCTTTTCATCCATTGTAGCATAGCAAAAATCCTAGCCTGTCAGCATCTTTAACATTGAGATGGTCAATGTGAAATTTTTCCAATATGGAAAAAAATTTCTTCACTAGAAGTTTTGCTTTTTTTCCCTGTAGTGTTGGGGATCAAACCCCAGGGCCTCACACATGCTTGATAAGCCACATCCCCAGCCCTCTTCACCATAATCAGCCCAACAAAATACACATTCCAGGCAGGCACAGTGGCACATATCTGTAATCTCAGTGACTTGGGAGGCTGAGGCAGGAGGATCACAAGTTCGAGGTCATCCTCAGCAACTCAGCAAGGCCCTAGGTAACTTAGCGACACCCTGTCTCAAAAATAAAAAGGGTTAGGGATGAAGCTCAGTGGCAAAGCACCCCTGGATTTAATCCCCAGTACCAAAAAAACAAAACAAAAGGGCTGGGGTTGTGGCTCTTTGGTGGAGTGCTTGCCTGGCATGTGTAGACACTGGGTTTGAGTCTCAGCATCACATATAAATAAATGAAGAAAATAAAGATACATCAATATCTAAAAGAAAAAATTTTTAAAACCCCACACATTCCAAAGCAGAGATTTTCATTTATTCTAATGACAATCAGTGTCTGTCAAATTGAAAGGTAATGAAGAACAGACAGATACTCACCTCTCTTCAAGGTTCTCCTTTATGGGCTTATTATCAGGGTTGCCATCTGTGGGAGCTACCATTGTATTGCTACTGGAAGTAGTTCCTATTAATAAAAAATAAAATAGTACCTGTTAATTTAAGAGAACAATAAAGGACACAAGACTTCAGTCAAAACTCCACTGAAATGAAAGCAAAGAGATTTTTAAAAAGGAATGTACTCATAAGGACCAAGAGGGAGAAGAGATAACAGCACCAATTTTGAAGATGCTAGAAAACAAATGAATTATGAAGGCAATGGGGAGTGGACTAAGAAGTTTCTACACTGTTCAATCTCCAAAAGGCTCAGGACTGAGTAGCACTGAGCATCTGGAAATTGGGGCTCAAAGCAGTGCTAAACATAGGAGAACGGTTGAAAAATCTATTTTAGAAGTAGTCTCCCAAATCTATTTCCCTGCCTCTCGCAGTTGGATGGCTGTCTCTACCTACTTCTGGAAGAAGTCTCTTCTGGTGAGAGTAAGGCAGGAGATTTCTGGACTACGGTACACCCTGCATGGTGGAAGGAGGAAGCACCTTACTAAGAATAGGGGAAGGAATGAAAATCCACATACTAAAATTTGAGACTTCGTCTCCTGCTCTGCATCCTTCCTCCCCCACTGGTCTTTTGGAGGCTCAAGGCCTGTGTAAATATGTGTGTAAATAAATACATAAAATCCATCCATCCACACATACACCCTCCCCTTTAGGCAGGAGAGTTTTCTCTGGGAAATTTGATTTTGAATGATTCAAGAGAAAAGGCCTACATGGAGATCACCGAAATCATCACTTAAAAAGGACACAGTCAACTAGTCCCCTATAAAAACACTGAATGTAACAATTTTCTTTTAGTTTCTTTTTCTTAAAACTTTATTTTTTCTAAAGGTGCTGAGGATTGAGCCCAGGGCCTCACACACATTAGGCAAGTGCTCTACCACTGAGTCAGAATCTCAGCCCCTAGAACTTAACAATTTTTAACACATTTTCCTTATGAAAAGACAGATCTGGAACTGGCAGGTTTTATGAAGACAAAATAAACAGTAATATAAGAACTTCTGCTGGGTGAAGAAATCTTATAACCTTTTCAGGCTCAGAAAAAGCACCACCATGAAATTTGAACAAGATACTGCTAAAAAAGAAATGCTACCTAAAAGAAAAAAAAATACTCTTTGGAATTAAACTGTATTAGCAGATATGAAAAATTCAATAGAAGTATTATTAGAAATCAGATTGTAGGAAAACAGGCTAAGAAATAAAAATAGATGATGAAAAAATGGTGAAGATCTAATTTTGAATATTTCTAATTATACACTGTTATTGACATGGTGAAAGCATTCAATATAAACTGCCAAAGAGTTTCACAGAAATTTCATTTACAATAGCCTAGATATCATATTGACTTTGACTGAAAGTTATTCCCTCAGGAATGTAATTTCTTCACTCAAAATAATGTAATCTGATAAGTATTTAAGGTGGTAGGTATGTTAATCAGCTTGATCTAATTATTCCACTTTGTATTTATAAATCATAACATTATTTTCAACTCCCTATGTATATAACTTGTCAATTTACAACAAAAATTATATATATATACTCATTTGAATAAAATAATCACAATGTATAATTTCACAAATAATTCTAACAAGTAAGCATTTTCTAAATTTAGCATGCTAATTCTATAGGCATTATAAATTTATATTCCAGTCCCGAATAAGTCTGTAAAGTTTCCCTTTATAATGGTAAGACTCAAGTTACCAAATTTCTTTACTCATAAGGATTTACTAAATCTTACCACATTGATTACGATACATGATTCACATTTGCTTTTGCTTTCTCAATGTTGTTTTAAAGACTAATTGCTTGCTAAAACTAACAATTAAGTAAAGTAACTCTTCCGACACAAAGAGATCAGTTTTAGGTGCAGTCTCACCTGAGGTGACGGAAGGGATTTTGTAGCTGGAAGTGATGCGGTAGTAGGGTGGGTTGTCCATGTGGGTGACGCCTGAGCTGACAGGGTCCGTCAGCTGAAGTTCACTCACCAGCTCCTCTAGCAACTGCATCGTTTTGTCCCTACCTAAATAAACGATAACTTTCTTCACCTGTCACAAAAGAAATGGTTCAGAAAATAAAACACGAAATATTTATCTCATAAATTTGTCTTGAGACAAATTTCATCAGAGTAAGTTCAACTTTAAGTGGAAGATAAACAAGCACAATCAAAATGTGCCTACATGCTGACTGATAATGAAACATGAATTAGCTTTATTGGAACAGTTCTCAACATCAGATAGAACTGGGATGAACTGAACATATTGCTTGATAGTTTCCACAACATTATGTAGTTCCTTGCCTTGTTTCTTCTTTTTAACATATGCAAAAAAAAAAAAAAAAAAAAAAGGTAATGTTTTTTATAAGTTCCTTTTTTAAGGGAAAAAGCTTTTGGTTAACATTAGCCTCCAAACCTAGGATTTACCTTTTATTCTGTTTGTTTTTTTGCTTTGTTTTGTTTTTTGCCTTTCTTGTTCTCTCTGTGGAACCTAGCAATAACGAACAGTCTTTAAGAGAAAGAGCAAGGAACTATGACGAGATCCCAGGCTAAGCTACCCAAAACAGAGTGTGAATCCGCCACTTGCTACTTGTCATTCGGACAGTTACTCTCAGTTTCTCATCTGCAAAGTGGGGATAGTAATAGCACCTACTTCATAAAGCTGTTAGGATTAAATGAGTTAAGATTTGTAAAGCACTTTTAAAATAGCTTGCACATAATATGAGTTTAGTAAGTGAAAAAAACTTTTTCAGTACTATGCATTATCTTTTAATAATATATTACTAAAGTAACTTATAAGATCAACGTATCTCTTTTTCTTATTCCTATTTTAATCCTTACTATTCAAAATGTGTTCCTAACAGCATAGGTATCATCAGTTGGAACTTGCTAGAAATGAAGATTCTCAGGCCCACCCCCATCTCCAGAACCAAGATCCACAGGTGACTTATATGCCACCAGATGTGTGCAGAGCCATATCTTAGACGACCTCTGGTCAAATCTTAAAACGTTTTTATTGTATCATAACAAAAATCTAAGGTTTTTGTTTGTTTGTTTGTTTTTTGGTACTGGAGAAACCCAGGGATGCTTTACCCTGAACCACATCCCCAGTTCTTTTTATTTTGAGACGGTTCTCACTAAGCTGCTGAGGGTCTAAGTTGTTGAGGCTGGCTTCTAACTTGTGATCCTCCTACCTCAGGTTCTGCAGTTGCTGGGAGTATAGGCATGAGCCTGTGTGTTTGGTCACACTGAAAATTTTATAATGGTTACCCAGTGAAAATTGACCCCACAGAGCTTGTTACCCATCCAATGGACTGCTAATTCTCTCTGTTCTCAGGTTCCGTTTCCTCTGACCACACTTTGTGCATTCCTGCTCCTGTGCCTTGGCTCTCCTGTCTGAAGATCTGAGCTGGCACCCCTGCCCTGATCCTATCAAGTCCTCAACTCCCCTCCCCATCACTCCTCTCTCTTCTGTGTGAAGCTTCCTTAAATCTATTTGAAAGCATTGTTTCCAAGGCATGTCACAGGCTTAATATTCTTTGAGAAGCACTGAGAGACAGGTAGGTGTATGGTCCCAAACCACATGATCCCACAGTACCTCTCTGACCACAGTTCTCCTAATGCTCCCTACCCTTCTGCCACCCTGACCCCTTGCTGCCTGCTCCTCACCAGGCTTTCCCACCATGGTTGTGAGGTGGAATTCCAGCCCTACTAAGTGTCACAGCTACATGGCTATGTGGCTTTGAGGAAATGACTGCTCTCTCTGCCTTTTAAAATTATTTGTAAAACTGCAAATCCATCAATTTATTCTGAGAAGTGAATGAAATAATGTAGATGAAGTGCATTTACCATGTCTGGCCCATAATAAGCGCTTAAGAAATAGTAATAAGAAACTATTACTATTAGCATTAAAAATGACTCCTTTTAAATTCCTGTCAAATGGCTATTTCCTAAATTTCATCTTACACTTTTTTCCTAGTTCCCACCCCAACTCACTCACTCATTCTTTCATCAGATTATTGAGGACCTGCTACGTGCCAGGAACCATTCCAGGTACTAGGAATACAGCAATAATCCAAACACAGACCTATGCTCTTAATCTATTTGGCTGAGACAAATGGGTAAAATATATCATTTGTGTGGTGATGGCTAAGTACCAGCAAGATCAATGAAGCAGGGTGAGGAAAAGGAAGAGCGTGTATATAACGTCTTGGGAGTACTAGCACCCTAGGGAAGACTGAGAGGAGGTGTGGGAAAGAGAAGGAGAGTGAGTCCCAAGGCCCCGAGGTGGGACGGTCTGGGGTGGGTATGGCAGCAAGGGTTGGGCATGGTAGAAGAGCGGGGAACAGGAGGGAGAACTGCAGATATGGTCAGAGAGGGGTCATGCCTTGGGAACAATACTTTAAAGCACAGTCGGAAAATACTGGCTAAAGCCAGGCCACTAACTGGTTTGTTTGAAGTAGGATCTGGAAGAACCTTTGCAGCAGACTTCTGCAGATCACACTTTTGGGAGATACCATTTCATGGCTGATGTGAATATACAACAGATGAGTGTGCAAGCATCCAAGTTCCATTTAACCCTCGTTCTTGAGAGTTTCATAGGGCCCTTGGACAGATTTAAGTGTTGCTTTCCTCACAGAGACAAAGACTTGATAGCCTTCATGTTATCTACTCTTCTTTTTCTCTCTATTCTCAGGCTCCAGCAGCCTGTGGCACTGAGCTCCAGTTTCCCACCTGCTCTAATAGCCCAATGCCAGCTGCTGCCTGACAGAAATACCAATCCTCCCCAATCTGGTAGTCTCCACGGCAGTATCACTTTCTTTCAAGTATCATCTCTTATCCAGACAGCTGTTTCCTTAGTATGCACTCTCTGTACTTTGCAATTTTGCTTTGTAGCCTTAATCACAACCATACTTTAACTTACTGATTTATATATTAAATAAACTAGGTATAGCCTCAAAGAATAAAATTTGTATCACTCATTAGGTTGGAGTGCCCAGTACCTAGAAGAGTGTTTGCCTGTAATTATACTAGATAATACTGGTTGAACAAATCAATGAATAAGGCCATCTGAGAGTGCCTGACTGTCCTCATTCTGGCTCTTGCTTGCCTCTGTGAGGTGACTGCTGTCCATACTCTGGTATAATCACGTCTGATATCTCTCTCTCTCTCTCTCTCTATATATATATATAGACACACACACACTTAAAAAGTTAAAGGAACTTGAACACTTACGTAAGGCAAGAGGCTTGGTTCACTATTCACCCCACAAATGCTGATCAAAAAGTGCAAAATTATTTTTAGGTTCTTTGGCCAGCCGTCTGCAAGTGTGGTCCACACGTTCTCCACCTCTGACCAGGCCAGCTCATCACCATACTAGGGTGCAGCACACACAAGAGGTACTTCAGTAATGACCGTTAGTAAAAACCAAACTTGTCACACCATGAAACATGAGCAAATAGCATTTTTACAGACAGCTCTAATCTTTTTCACACTGTAGAGAATGATTTTTTTTTGATGGCTCAACGTCATTACTAATAAATATAGAAATTAAAGAAAAAAGATATGCCTAATGAGAAGTGTGGTTGTCAGATGTCTAGTCTCTGCATGTGTTTCTAGCCATGCTTCCTCTTCCCAGCTGTCACCTGTGCAGCAACTGCAAATACAAAACCCACCTTACCTTTGCTGTCATGTACATCAGATTGTTCAAAACCATCGCAGTGGCTTGTGGGGATCCCCAGCCTTCTCCCCGTAACCAGCGCCTGCTGGTCACCATAATTTCTCGGTCTTTTAATGAATCATCTTCATCTTCATCATGTCGCCTTGCTGTAGGCAGAGGTTTTAAATCCACCAACTCGATGTTGTTCACCCATGGTAACAGATAGTGTAACATTACCTGCCGCCCGGCAGGGTGAGCTGTCTGAATCCTCTGGCTTATCTCTAATTAAAAGCAAACCAAAGGAGAGGACTGATGTAATTTCAGTTTCCTTTAACTTAACAATTAATTTTAACATCTACTTAAAGACTAGGAAGCCAGATTTTATCTTATGAATAATTCATTTTAATAAATTTCACCTCACTGACGTCATAAAACTAACAGCTAGCACAGACCAGATAGTTGCTTTGTATGTAAAATACTTTTGGTAGTTAAAATAAATGTCTGTACACTGTTGGGATTGTAAAATGGTGTATACTGTACAGAAATCAGGATGGAGAATCCTTAAAAACTTAATACCACCCAGCAATCCTACTTCTGAGCACATATCCAAAAGAACTGAAAGCAGAAACTCAAACAGATATTTGCACATCCATGTTCACAGAAGTCTATTCACAACAGACAAGAGGGGGAAGCAAACCAAGAGCCAAATGACAGGTGAATGAATGGATAAGCAATGTGATATACACAAAGAGGAATACTACTTAGCCTCAAAAGAAGAAAATCCTGTCACATGCTATAGTGTGGATGAACCCTGAAAAACTGGCTTATGGTAAGTGAAATAAGCCAGTCACAAACATAAAAATATTGTTTTATTCTACTTGTATCTAAAGTAGTTAAAATTCATAAAAATGCTAAGTAGAATTGTGACTACCAGAGGTTGAGGGGAGAGGAAAAAAAGGGGATTGCTGTGTAGTGGCTCTAGAGAGTTCTGTTTCTGCAAGATGAAAGAATTCTAGAGATGTGCTTCACAAAATGTGCCTGGTCTTAACACTTCTGAGCTGTACACTTAACATGGTTAAGATGACATAAAAAAAAAATGAATAAATGTAATTACCAGATAAAAAGTCTATAGACATGGATTACTTTAAAAGGACTCATTAAGAACCTTGCTTACTGGTTCTACGTAGGGGAGTCTCCTGTGGTGCATTACTTTTTTTTTTTTTTTTTTAAATAATTTTATTTTTATTTATTCATTTTTGTACGTGGGGCTGAGGATCGAACCCAGTGCCTCACCTGCGCTAGGCGAGCGCTCTACCGCTGAGCCACAACCCCAGCCCCGTGGTGCATTACTTTTAAAATTCCTTTCCACAACAAAGCTGTGATAGGGGCTAAGACTCATGAACTTGGCAGAGCCAGACCATTATCTAGTGGCAGAGGAGTCAAACACAGGCCGATTCCAAAGCCAATGAGCCCTGATGTGCTATTTAATTTCTGCAGGTGACTGTAAGTAAGAATCTTTCTCCTCTACCCCTCTCTCCACTTGACCTTATATTTATTTACTCATCAGGAAGAGTGAATGTGGAAGAGGAATGGGTCAGAATTTGACTCTGGACAGCATGACCCAGGGTCTGAATTTCCCAGTTTCACTGCACACACTACTCAACCTAGGGCCAACCTGTATCAGCCTCTGATTCTTGATTCCTTATTCTATACAAAGAGGGTAACAAAATAGTTGCCTCATGGGTTGACTGTGCAAATCTAATATAATGTCAATGAATGGTTGGTCTTTGTTTTTCCTTTTCTTTTTGAGACGGGGACTCACAATATCGCCAAGGCTGGTCTTGAACTCCTAGGCTTGATCCTCCTCTTGCCTCGGCCTCCCAAGTAGCTGGGACTAGAGGCATGCACCACCATACCGACCTCGGCATATGGTTATACTTGAGTCTATCATTTATAAAAATACCTTCCATTAGTACAGAAACCTTATTCATTGTCTGTGGTATGAAATGTAAGACCTGGAGCTCTGAAAGTGGTTCAGTGAAGAGATCCTGACCAAGGCACACTCGTTTTGGGAGCTAGGGCCATGGCAGTGGGCAGACCTCCTTCAAGAAGTTGGGATGAGGTGAGGAGGCAGCCCAGCTTGGAGCCCTGAGAGCACTAATGTTTATATGGGTAGAAGGAAAGAATCCACCAAAAGTAATAAAAGAAATAGTCCATGGTAGAAGAGAAAACAGGAAATGTTAAGTTTCTAGAAATCAGGAGAGCCCAAAATTTAAAGAAATACGAGAGATGAGATTTAGCGGTTAGAAGGTGTCTGGTGGGTTTACAGAGAGGAAACTGACACTAATGGAGTCTGAAGGCCATCTGTGAAGTCCCAGGTAGGCCCAAGGGCTGAGCACATGGTACTGGCAGATATAAATACAGCCAGGCACAGTGTGTGGGAAGGGAGAGGACTGGTGTGAGGAGGGAGAGGCTGTGAAGAGCCGACAGCTGATGATATTTAAAGTGCACTGCACTGGTCCCAGGGGCAGGAAGGAGGAGGACCCACACACTTTAAAGTGGGTACAGTTTATGTTGATATCTGTATCTCTTCAAAAAATCCCTAATTCATCTTGCCTTGGGAACAAGTAAAAATCACACTTAGTGAGGATACATTAGCCATGAAGTTCATTTAGGTTAGGAAAAGGGAATTTCAAGCAAAGGAGTTAAAATTAGCAGATGTCAAGGACAAGAGCACCTGAGGCAGAACCAAAGGAGACAAGCTGTGACAAGGAGCCTGAGCTGGGGCGTGGTCTACACCTGGGCCTGCGGACCTCCTCCTCTCTCACGGGCTCTCAGAGACGGAGCTGGATGACTGTTCTCTGTGCAAAAGCCTCCCTCAGAGGACCACCACCAGCAGCAGCAGAAATGGTGCTTGGGAGGCCATTTGTTAATAGTCAGTCACATCCATCTTGGAAGCGCTGGCAGGGGTGTGGGAGTTTTGCGAAAGGCAGGGGCACAATTCCTGCCACCTACCAGTGCAAACCAACAGGTAAGCTGCTTTTCAGAACTGAATGTGAGGACCATTTAAGTTGGTGTTTTCCCCCACTCAGGTCCATTAGGAATGGGAAACAAACTAGACCCACTGATGGGATGAATGCTATGGGAAGATGCCAATTTTTGTTTTGATTTAATGTTGGATTTAATATATTTAAAATTTTTAAACAATAGCTTTTTAGCAATGATCGCACAAGAATAACTAACCAGTTCACCGATCATACCTGAGAATATGGCGAGAGTGAGCTCAGGATATGCCCTTGCTAATTCCTCGGACAATTGATAATATGAAACAGAATACAGATGCGGCAAGGGAGACAGCTGGCTGAGTACTCCATCTGTTCTCTGAACCTCCAATTTGTGAGCATAGCGAAACATCTTGGGTTCCAGAATCTATAGGAATGTGAATCCATCAGCAGAAGTTAATATTTTATGGGTCCTCTAAAGTTCAGCTATACTTAAAAGCAAATCTCCCAAGAAATATTTCAGTTTAAAAATTACATGGTTATATATGTGATAAAGTATGTTCATTTCTAATGCCAGGATGTGTGCAAAGGACAAAAACTGTTTACAGGATTTGACCTTCCTTGGGTTTAATTGTAATGATGTGGGTTAGTAGCCTAGTCAGAAAAAAACTTCAGCAACTTAATGGACCATTACTTGAAAAATAGTTACCACTTTTCCAGTCCAAAATATAACTGTATGAAATTAAGTATAAATGGAAAAACACACTTTAAACAGATCTTGGTTAATCACAGGTTAAACATAACATATAAAACTCCTTTTGACATTATACTATGTGGAGAGATATACTGTTAACTTTCCTCTTAATTAAGGCATTAGTGTATAATTCCTAAGATGGTTCTATCAGCATCAGTACTACATGAAAGTGTGAGGGGGGAAAAATCAGCCTCTAAAAAATCAGTCCTATTTTCAGTCCATGATTAAGATCAAAGAACCTTGCCCTACTATCAATTAGTTAAATACCCTATAATAATGATTATATACTCAATTTAAAAAAGGAGGTTACATGAGGCTATCACAATGGCTAATTGCTCACATTATTCTTGTCCACTTAACTAGAAATAGTTTCAGTCAACATTTGTACCTTCAGACACACTTATGCTAATATAATCTTTCAATAATATACTTTTTAAGTTTGTATTATTTATAGATTTAAATATCTATATGATCTTTGTCATCTATTTATAATCAGAGCTTGCTATCACACATCACATTTTGCTATTAAAAACAAAGCTATAAAGCTAAATATTAGTATTAGTATGCTTTACTGGCAAGAATAAATTATTAGGCTTCACTAAATCCTGGGTTAAAAAGTATTTTATTAACAATTATTTACAAACCTGTAACAGTTGCATAGCAACTTCATAGATACTTCTAGAAGAATCAGCTGCTTTAAACAGTATCAGATTTAGGAGCATCACTGTATCACACTGATAATCCCTAGGGATAAATTTCACATGTTAGGTAAATGAAAACGTTTGGAGTCTTTCTCCCCAGTGATTAAAGAGGACATACAAAAGGCAAAGTTGCATGATTTTCTAAGTTGGGGTTTGGAGGGTTGTAAGAGAATAGGTACAACAGATTCATAGTGACCATTATCCTTACCAGTTAAGTTCCACAAGGGTTTAAAGAAAGAAAATATAGATTTCTTAGTATTTCTGAATTCAAAGGGAAACATTTTCTTATAACAAAAACAAAAACTAACTAAAGCATGAGACAGTACCTGTTCTGGAAGACATTAGCAATGGCTTTAAAGCAGCCAGCTGCCACCCTCTTGGAACCTGTGTAGCAGCGATCCACAGCCCAGTACATCAGGTTGCTCTGATCAGGGTTCAGCTCCAGCAACAATGTGACTGCTTCACAGCCCAACTGATGAACCTGAAATAAGGTCACAAAATTGTCAGGGAGAGGGAAAATTATTTGTATTTAATTTCCTGTTTCTTTATCTTTTTTTTTTTTTTTTTTTTAATTTTTTGGTACTGAGGATTAAACCCAGAAATACTTTACCACCGAGCTACATCCTCAGCCTTCCTAGTGCTTTTTATTTTTTAATTTTGAGACAGGGTTTTGCTTAGGATCTCACTAAGTTGCTGAGGCTGGCCTCAAACTGTAATCCTCTTGCCTTAGCCTCCAGAGTTGCTGAGATTACAGGTGTGTGCCACTATGCCTAGCTATATTTCTTTTTATTAAACTAGTATACTGAATACGTTTATTAAATTTAATGACAAAACTCCATCTCCTTTTGTTCTATTCCTTCTCAGTTTACTCAGCTAAAACAGATGACAACATGAATAAATTACACTTGGCCTCGGGTACTCTTACATAAGACTTTTAGTATGATTCTCTCTTTTAACGGCCCCAAAGGCAGTTGATGAACATGATGATAAATGCTTTCAGAAAAATGAGTGTTTAACCTCTTTAATTATTTTTATCAAATAGATAATAAAAAAATTATTCTGAGGGGAAGAAACATAAGTCCTACTTTAAATTGTACAGTCTCTCTGGCAACACAGCAGTGATCATCAGTTTATATTAGAGTAGCCCTCACAATAAATAAAGCTATCAGAATATACTATAAAGTTATGCTGCTAATTTTACTTTGAAATATCAAATATTTTAAGCTTTATGTCAAAAGTGGTAACACCTTAATACAAATAAAAGCTTTTATATGATTGCAAGATTTAGCTTATAAATCATTCAAATTGAAGGGAAACAATTACTAATTAATTAGTAATTGTTAATGACTCAGCCTGTGTTTTTGTAAAGGAAAAGCACCTGTAGATATTTAATCAATATGAGATATACGTCTGTTTTGCAGAAACAAAATGCTGCTTAGAGATTCTCTTTACACATATTTTTAAAATTTTTTTTAGTTGTAGATGGACACAATATCTTTATTTTATTTATTTTTATGTGGTGCTGAGGATTGAACCCAGTGCCTCACGCATGCAGGGCAAGTGCTCTACCACTGCGCTACAGTCCCAGCCCTCTTTACACATTTAAAATTTTTGTACTCAAATATATTTTCTGTTGATTTACAAAATGTTCTGTACAAAGCTGTATGATTGTACTGTTGGGCTAGATACATTTTTAAAAAAATCTGGACTTAGTCAAGTATATTTGACAATGTTAACAATGTATCTTTTTTATTAAAATTTTGATTGCAAAAAGTCTATGTACAATATGAGACTAAGGAGAGCAAGAATATGATTAGCTGGAGACTGGGCAAAAAAGGGAAATTAAATATAGCAAATCACCTCTTTCTTCCATGGAGTTCAGGGCATTCTAGATCAGTACTTTATAAACTCAGAACCCTATACACACTGAGATATATATATATATATATATACACTGCTATATTAATCCTATAATATGAAAGAGAAATTAAAGTTATTCCAATAAGTGATAAATATAAATTGGAACTTTCTTAGATTATGATAACCTATTTAATTTTACATAATATACTTTTTGCCTATAACTCCATCTTATTTTATAAAAAGATGACTGATTTTCAGTGGGCCATACCTTAATTCTGAAAGACAATTTATTGTGAAATTTTAAGGGAATTGTCCTAATTACCTTTTTGTCCAGAGAGTCCAAAATGTTATCCAGCCATTTGTACAAATAGCCATCTGATGAAAGTCCTACATTATCTGCAACAGGGCCACAACATAGTACAGCAGACATAGCCTTCAAACAATAATATCAGAATTACATTTAAAGATTTTAAGAGGGTCAGTGTTGGTTGCTTAATGAGAAGAGACAAGATACTTTTACTCATGTTTATCTAGCCACAATATCTTTTTTTCTTTGCAAAGAAAAGTTTAATAGTATTTTTTTAAACTAAGAAATTAATTATGAGTAAATATCACCATACCAAATTAGACTGGAAGAAAAGATGAAAAGACCAAGGAAAGTACTTAAGTACTTGAAGGCAGTATTTATTTCTTTAAGAAAATGTTGATTAAGTTTTGATAGATTTTCAAACTTTTTTGCATTGTATTTTATGTACTTAAATAAAGGTATGGTTTAAGTGTTTTGATATGGCAGACAAACATGTATTACTATATTCTCAGGCACTCTGAAGATATCTTTATCCCATTTACAGAACTATGTATGGAGAGACATGGAAATATTTAACTCTGCTCTTAAGAAAAAAGGAATTGGGGTTCTAAGTAAATACCTTTAATGCACAGTATTGATGTCTATTAATTTGCATATTCCTATCACTGTATCTGTCCAAGGGTGTAAACATGATGCTAAAAGGACCTGCCCAGTGACTGAACAGCATAAACAGACTGTGACGAAGGCTCTGTTGAGGAAAAATACTTCTTCTCTGGTGCACTGTAAATAAAAACATAGATGGAAAACTTTATTTCCATTTCTTTTTACTTTAACATACATGGCAAGTCACTGTTGGGTATGTAAGGCTATAAAACAGAAAACAAATTTTCATTTAAACTTGCCCTAAACCTCCATATATGGTCAGTTACATAAATACAAATCTTAGAAACTGTCATGGCAGGCAGAACGGCACAAGAAGGCTGGCACAGAGCAGGGTGTCAGGACCTGTTCCTCCCCAAATACACCTCGGGATCCTGGTTAACTGGGAGGGCTTTGAATTACAAAGTTATTTTAAACTTTCTATTTTTTGTCCAAGCAGAAAAGCTGCCTTTAAAAAGGAACCTCACAAGGAGTCTTAACATACAAAACAGATAACACAGGAGCTAATCTGTTTGAAGGAAGGTGTGAGGCCCAGCATCTACATCCATTCTGTTGCCTTCTGCTGTTGGCACCTAGAGAGCTACAGGCATCATTTGAAAGTGAATGAATTAGATGAACTTTTCCACTTTGAGGTCCCTATCCTATGAGTTCTCTGAATCAATACTTGTTGAAGAATTCAACAGTATCTCCATGAACCAAGGTGGAAGTTGTGGAAAAGAGCACAGTAATAGATTAAATCATACCTTTATCTCAGTGAGCTTTGGGATGGAAAATCTGAAGAAAAAATGCTCTTTTCCACTCGATAGCATTATTTTGCCTTCCAAAGATTAAACCAGGGCTCCTTCACTTGAAATTAACATACCTAACTATGTGCTTAAGTGCCCTGTTATAAATACAGCCCATGCTCTTTAAAAGCCAGCTGTTAGCATATACTATTGGAATAACAAAATAACCTTAATTTTTGAGACAAAGGTCTATTTATGCTGTGTACGGAAGAATTACAGTCACATTTTTATGTCTTAGACTTGCAAAGAATTCATGACTTTTAAAAATGCAATTATGTATATCATACTCCAGAGCACATCCTGGCACTTGCTCCATAACAGACACACGTGTTAAATGCATCTGGTATTGCCATGTTCTTGTTATATTTCTCATCGATTATTCTCCTCTCCCATTATTCAAAACTATCTTGTTAATTTTAAAATTATCATTTGAAGCACTACGTTCTTTGTTCCCAGCATCTAGAACAAATTTGTCCACACAGCTTATTCTAATTGATTTGTTCAGAATTTTGTTTCTGTGTCTTGACCATGAAAAACTATGCTGGGTTGCTTCTCTGATTTCTAAGCATTGGTACTAATTTAAAAAGTAAAACAATTTCTTGCCATCCATGTTATGCTGCCATTTTTTTCCAGTATTTTTACAAGTTGCTTTTCAACCTGATTATAAAACCTCAAAGGAAGAGTATAAATTATTGCCTCCTAATATTTCATAATGCTTTAAGAAACTAAAAACAATACCTGGAACATTCTGAATGATATTCGCCACTAAGGCACTAAAATGGCATCGTATATCCCTCAGTGTGTCAGAGTCTTTTTCATTCTCTGCTTCCAGGAGTTGTCTGGTTAAATCTACATACTCCAATAAAGTGTTGTTGAGGAAATGAGTTTCATTATCAAGGCCACCACTTGCACTGAAAATATCGAAGAAAGCAAATGATAATCAAAATGTGACTCTTACATAACTCAAAATGAATCCCTAGTAATCAAAATTAGAATAATATATAATAAACTTTGCATGGTCATGGCAGTATGAAACTTCAAATATAAAATTTAAATGAACATGACTTTGACTTACTTAGATATAAAAAATACATCGTGATTTGTAATTAAAGAACTGCTATTTCAATCTGTATTATTCAATTCCACATCTAACTTTAACCAACTACTGTAAGTGCTAAGTGCTATCTGTATTCTATTAAAACATACAACTTTTTGATAAGGAGATAAGGAGGTTATTGGGAGGGAGAGGATGAGTGTAGAAAAAGCAGAAAGAAGAGAGACTAGTTCTATGTATTCACATAATATCCATGCGTATTCATATTATACCTTTGACGTAGTCAAATATCCATTAGGTACTTATTCCCCACAACCTTCTGGGATAGATTATTTTGGAGGATGCAAAAATCTGAAGAGAATTCAAATAAGAGTAGGATAGAGTGCTGAGTTTCAAACCTTTTTAGATCTATGAAGTTGCCTCAAGAATCTCTGCAATGAGATTCTCTTTGAGTCAAGGGATCCATGCCTGGAAACTGTGGACTGGTTAGGGGAATAATTGGTTAAAGTCAAAAGTTTTAAACTCCTGCCTTGTTTCATCAGTTATTAGATAAGTATATAATATCTACTCCTGAGTGTTTAAATAAGAATATAAATGAGTTACTCTATATGAAATGATCTAGTAAATTATAAGTACTATATAAACTAATAGCTCTTACATTTATTTATTTTGAGGTGTACTGGGATTGAACTTAGTGGCACTCAACCACTGAGCCACAGCCTCAGCCCTATTTTGTATTTTATTTAGACACAGGGTCTCGCTGAGTTGCTTAGTGCCTCACTTTTGCTGAAACAGGCTTTGAACTTGAGATCCTCCTGCTTCAGCCTCCCAAGGCACTGGGATTACAGGCGTGCACCATCATGCCTGGCACATTTATGTTTATTAAGGTCATCTTTCCTTGCTTTACTTGAAAAGTACTTCTAATACAAATTATTCATTCATTCATTCATGGTGGTACAAGGTACTGAAGTCAGGGGCACTTTACCACTGAGCTACCTCCCTAGACTTTATTTTTTATTTTAAGATAGTGTCTCCTAAACAGCTGAGGAAGCCTTGAATTTGCAATCCTCAGGCGTCAGCCTTCTGAGTCACTAGGATTACAGGCATGGGCCACCATGCCCAGATTATTTATTTCTGTAATACATACTATATTAAAAGCAAAAATTATTATTTTGTTTTTGCTAGCTGTGAGTAGCATTATACAAACATCTTGAACCCCTGAAAACAAGTGAGGAGTTGCAATGTTACTGCAGTATTTTTAAAAATATCAGTCTACAACAATAAACCATCATTATATGAATTCATGACCAAATATTTTTCCTCTATAAAATAAATGTTCTTTAAATTCTAGAACATGATCTATTAGTAAATGGGAAAGCAATTAAGCAGACTAGAACCTGCACCAAAACAAAACATTCATTCATTTAACAAACATTCACTGCTACTGTATGCACCAGGCATGTGGATCCGCTGAGTAAACTAAGATCCCAAGATTCTGACAATTGGAATTCAATTTTTTTCTTAACCAATAAATAAAATCTACAACAGTGATAGTCTTCTATTAATTTCTCTCTCTCTCTTTTAACTAATCAAAATACACAATAGTGTTAAAAAAGGTGTTCAAAAGAGTGAGTATAGCTTTGGTAGTTTCAAAATACCAAAACTTTGCAGTTCTTCAAAAATTTGCTATCACATTAAAAGAAACTTTTAAGGTAAAGTTTCTGAAGTTACTAATGTTACAGTAAAAGGAACCCAAAAGGAAAAGATTCAAATACATATTAGGACATCTTTTTGCCTCAAGCCCATAAATTTCAATTTTACTTTTGCTAACTTAAACTGTTTTTTCCCTTCTTGTCATTTGCTTTTCATGTATTAAGAATGAACACTAAAGCACTGGTTTAAAATTTCTTTCATTAAAGTTCTATTCTGAAAGCAATTTCCAGAAGTTGTTGATACTAAATATGAAAGGCAGTATGTACAGAAACAAACAATCAAGACAAACGCTAACGTAAAAATTCTACACCCAGTTACTACCTGGGTTCAATCATAAACACATTCCTTTGTGTGGGTATGAACAGATCCATTATTTTTCTCCTTCAATGGTTAGGAAGCACCACTGCCCTCCAAAGGAATGTGTTTTTAATGCACTTCTGAGGGAATTTTCCTCAAGGGGCTGTTCTTGGTGTCAAGAAACTTTCAATCTAGCAATAACTCCAGGTTTTATGGTTTAACTTATAAATTATGGAAAATGTAGTTACAAATTATTTTATAGATTTCATTTTCCCCAGCAGAATAGATAAAAGTTAACTGGAATAAATTTGCAAATCTTGTAATATTTAGCCTTTGAATATATGATATTTTTTCAAGCCCAGAAGCAATAAATCTTCAAGATGAGGTAAGAAAATAGGGAAGCCTGTCAAGATAAGGCTATTGTTGTCCCCTTGCTTAGAAAACAAGGTTCCAACAAATATCAAAATCATGGACAAATTATCACCAATTTTTGACCAGACTGATCCAGTTCTGCTAGTAGATTTTCCAATACATTCTTTGACCATGGATGGATGAATGTATGAGATATCTCTTTGTTAATGTGTACAGTGATGCAGAAAGTTTTGTTATTGCAAAGGTGTTTTTCTGTTTTATTTTTTATTTCATGAGAAATAATCATTCTAAAGTTTTGAAAATCAAAATTCAATACTGACCTGTGACTAATGACACCAGCATCTGCCAGCAGTTCAAATATTCGTACCAGCTGTACTCGTAAAATGTCTCGACGCCTGCGCCGTTTCATATTCTATTCCATAGATACAAAGATATTAATTTAAAAAAAAAAAAAACCTCCAGGGAAGGGCACAGAAAACTCTGGTATGACTTGGAAAGGGAATAATGTGAATGCTAGAGATACAATTCTGGGCTCATCAAAATTATTTTGCTTGTGTGGTGTAGACTGAGCACTCTGCTGGATACTGCATCAAAGAGATATGTGAAGATGGGAAAATAAAATTCTCCAACTACTTTTAGTTGACTTGTTGATTTGAAAATTATATAAGAATTGCAGGGAGTAGTAAATTGTTGTCACTGAATTATAAAGATACTCCAAGAAGATGACAGAAGGGCAGGGAAAATTTAATACTAAAGGGGACTCAAGTAAATCCACAGATTCTATTTATTCTAAAGTTTGTCGTTAATTAATTTTGGTACAAAAAATAAATATAAACAAAAGCAAAAGCAAAACTTCTTTGCTCATTATGAAATGTATAAACATATATGTATTACCAGAGCCAAGAGAACTAATGGCTAGAATAGCAGCAGTAACATTTCAACTGGATTAATAGGAAGTAACAGATTAGTGAGATATACATCTTCTTTATCACTTTCTATTCTAGCTCATTATCTCCCTTCAGATGTAATTTTCATAACACAAAGCAATGAAAAACATATTAGTCTTTCACTTTCATGTTCATGGTCCACTTTTCTGTGTTCCATAGCAGGCCAATTTGCTGATGACCCATTTGTTACATTTACTTTTTTCATGGGGTCTTCCTAAATTTTACAGCAATTAGTTTTGAGTGGGATGTTTTCTTAACAGTTCTGAAGGAATTCTGCAGTTTTAATTGGCCTGTTTTCATTTTGTCTCCATAGAAAGACGGAAGCTCAGACTCTTAAACCATAACTCACATTCAAGGAATACCACTGTACTTATCTAATGACTTGATATCAGGACTCTCCCCTCCTAAACCCAAAGTGATCCAATTCCACTTCCCTCAAATAAATCACCACACATTGTAACCAAAATTATCATTCTGATACAAAAACCTTATCAATGACAAAATGGGGATAATATCCATACTCTACAGGGTGTAAGTAAAGATGGGAGTGAGGAATTACTGATGATGTTTCAAAATCTCTAACCGAATAGCTGTTGTCACCTCCAATATTAAAAGCAGTGATTTTCAAACATCAGACATATTTAAGGTACTTTATGAAAACAGATTTCTGGGCCCTACTCCAGGAATTCTTATCCAATAGGCCCAGGGGTCTAATTTAGAGCAAGCTTTCCAGGTAATTCTCAAATGCCATTGGCATATAGGAACCACTAGTCTACTGGATACAGGTAGAAGTAGGAGTCTTTCATGAGAAAGTCCCTATTATACTGTCCAGTCTAATATTGAATCATTTTTTCCCTTTATTATAATCATACAGAAAAAATGCCTAAGTTCCAAATTTGTGTGTAAAATTTGCAAATGCTATTTTTCTGCCTAGAATGCCTTTCCCTTGCTTGTCAACTAAGGAATATGGTTCAAAATTCATTCCAATATCAGCACTACCTCTATAATGCCCTCCCTTACCTGTAGGCAGAGTCCAAGGCTCTCTTCTCTATAGCTCTCATAACCCTTTACCTATGACTTCTTCAGAGTGTGTAACAAATTGTTGTAATTATGGTTTACATAGTCATGTGCCCCACTACACCTCTAATTTCTGGAAGTGGCACAGAACTTGCTACAGATGTAGATGTTGGGGATTCCAGAACCAGAATTTTCAAACTAGGACGCATGGGCCAAATCAGGTCATGGCTACCTATCACTATAAACTTTTATTGGGAGATAGTCACACCTAATTATTTATATAGTCCATGAATGTTTCAAATCACAAAGTAGCTGCCATGAGACAGTATGGCCAGCAAACTGAAAACGTTCACGACCTGCTCCTTTACAGAAAAAGTTCAACTCCAGTGTATACCCTGCTTTCTGCTTACACTTAAGCTACTGCAACGTCTCATCTGTATCACACAATGGGTTTCTACGTATGTTCACCTGTTTTATGAGAAACAATTTATTTTAAAATACATGAGACAGCTGGAATTGGGCATGAGGGCACACACCTGTCCTCCCAGCAACTTGGGAGGCTGAGGCAGGAGGATCCTAAGTTCATGACCAGCCTGAGCAACTTAGTGAGGCCCTGACTCAAAATACAAAACAAAAAGGGCTGGGAGTGTAGTTCAGGGGTAGAGTGCACTAAGTTCAATGCCCAGGATCACAAAAAATAGATTATAAGATAAAATCAAACAAATAAAAATATAGTAGACAACCTTTTACTTCTTAATTTCTAACCTTTGGTATAATATATAAGATATAGCAGGGAAATAAGTGTTTACCAAAAAAAAAATAATAATAATGCTAGAAAACTACGTAACAGCTTACCTCTGGCCTTCTTTCGAGTGCCTCTTTAATTATTGGATGTAATTCCTCTATTAGTTCCCTAGAAAAAATTATATACAATCTATTAGTAGCAAAACAGAATCTGACACAAGTACATATGTAAATGTGAATGTAATGATGTAAACAAGTGTTAATCCTAATCCAACCATTTCAAACACACTTTTTAAAAATTTTGATTATAAATAATATTATTTTATAGAAAATTTGGAAACTACAAAAAATAGTACAGGCCATTTATTTTAGCTTACACAGGTATTTACCATCAATATTTTTGTTGAATTATTTTACATCCCTTATTTTTGAAATACTGTTACATATAAAATAGCATCTTTTTTCTTAACACTAGTATAGTTACTTTCACATGCCATAATTAATTCATAATATTCTATTATACATTGGGTGGGATACATAATTTCTCTTAAGATTGTCATTTATTACTGAATCATTCAATTTTGTCTTTCTCTTATCACAAATACTGGCTCAGTGACCAATGTCAATATTAATCATTATTTTCACTTCTGATTATTTCTTTATGATTAATCTTATTTATTAAACCAATGGGTAAGAGGGTATGAACTTCATGAAAATGATAAATTTCTCTTTGTTTACATTTTGATTATGAACTAAAAATGTGCTTATTTTGTAAGATTGGAAAAAATTTTAAAGTCTAAGAAGAAAATAAAAACTATCCTCAATTTTGGGGCTGGGATTGTGGCGCAGTGGTAGCGTGCTCGCCTAGCATGCATGAGGCACTGGGTTTGATCCTCAGCACCACATAAAAATAAAATAAAGATATTCTGTTCACCTGCAACTAAAAAAAATAAATAAATATTTAAAAAAAAAAAACTATCCTCAATTTCATCATTTATATAAAGAAAACTGTTGTTGACATTCCAGGTATTTGCCTCAAAATTGCTTTTATCTATAGGAATTTAAAAATTTTTTAAATTGAGATAACTTTTACATTCCATTTATTTTCAATTAGCACAATAGTATATTTATTTCCCTAACAGTCTTCTAAAACTTCATTTATGATGAATGCTCTCCCACTATAGATAGGTTAAAATTTATTAACCTATTTTCTTGTATGTTATCTTGAAGGGGAAAAAAGAGTCAACTATCCTGTATCAATCAAGATTCTGAAAATAATACATTTAGGGCCCAACAGGAGGAAAAAAAAAAGCAGAACCTCAGAAGAACAAGAAGAATTTGCTTTATTAATATCAAAAGTATCAAAAATGATGGATAATATTGCGCATAAATTTCTTTGAAAGATTCCATTCTATTGAACAACATGGGGAAAACTGGGGTTTTAACCACTAGATCAAGATTTTACATTAACAGGGGCTGGGGCTGTAGCTCAGTGGTACAGCACTTGCCTCGCATGCGTGAGTCACTGAGTTTGATCCTCAGCACCACGTATAAATAAATAAAATAAAGATATTTAAAAAAAGATTATACATTAACAATTACTAGATAAATAAAACGAGCAGGAAAATATTAAAGATTTACATGGCATTTTATCACTTTTAGAATATATTTAGGGAGGGAGTTGTTGCTCAGTGGTAGAGTGCTTGACTAGCATGTGTGAGGCCCTTAGTTCAATCCTTAGTAATGAAAAAAAAATTATACATGGATATGCTTTATTTCCATACAATCCTATGGGATGGGGATGTAGCTCAGTGGCAGAACATGTGCTTATCAAGCACAAGGCCCAGGGTTCAATCCCCAGCACCAGGAGAAAAAAAAGAGGGAGAATTCTGTGAAGAAAATAGGGTTAATCTTAATTTGCTCAATAAAAATAAGGAAATAAAGATTCAATTAACTGAGTTAATTGTTACTTGGCTAGTTAATTGGTAAAAGTCAGGGCTGCTATGCAACTATCCTAATGAGTACTCTGCTTAACTCAACCACACCTCTAAGTAGCCTGCATAGAGAAACATAAGAAGATAATTACCTGAAAGCTCCTGGGTTGGTCCTGCCAAGACCTAGAACAAGGGATTCTGTGATTTCCATGCTCTCAGAGCGCATCATTGGAACTATGTGCTTAAACAAGGACGAAGGGGATGGGATGCCAATAATCTGGGGAAAAAATATTATATTTATAGCAGCCACAAATGATTCCATGTCCAACTAAATAATTTGTCATTTCAAATCCAAAATTAGGTTGAGTGCATAAGACAGATGAAACTTCTACATCACTGTTGCTTCAAAATTCATCTATGGTATACGCAACCTGAAAGCATTACATGACTTGACCAGGGGCTACTATAGGTTACTTAATAGAACTTGTTTGTAGGAATCTTAATTTCTTAGACATTTCACCATCATATAATCATATAACAGGCTGACTCCATCACATCTTTTGATCCATGAACAGGAATGAGTAAAATTATGTCTAAAATAGTCATTGGTGTTAAAAGTCAGACATCCAGTCTTAAGTTTTCTTCAAGCACACTGCATTTTGCGTCATACCATTAAAAACTACATAACTTCTTACTGAATATTCATTGTATGACTACATGATTTAGGAAAATTTTAGAAAGGCATTTAATTATTTAAATTACTCTTTTTGGGCACTGAGAAATGTGAGAACTCTAGAAACGAGAATAAAGGAAAACAGGTATGATATCTTCCTTTAAAATATTACAATGAATTTAATGAGGACAGGCCTTTCTCCTCAACGAAAACTCCTTTGTATTATTGATTCCTATAAGAAAAACACGAAAATAGTAATGGGTTTCCTCAAAGTATTTTCATTTTCAATGTAAGTAAGTATTCTACTATCCAAGAAAAGAAATTTTACAATATTCCTTTCATAGTATCATTTAGAGTCAATGGTGGATCTGAAAACTTACTTTGGAATCAATACCATAGCCACTATCAGGGGTGGACGCCAGCGTCTCGGGAGGAGAACATCTCACAGAGCCTGTGGATGTTGAAGAGGACGCAGATGTTGCTGCACTGCAGCAAAGAATCAGATAGTTTCTCCACAGGCCAATGTATGAGTCACTGCTTGTGGTCGTATTTACTTTCTTAGCATTGATGGGGCTACTAAGGAAAAAGATGAAAAACAGGTAGATATAAATCGTTCAACATGTTTTTAAAAGTTTTTTTTTTTATTTTATCAATTTAGAAGAGACAGTTTGCATCAAGTATTTATTACTAGTACAGAATCTTTGTGGAATAAGATATACATGAATAAAGTGTTCAACATATGTTATGTGTCAAGCTTAGAACTATTAAGAAAACACATAATTTGGTAAGACTGCATACGTAAAAAGGAAGAAGGGGAGGAAGGGGTTGTAAGATACATCCTTCACAACTATCTTCTCCCGAAGATATCAATATAGCATATATATACGAATAAGAGAGGCTGAGAGAGTGATATCAATATAATATGGCCACATTACTTATGGAACTTCCAATCTGTACAACTTCCCAAATGCATTATGAAAGCTGACAGCTGAAACATTTTTAAATTTATACTAGGAAAACAACTTACTTTATATCCACCTGGGGGGACAACAACTGCAGCCTTGTATAGGCAAACATCCAAGCATAGCTCACAGCTGTTGAGCAGTGTTTAGGAAGATTTTCTTGCTTTAAAAAACTAGAGAGACTTATAATCCATGGGTCTTGGCCTTGGGTCACATGTGCAAATATCCATATGTGCGATGGACTAATCACATCAAACTGGTGGCTAATAGGAGAAGAGTTCCACTCTGCTAATGTTTGTAAATCTATTGAGCTAGGGCAATACAGCAAAGTAGTCTACAAAGGAAAAAAAGAAATTGATTATTGCACATTTCAATAACTTTCAAAGTTTTGCCATGTGAATTGCTTTAAGTGGTCTATTGGTGGTTGCTAAAATAGAGGATAATATGAGGTCTGGGGTTGAGTTAAGGGAGTAGTGAAATCCTGAAACTGCATATGCATACATAAATTTATCTGGAGAGTGATTCTGTAGCTTTCATTATTCTCCAATGGGTCTATGAACCAAAAAGATTTTGAACCACAACTCAAGCAATTCAAATATGAACAGCCAACTTTTTTGGGCATACTAAAGCTGCTAGAGAACTAAAAAGTAAGCCATTAACTTTCATCCTGATGTGTCTTACCTATGTATGAGTGGAAGAGACCAGAATATGAGCTCTTTTCCAGAGATGCATGTTTTTAAATATTTGTTCAATGAAGAGATTAAGACTTACTTTCAGAGCATTATGTTCAGTAAGCACTGCTTTAGGCACTAGAAGCAAGTCACCTATTACTCTTTGTTAGCATAATTCATGGTTAATAATCTAAAATAAAAATTTTTAGATTGATACTTTAAGTCATCTCTTACTTAGGCTTATAAAACTTTATTATTAGCTCTCTTAGTTGTTGGTAATTCATGAGTTATTAGAGTCAGGTGTTAAACAGAAAGCACATGAACCTCCTTTCCATGTACTCCAAGACAAGAGGAAAAGAATTTAGAGAGTCTGACAGTCATTCCTATACCAACATTGGAATCTTGATATACGACCATTGCATACATTTTATACCGACCATTGCATACATTTTCTTTGTAATGTGTATGCTGACAAAGTGTTTTTTTCCATTCTAAGAAATCAAATTGCAAGACATTTGCATAGAATATTATACTATGTATTCAATCCATTACACTTAAACTCATATGATAAAGCAAACAAAAATATTCATTGAAGAATAAGAGTACAAGTTTTTGCTCTGAATTTTTGAATGTCAACATTTTTTCTTATAATTTTAACCAGGATGCTTATGTCTAGAATATCATATGCTATAATAAGTAGCAAATAGCAGTCCATAGTAATACTAAATTTAAGGGAATTTTAACTGAGATTGGAAATATTAGAATTTTACCAAGATAAAATGATTTTATTTTCTATTGGAACAAGAACCAACCATAGGATAAACAGGTACCAATTTTTTTAAAAAACATTATCTTTTAAACACTTTACATGCTTTAAAATATTTTCTAACGTATTATATTTACTTATTTATTTGTTTGTTTATTTATTTTAATTTTGCCTACCAGGGATTGAACCCAGGGGCACTTAACCATTGAATCACATCCCCATGCAATTTATTTTTATTTTTTATTTTAAGACAGGGTCTCACTAAGTTGCTTAGGACCTCGCTAAGTTGTTGAGGCTGGCTTTGAACTTGTGAGCCTCCTGCCTCAGTCTCTCAATTCACTGAGATTATAGGTGTCCACCACTGTGCCTGGCTTATATTTATTAAGGAATATGTATGCATGTACACATATAAGCATATATGCATGCCTTAAGTCCCAAAACAATACTGAGAAGTGTGAAATCAGTACTTACCTGATCAGCCCCTGTGAGATGTATGAAGCTCTCTAGAATGGATGGGCTCAACCTGTCCATCACATCTATGGCTAATTCATCATCACCCTATAAAAAGACACCATATGTCTAAAAACAATTAGGAGTGTTTAAGAGAAGTAGCCAAAGCTAAATAAGTACTGAAAATTCACTTTAGCACTCTTCCTTATAAGAGAAATTGAGGCCAAGTGGATTAGTTTAGAACTTCTCCTAAAAGACTTCCTTACAAAGCAATACACCTACATCATAGTAACAGAAATGAGATAAAGATGACAAAGGGATGGTTTTTAAGTACTTTAACTGGATAATTAAATGAAATACCCACATCTTACCTTAGGTATTTCCAAAAGTGCAAACAAAGCCCGTATTTCTCTAAGGACACTGACAGCTAATCTCCTAGTGGCAGGTCGACTGCTACAGAGGATGACGAGTGCAAACCCTTCAACCACATGGAACACAGAGGAATACGGGCTCCTTTCCGGAGGAGGGGGATGAGAAGCTCCATTAGCTACACCATGCTTGAAAAAAAAAAATACAAGTTAAAAGACCAAAAAGGCGTATGTATAGACATTCCAAAAGAACAATAAATAAAAAGTAAAGCAAGTCATTGAAATTAGGGTTATAGGTCTGCTTTGGCTCATGCAAATTAATTAGTATTTCATTTATAAAACTATATAGTATGCAAGGATAGTATTTAGAAAGTATCTAAATATGAATTATGTACCTAATTTCTATCACTCACTGACTACTCTGTAACCTTAGAACAAATATTTAACTATTCTCAGTCTAATGTTCACATGTATAAAACTGAGAGGAGTTTATCTTTCCCATTGCAAGGTGGACCAGCAGCATAGCCATCACTGGAGCCTGTTAGAAACAGAGATTCTTAGGCCCCCTGTGAGTCATATGCTCATCAAGGGTTGGGAAGTTGGGTTGGCTTAGATGGTGTAGCTCTAAAATTCCAAGGTTCTGATTTACACATTATCATAAACCAACAATTTAAGCATCTTTTATTGTTAAGGAATACAGACACTAAATGCAAAGCAGGGACTGGTGCCTTTGGTAAAATAGTCAAATGATCCAAACGGAAGACTACCAAAATTTTTTACTGTGTAAGTTTAGAAAATATTGGTAAAAATCTAAATGAGAGCTAGAATTAGCTATAATTTCTATGCTCACTAACACCTAATTGTTATCAAAGGGAGAAGGGGGAAAAGGTGAAAAACACAAACATTTTATATTTAACACATTCACTACTGGGAAGTTCAGTGCAAGGGATTATGAACACATTAAGAGTGGGTAAACTAATATAAATGTTTGTGTTTGAGAACGTAAACCTGTATTGACATCATTATTGGTCATTTACCACTGATCATATGCAAAAGGACAATACTAGAGAATTTGGTACCTGTGAGTCCTGGTTTTTGTTATGCATTTGGGCTGCTTGTTTCCACTGATTTATTAATTGTACCAACATCTTTACAGCATTATCAAGAAGTGTGGGGTGGACATCCGTCACTTCACGAACAATAAAATAAACAAATCCTGAAAGAACATCCTCCCGCCAATCTGGAAAATCAAGCATTAGTGCCTGCAGAGTATTGAAAGCCAGAGCACGTAGTTCTTCATCCATGTGAATTGTGAGCCTACCAAGAACAAAATTCCATTAGCAAACCTCAGAACCTATCCTATAGTCTTATCATTTAAATGTAAAACTAAAATGATATAATACATGTCCTCTTTACTGGTTTGTACGAAGTGCAAAGACAGGAGCCAATGTTCACTTTTTTGTGTGATACTCATCCTCATGCTAGTCTTTATTCACTTATTTAAATTCATACATGAATCTATTCACTTCAGTTGGTATTTTCACTATAATTCAGAATGACATCTCTGATTCTAATTCAAATGCTGTAGTTTAAAAAGAATACAGATGACATGTCAAAAATGCATTTAAAATTTCATCAAACTTCAAAATACCATGTTATTTTATAGTTAATAAAATATTACATCCAGTCACATAATGTCTTAGCACTATCTCACATTTATTTAGTACTTTAACATCATTGAAAAGGACATGACTTATCTCAATCATTTCTTATATGTAGTTGAGGTTACTTTTATATGTAAGATGGCTCATTATGAAAAAGACAATACAAAAATCAATATGTTAAAATCAATCAACAGCAATTATTCTTGAGGGTAAGAATGAGAATAAGTTAGGGAATTGCATCATAAATGGTACATGCCTATTTAAAAAAAAAATGGGTTGTCTCAATACCTATGGCCCTAAAGAGAGTTTAAGTCTAAATAAATTAGAGAAGAGGCTATACAAAAGTACTTTTTAAAAAACATCAAAATACAGCTGGGATTGTGGCTCAGTGGTAGAGCGCTTGCCTTGCATGCGTGAGGCACTGGGTTTGATCCTCAGCACCACATAAAAATAAAGATATCGTGTCCATCTACAAATAAAAAATATATATTTTTTTAAAAATCAAGGTAATACAAGGCCTTGAACATAATTTCAGTTATAGGATTTTAGTCAAACATTAAAAAAGAGAATGACAAATAAGAAAACCGTCCAAAAAAAGTTGCCATAGTGAAGCCACCAATGTCTATTACCAGATGAACAGGAGTTTCCAATTTGGGGCTGAAGAGTATTATTTGGTGACTAATGATCAAAGATAAATGTATTAAAGTTAGAAATAACCTAAAAGAATATGACAAAAATGTGATATTAAGTTGGCACAATTTGTGCACGCCTGTAATCCCAGCATCTTGGGTGGATGAGGAAGGAGGATTGCAAATTTGAGAGGAGCCTTAGCAACTCAGCAAGATCCTGCTTCAAAATAAAAAATAAAAATGGCTGGAGTTGTGACTCCATGGTTAAACTCTGCGGGTTAAATCCCAGTACCAAAGCAAAGTTAATATTAAAAATACACCACAATGCCAGGTGCAGTGGTGCACATCTGTAATCCCAGCAGTTCAGGAGGCTGAGGCAGGAGGATCATGAATTCCAAGGCAGCCTCAGCAATTTAGTGAGACCCTGTCTCTAAACAAAATAGAAAAAGAGCTGAGGATATGGCTCGTTGGTTAAGTTACGCACCTCTGGGCTCAATCTCCAGTATTAAAAACAAATAAACAAACAAAAAAACCCACCACACCACAACTGCAAATGTGCAGGAGAAACTGATTAGATGGAGTCATGCACAATGATGGGAAGGAAACTGTGTGTTTTAGGAGGAGGGACCACAGTCTTTACCCTGCTAAACTCAGCCAACTGTCCACTAAGAAAGAGGCTAAAGAGAACAGGTATTCCAGCATCACAGATTTGGGCATTAGCATGAAGCAGCAGTGGTTGTTACATCAGCGCATCACAAGGAAACCATTATAACATGGCTCTCCAGCCCAGTGTGCTGTTTCTGAGAGTGGCATACCAAGGGAGACTGCCCAGAGAGTGGCAGCTCTCCACAATACTGACTTAAAGGTTATTTCAACATCCCTCAAATCCATGAATGTCGCCATCAATTATACACTTATCTGTGTGACTCAGGACATAGATCCATGAGTTAATTATTCCTTGTACAAAGGAGGTAACAATGAAGCCTGGCTAATTAAAGGTAGGGAAACTAATTAACTTTATTTCCTTTATTTTAAGTCAAGATTTGCTTAACATCACAATTCCAAAGGATAGGAACAGAATATAAAAGACACCCTAGGGTCTTTCTGTCCACTGAGTCAATTAATTAAGAAACAAATATCATGAGGGAAAGAAGTAAAGCAAATAGCAAAGCAAATTGTCATTTGCTGTTCAGCTGTTATCTTCTTTCCTGGGCTTCCCAATCACTGCCCTTACAGGTACAGTTTCATTCTGGTGGAGATTACAGGAAATCCCTTGTGGTGATCATCCGTCACAAAGACTCAGGTGAGTTAACCAGAGGTGGGAGGAGTGAGAGGAGAATCAAACAGTAGCTCTTTACTGCTCTCCCAAGGAAGAGTGTTATAAATAGGATCTCTAATTTCTAATGTTGGCATGAACTTTGTAACTCTGTAATGTAATTCACAGCAAAAATTAAGAGGTAGAGTGGAAAAGGAAGGAACTTATACAGTGGTGCCAAGTTTCAAAGCAACCCTCTTTCTCTGCTCACAAGAGACAAAGACCATTCTATCTCTGACCCCAACTTCAATAGCTGACAGGGTGATGCATGGCTGTGTGAAACACCAGGTATTCCCAAGAAGGGGGCTGGAGGGAACCTGGAGCAATCTATTCACCAATTATTCATTGTAGATTTAATTTGAGTCCCAGTGGTAAGTGCCCAGCAACCAGTACATATCTTCCAACACAGCTGAGCATCCCTGCTCTATCACCTTCAGTGTGCTTTGTTTTCCATCTAGGGCAGGGTCTGGCAAACAGTGGCTCAAGGGCTAAATCCAGTCCGGCAGATGCTCATTCCCACAGTCACGCCCACTCCTCTACAGATCATCATTGGCTGGTGTTATGCTACAATGGTAGAGATGAGCATCTGTAACAGAGACCGTATGACCGGCAAACCCTAAGATGTTTACTATCTGGCCCTTTACAGGAAATATTTGCTGACCTCTTATCTAGGGAGTCCCTACTGGCACCAACAAGGAAGTTTTTCAACAGGCCACCACTACAACTCAGAATTAGTTTTGCGAGCCAGTATTTAAGTTTGGTTGTCATAACATTTCCTCATTTTGTAGAGCTATGTAATGATGAAAAGAAATAAAAACTTAAATGCTATCGACTCTGCCACAGGAGAAAAAAGAGGAGAAAGAAAAGACCTGATCACCACCCAAGATGTTGAGGAAATGATTGTAGGAATAAACATGGCAATTAATTCCTAACTGAGCGTCATTACACACTGATAATCTCATGTGTTAAGCGATAATTATCATATAAATCCACGAAACTATTACTAGATAGAAAGACAGGGAATTGAAGCTGGTCGCAGTGGCACACACCTGTAATCCCAGCACTTTGGGAGGCTGAGACAGGAGAAACACAAGTTCAAAGCCAGCCTCAGCAATGGTGAGGCACTAAGCAACTCAGTGAGACCCTGTCTCTACATAACACACAAAATAGGGCTGGGGATGTGACTTAGTGGTTGAGTACCCTTGAGTTCAATCCTCGGTACCAAAAAAATTTAAAAAAAAAAGAAAGAAAGACAGGGAATTGAAAAATGAGATCTGTCTAGAAATCCAGAAGAACTTTAGAAGTTAAAACTGGGGAGAATGTGTTTAATAAATAATAAAAGACATAACGGGAATTTAGAAAGTAAATCAAAGGACTGAAAATGTCTTCATTACTGGTTTGCAGTGTTAAAAACCGAAGTGTATCACAAATTTAAAGGGATAGTAAAGACATAAAAAGCATAACAGACAATAATTCTCATTTACCTTGCTAACAATTCAATGAGGTCAGTTCTGCTCATACCATCAGGAATCAACCTTGGAATTGCAGCGATGCAAGTTCTAAACAAATCAATTTTAGGTTTTCTTTCCCCCCTGAAAAACATATCACAAAGGATGTAGTAAGAAGTATATTATATATGCTAGACAATGAAATCAAATTTGCAAAGATTATTACAGTAGGTGGAAGCCTGCCCCCAAGCTTTATGTACTTAATATGAGAAGGATGCAGACAAATCCAGTAGAAAATTAGCCCAGTGGCAGACAAAAGATCACAGAGGTAATTCCAGAAAAAGACAGCCAGCAAGCAAAACACTTTTAATTACAAAAGTAGTACAGCAACTTTATTAAATAAATATGTAAACAAATTATAATATTTTTAAAAGATTAAAATTATTTAACAATTTAGCCTTCCACAAATATTTATTAAATATTGATATTATAAATAGTAGTATTGATATTATTGAATACCTATTATTTCAGGCTTATAAAATTAGCAACAAAATTCTTTTCATTTAACATTCCACACTAACAAGTGTTTCAGAATCAGACATTCTTATATATCACTGTTGGTATTAATTTTTTTTGTCCTTTTGTGATACACATACAAATGTACATGTTTAAATTTTATATAATAAAACGTGCCTTTGTCTTTTTTGGTATTGGGGATTGAACCCAGGGGTGCTTTACCACTGAGCTACAGCCCCCAGCGCTGGCCCCCCCCTTTTTAAATTTTGAGACAGTCTTGCTAAATTGTTGAGGCTGGCCTTGAAATTGTCATCCTCCTACCTCAGCCTTTCGAATTGTTGGAATTTAGTCGTCCATTACCATGACTGGCTAAAATGTGCCGCCAATTTTTAAAATTCCTGGTCTCTCTAGAGCAGAGGCTTAATAATTAAATTCTCTTGTGTTTTCTTTCTTGCCTTCTTTTCTTCCTATCGTTTCTTTCCATGGGGTGCTAAGGACTGAATCCACGTCCATGGACATTCTAAGGAGGCAGTCTCCCACTGAGCTATAACCCCAGTCCTTCTACTGTATCCTCTTACAGCTATTTGAGGGTTTTAGTTATTGTTAATTTTAAATATCTAACCTCTTAATTTTTTAAATTTAGCCTATATTTCAAGGTAAGGTTTTCAATATATTTTATCAAAATTGTTCTCCATTTGGCCTAATAAAATAATCCTTATGTAGAAAAGAATTAGGAATGTTCCAAGTATTTTGGGACAGTATTTGTTACAGTGGCAATGGATCAATGGATTCTTTGGTCCATTCTTTGCATGGTTCCAAAATACATGGGTTTCAGTCACCGATTTAGTTAAATAACATACATGGTTTAAATTTCAGCTACTCTACGTTAACTAATGGCACAAAATTTGCTACTGGCTTGTTGGTCCATAAAATGACAGATGCACACCGTGATCATGACCAGTGACTGACCACACCAAGTCTTTCAAGGCTGTTGGCGCCCAGTCAGTGTGCACCTGCCATCCAGTTCACACACAGCCAGCCAAGTGTGCAGTGGTACTGCCTGCTTGTTTCCCAGTGATAAAGCCATGTGGCATTTTATAAAAATGGAGAATCAAAGGAGAAAATTGGCCAACAAAGATAAAAGTGCAGCAAAGAAAGGAAGAGATATGACTGTGAAGTTTAATTATAATTTTATGTTGTTCTGGCATTTGTTTTTAAATACAAGTTGATTTTCTCATTCAAGGCACAGGGCTTAGTCATCCTTGACCCAGTTTCTAATTCTACATACTTCCCTCATTCCCCACTTGATGTGACAGATCCAGGTATCTGCCACCGCTCCATGAAACAGCTAGATACACCCTGGCTGACTGTCCACACTGAGAGTGTGTGGACTATGCAGATACGCCACCATGGCCATCTCTCAGTCACAGCATTACCTCTTGGACCTTTGACTACTTGCTCTAAATACAACTACTAAAATATACTGTAGGAAACCTGTTTAAATATGTACACTCTGGACCCATCGGTCCCTTTCCCTTTCTTTCTCCTACGTACGCCCTGACCTCCGGGTGTGGTCCCCGCTATGCTGTGTATATCCCCTACCACTCCCCACAGGACTTATAATTAATAAAATTCTTTATTTTTATCTTGTGTCTGTCCTCATTACTGAAACACCCTAAAGACCCTAAATTAAAATGCACCAAAAAAAAAAAAAAAAAAGCACAAGAAGTGAAGTTCAAATCAAATGTTAATGGAATTATAGAAGAAGTAGCTGATAAAGGAATATTGATACTGCTGCCACTTCAGACACTATAAGAAAGTCAGAAGAATGGAATCAAAGCAAACTTACTGACATACATGAGAAAAATGGTTCTGGAGACAAGAAGAAAGATGTCTCAGAGAAAGTAATACAGACAAAAACTTCACACTAAAAAAGCTCAGAGAAATTAGAATACAGCAACATATAACAACTGTATATTAAATGGAGAGATCAAATATCCAACTTTATTGCAACTATAATACATATTACATGAAATTTAAATACGTATATTTGTATCACAAAAGCACGATAGTTACATCTAACTACAATGCAAATAGTAGTATATATAAACATCTCCCTTATAGAGAATATGTAAATGTTTTCTAGGCAACAAAGAAGTTGTTGCTATAAAATATGGCCTCCCAAGGAGGAAGTCCCTAACGATAAGGGAGAAAGATATGGGGATGACAAATAATCACAAGTGCAGGGATAGGGTTGAATGAGAGCTTCTAAAAGAAACTACTCAGACATTATTCCCCTCTGTACCCTCTGGTTCTAGAGAAAAAAATATCTAAGTTCCAATTTTGGGGATTTTTTTTCTTTTTTCTTTTTTTATTTATCAGGACTCAGGAAGTAAAAGCATTTGTTTCTGCCTTAAAAAACTAATCATGCCCACACACATCTGGGAGAACTACAACGTATTATCATTCACTGAATAAATGTAAGGCCTTTCATTGATAACTACACTGGGATCCAGAGTGACTTCTGTTATCTGTAATAGTTTAACATTAAGTTAAAGAATAAAACTGAGTATATGGAAGGAGTCGCTGTATTTAAAAGTGCAACAGATGGCAATTTGGGAGAAGTCTAAGGAGAAAGTAAGGAAACAGGTAAGCAGAAATGAACCATCTGTACTCTTTTATGAAAAGTGAAATAGCAATGAAGGTAAATCATTTACTACGTACGTAATCATATCTTCAGGCTCTTTATTAGACATCTGCACACTAGTCATACACATTGGTCTCCCAACTTCTTTGTCCAAATGTCGGAGAATGCTATCTAATGCTTTTCTTACTTGAGGATAGTAAACTGACATTCCTAGGGGGAAAAAAAAACCTCACGGTTATAATACATCATATATTCCAAAAACAATTCTTAATTACTTTGAGTAATAAAAGCCCATTGATCTTAAGTCTTTTTTTTTTTTGTAGTACTGGGCATTGAACCCAGGGCCTCACATATGCTAGGCAATCACTCTACCACCAAATCACATCCTCAGTCCTTTTAAATATTTCATTTTGAGTCAAAGTCTCACTAAATTGACCAGACTGGCCTCAAACTTGCAATCCTCTATCTTCTGTCTCTGGAATAACTGGAATTATGGGCATGTACCACTGAGCCTGACTCTATTAATCTTTAAATGACATCAGTTTACTGTTAGCACAAAGAAGGAGTTTCAACTGTGAAATATTCTTCTCCCTGGTCAGCTTTCATATTTTGAAATAAGTGGAGAAATTTTACAAAAATTATGCAGAGAATACAAATTAATTAGAAGAAAGGATAAAATTGAGTGAACAGTATCCTAGGAGAAATTAGATTTAATAGGAAGACTCTTGACATGAAGACATACAGATATTACCAAAAATGTATTCATTTGATACTACTATATATACTAAAATAACCATATGTGGCAAATATCTACTTCAGATTTGATTGGGGAATTTTAGAAAGAAAATTAAACAATATTACAAAATCATTTATTTTTTCCAGTTGTCACTAACCTATGACTTTTGCCTCTTCATCTGTCAAAGTTTTATTAAGAAAAATTTTCTTCACACGAAGAGTATTTCCTGAGGGAAGAATAACTCCTGTTGTGGGCATTGGGGGTTCACCATCTTTCTGCTGCAAACTGTCGGCAATTACAAGGAAGACTCTGAGGCCTATGTTCATTCTCTTCAGGAAAAAAAAGTTTCAAAAGGAAGAAATCAGTGCCATACATTATCTTCTTTCATGTTAGAAATACTTTACCAAATAACACTGGGGGAGATGGGAGGAAGAAGACAGAAGGAAAACTAACCTGTCCAATTTTTTAATCAGTCTAGGCACTGGAGTTTTGCGTTAGTATCAAATTCCCAAAGTCCATCCATTCACTTGTAGGCTCAAGTGTCTCTCCTATCCTCTAAGCTTATTCCAAACCTCTTCCTTTTTCCTCAGTTCACCCTGACTTCTTCAGTCCATCTTCTCTCCTTTCTAAGCAAATGACTTTTAATTCACAGCCCCCCCCCAAAACAAACAAAAAACTTTTCTCAACCTCTCTCCACAAATTGTACCAATCTACTCAGAATTATACCTCTTGTTCCTCCCTCTTGCTCTTGATTCAGTGCAGGAGATGATGGCCTTCTTACTTTTTGAAATCCTATATGCTTTTGTATTTTCTGGAACATTCCATCATCAATGATCTCTTCTCATTTTTGCATCTTCATCATTTCCCTTTCAATTGAACATACCCATCTAACCATATGCAGCTACCTTAATGCAACAGATATCCCCCACACTGCTTCTCTGAAGCAACTCTTACTCATCAATGACCAGTGGGCCTTCCCCTGCATCGTACTGGACTTTTCAGCAGCACAGGTACCATCAAGTGCTCTTTCCCATTGACACACTCCCTTCCTTTGCTATTTTGTGCCATGGCTGGCAGTGTCATCACCACCTACATGCCAGACACCTAAGCTGCCTCCTTCTTTTATGTATTTTCTCCCAAAGAAAGTTCGTGTATTTACAGATTCAAATTCCATCCATCCCAGACCACCAACAAATCTCATGCCTATCCTCTGAACTCAGACCCTCAGACCCATGTGATTTCTCTCCTTGACATCCAAAAGATGCCCCAGATTAGACCTGATGTTATCCCCAAACTCGACTGCTTCTAATATTCCATTTTTCAGTGAATGGCCTGCCTCGACTCTGTCTGCATCCCTACCACCTCAGCCCAAGATGTGACGAGCTCCAACCTGCACCAGTGCTAAGGCAGGGTGCATGCCTCCCAGTGACTGGGCTAGGTAGTTCACTGGAATACAGGAAGAAAACAGAACTATTTATTCAAAGATTTTTGTTGTCTAAATAAAATGAAAACATTAAGCTTTACTCATCATCAGACATGACAAGCAATGATGCCCTCCCTTAGTCTAGATATCAGATGGTCAAGCTTCGCTCGGTCACAGGAGAGCTGTGGAGGAAGCAGGGAGTCTATAGTGTAACAAGGTTGACTGCAGTCGCCTCACCTGTACTTTCATTCCACATATTGCAATTCGCATGTATTCAAATAAGTGGATTAAGGGATAATTTTATGTGATTTTTAACTAAACCAGCTTTCACAAGCTTAAAAGTATTCCCGAAAAGGAGATGCAGATTAAAGATAATCCTAATATACTAAGCCTAAATGATAACAATAACCCCTAAAATAAACCAACAGAATTAAAACTTTTCCTAGTCCTAGTAAGAACTTCGGTGAGGAAAAGATTTTACTTTCAGAAATCAACTTAAATGGAGAGAATTTTTTTTTAAATGAATGTTCAAGAAAATGTCTTCTGTTCTATAATTTTTGTTGCTGGAAACCATATTAAGTGTGTCATCCACAAAAACTCTACTGTCTACTCACTTTAAATATTAGCTTATTTAAAAACTCTACAAGTGAAAAGCTTCAATAACTTTCAAATTCACTTGTTACCACATAAATATATATCTTAAAATTCAATTATGAGGACCAGCATAGTAATTTAAAATAAATAAGAACAAAGATAACATCTATTTTGCCTTTCTTAAAAAAATATTTTTTAGTTGCAGATGGACACAATATCTTTATTTATTTATTTATTTATTTTTATGTGGTGCTGAGGATTGAACCGAGGGCGCCACACGTGTGAGGCAAGTACTCTAGCACTGAGCTATAGCCCCAGGCCCTATTTTGCTTTTTCACATTCTCAAATGTCATTAGCTTTATAAGAGAAATTAGGTTATAAAATATTTTGAAACAATCTGAAAATTTAATCTCTCATGCATGAAATCAGCTTGATGTATTTATTATACTTTATTAATGTTTTTTATTGTAAGCTCCATCTGGGCAAAAAGATTCTTGTCTTTCTATAACACCTGGAACAGTGCCTGGCACATTTTAGGTGCTCAATAAATGCTGACTGGCTGAGTACCTCAAATAGAAATCATTCAAAGTAAAAGAAACCTAAGTTCATGTCAGAACTTCTTGAAGCCAGAGGACCTGTATATCTTGGAGAATTTACTCCCTCTGTTATTTCCTACAATGCTTAACATGACCATTAAGTCATTCGGCAGGGATCAGGGAGGTGAAATAACTTATTCTGAATCACACCTGTAGTTAGAAGTAGGACTTGGATTCAAACCCTAAAGTTTAGATTCCAGAAACTATGCTCAAAGGAAATAAGTAAATAGCACAGGGTAGTATATTCTTACCATATATTACTATCTATGGTAATAATTATATATGGCATATTATTATATAAGGTATATAAAAATATGCATTATTAATATATTATTCTCCCTCTCTATATATTTTTTTTACCTCTGGATTAATGGTGAAAGTTTTTGTAGATTTTCCAACACTGAGAAGATCAAATATTATTTCTTTCATTGCAAAATCCAAACGTTCCTATTTAAAAAAACAAACAAATCAATTAGTAAGTCCCTATAATTTGCTAGTACATATTAAGTCCCACCTAAAAATTATACATATAATGGCAATGATGCAATTTTGTGCTCTTAAAAATTCATACATCTAAACAGAAGAAAAACACATATGAATTAAGGTTAAAATATGACATCATTTATAATCTAAGTGAAAGATTTGGTGGAATGACGGTGCAAGGAAGTCTTAAAACGACAGGTGTGCAGCAGGTCTTGAGGCAGCAAGTCAGGGATGGAAGGGCTCCGGGAAGGAGCTCTCCAAGGAAAAAAGGTAAATCATCAGATTAACCAATGTTTGAGAGGAGCGTTACAGACCTAGTGCTGTGCTGGAATGAAGTGACTAATCTGTGGGATGGGCACAATTCTAGAAACAAAGAAAAAGGCAACCTAATGGCACAAGTTTTCTGAACATTAGATCTAAGACACAATTTGCTTTCATCAGTCTTTTTGATACATTTATACTTATCTAATTATCATTACTTCTGTGCTCCAGTAAATTGAAATGTATTTGTTTAGTTTAAATAGTCCTTTATTTCTTCTCTGTAAAAAATAAAATTTCATTACAGATCATCTAAATTGTCATAGTTTCAGTGCTAAAGAGAACATAATGATTTATTCTAGAATCAGCATCTTTCTAAATTGAGGTGGTAATCTTACCTGCTTCTCCAGGGATGTCCCAAAAAAGAATATGACAAAAACCTTTGATTGGCTCACTTAACATACATTTAATATCTTTCTAATAAACCTCCTTTTACTGCGGCAGCTACAAAGCCAAAATTATTATTTCCCAGGATGCCTTACAAAAACAAGCTTCAGTATATGATGTCATCTTCTGCCAGGTGGTACACTAATTTGAGTCTGGGGTCATGAGGAAGAAAAAGTAGATGGGGGTCAAGAAGAAAGGAGGAATCTATTTTACCAGTGGGGACCATGGCATGATACTCATCCTATATGGTGACTTCCTTTCTTTTCTTTTTTTTCTTTTTTTTTTTTTTGGTACCAGTGATTGAACCCAGGGGTGCTTAGCCACTGAGCAACATCACCAGCCCACTTTATTCTTTATTTTGAGATAGGCTCTCACTAAGTTGCTCAGGGTCTTGCTAAGTTACTGAGGCTGGCTTTGAACTTGTGATCCCCCTGCCTGAACTTCCCAAGTCACTAGGATTACAGGTATGTGTAACCCCCTTATTTAACAGTTTGTTGATTCGGAAGGGGCAGCAGCTTCTGATAGTCCAATTCTATAGCTACTAATCATTCAAATAAGAACTTGTTGCTTGAGTCCTGCTAGTGATTCTGTGAGCTATGTGTCTTCCTTAGAAGGCCCCTGTGGGTTTAACTAGCTACAGTGAATTCTATATCTATACCTGAGAACCTGGGTTAAAACAGATTATGAAAATAATTTTCAAAGAAATCTTTCAGGATACTCAGGGATAGTTAGTGAATGGACTAACTTTTTTGACTCTTTTTTTTTTAATATCTTTATTTATTCATTTTTATGTAGTGCTGAGGATTGAACCCAGTGCCTCATGCATGCAAGGCAAGCACTCTACCACTGAGCTTAATCCCAGCCCCTTTTTGACACTTTCTAGACCTTTCCTAAATTGAAAGTACTTAAACTTGTGCATCTTCCTGTCCTTGTCCAAGTATGTAGACTAACGATTTAAACCTACTTTGTCACCCTCCTAAAAAAATTAACATCTTTTTCTTTTACTGTTTAATAAGCAATCTTACTTTTCATCATTCAATATTAACCAATGTTTTGATGGCATGTTTTTAGGTGCATAAAAATATGTTTGAACTCCAACTTATGACAATAGATTACTCACCTGAGCAATGAACTGAATAATCTTCACAAATATGTTGAGAGGTGTGTCTCGAGGAACCACACTTCGGGAGCCTTTTGGAAAAAGTGCTGACACTATGCTCATGAGACGACTACAGGAAGAAAAGATTTCAACATAATGAGACCGTGACGTTAGCAGTATATTACCCAAAAGTTCTTTCTGTTTTTTATGTCAAGAGAACTTATATATTCCTCTCTGCAGATATTTAACTAAAATTCCGTTAGTGTGATTCTTTTTTAAACAAGATTTTATTTTATTAATTCATTTATTTTTGGTGCTGGGGATTAAACCAAGGGCCTTGTACACGCTAAGCACATGTTGCTCTGCCACCAAGCCAAGTCCCCCAATCCCAACACTTTATCTTAAGTGCATTTTGAAACAAAGGTACTCACCTTTGAGTTACAGTGTTGCTTTCACATTTTATTCTAATTACATAAACCCACAACAATCTATACAAGGATTCCAGTGCAACTCGAGACATTTTAGGATCTTTATTCTGTTTGAAAACAAGAGAGAATAAGAATACATTTATTAAAACACTTGCAATAATTAAGATCATATCTCTGCCAACAACTAAAAGCTTCCAACTCCCATGATTAAACTCAGTCTAAGAGGTTTGAATACTTAGTATGTGATAAGTAAAGATGGCTCAAAACTAACCATAAATAAGGCAATTCTATGCCCTTCTTTATACCCTCAAAATAAGATACCAAAATATAGAATTCTGCCAAGTTATACAAATAAATCAACAGTTCATATTGCACTACTGACATGACAAAAAGATTATGCATATTTTGAGTAATTCATTTGTAGCCAATATGCATTTAAGTTTAAAAAAACAAATGGTATTATAGCCATTTGCATATGTGAAATAATGCAAATTATTATTGAATGTATATTCTTACAAGAGAGGCTATGGACCAAGGCGTTAAAAGCATGATTCTGAAATTAAAAACACCTGGAATCAAATCCAAGCCCATCCCTGGGCACTATTAATCATTCTGTATCACAATGTCTTCATCTCTAAAATGGAGAAAATATGGCACCTACCTCATGGATTAAGAAAGAGATCTATCAAGCATCTGTTACATGTTCACTAAGTGGTATGTGTTATACCTCCAACTTTTATTTGGAATCAGAACATTATTATTTAAATTATTATTATTATTTGGAATCACAAAATTATTCCATTTCAGTCACAATATGATCAGAAAACTTTCCTTTTAACTTTCCTTTTCAGTTTTTAAAATGTAAAGTTCTCAAATGACCAGTCATGTATGAGATTTAATTGTGAATTTTGAAAATGTAGCTCATCATCTCTTTCATTAAGAAAAACTCTTTCGAGGCTGAGGTTGTGGCTCAGTGGCAGAGCGCTTGCCTCACACGTGTGAGGCACTGGGTTCGATCCTCAGCACCACATAAAAATAAATAAACAAAATAAAGACACTGTGTCCATGTATAACTAAAAAATATTTTAAAAAAAGAGAAAACCTCTTTAAACATCTGTTGATTGTTTGTAGAATTCATTCATCAAGAGGCTGTAAATTTACATTTTTATAAATTTGGTTGAGGTATTATTACAAATTATTTTATACCCAAGAGTTTTTAAAAATAACTTTAGTCATTCTGTTATTCTGTTCAATTTACTTGAGATATAGTACCATAGGCATCTATAATATATGATTAAAAGCAATGTGAAAAGATAACTTGGAGTGTTTTCATAAAAGACCCTCCAGAAAACACAATTGCTTGCACATGCATCTACATGAGATTCAATAAAATTCAAAATGGAGATCAATTACTCTTCTGGTCAAGAGTGTCAACATTAATCCCTCTCTCCTTTGCCAGATCAATAATGATCCCAAATTTCAAATACACTCCCTCAAGTAGTTTTCTACTTGTTACTAATGTAACTGAAGTGGCATATAATACATGCATGTTACTAATAAACAATCAAGCTTTTTGTAATAATGTCTTTAACAGAACATAACTTTCTTATTTATCATTTGAATTCCAGATATCAAATATAAAAATATAATTTCAGCAAGGAGTTAAGAAGATAAAGAAAGATGAATTGAGAGGGTCATTATTGCCCCTGGTGCAGGTATGAAGACACAAATAATGTGACTCTATCTGATTTGAAACCAGAGAATTGGAAAAACTGAGCTCTGTATTTGTACTATGACTTGAAATGCATTTAAATAAAATAATTAAATTAAAAAAAAAAAGAAGATAAAGAAAGATGAGTAAGCAGAATATAGAAGATGTTTTGGGCAGTGAATAAACTGTGTTTAATACTATCATGGTGGATATACTATCATGGTTTGACATTTGTCAAAACCCACAGAACATACTAGATAACACTGAACCCTAATGTAAAACTACTGTCTTTGGGTAATAAGATGCACTGGTGTAGGTTCATCAATGGTAACATCTGTACTACTCTGGTGTGGGATGTTGATAATGGGGGAGGGTATATCACTGTGGGATAGGGAGAATATGGGAAATCTCTGTACCCTCCTTTTGATCTTGCTGTGAACCTAAAACTGCTCTAAGCAAAAAAATCGTTTTAAAAAACTAGTTCAAATAGTTCGTATGTACATGCCAAGTTAAACTTACACTAAATTATATTTCCAAAATGTCAGTGAAAATTACACATTAAAAATATTTGTCCTAATTCATGTAAAAATGGTGCTCATATAAAAGATTAAATATTAAAATATTTGGACTGTTTGAAGTGATGAGATATCTGGCATAAAAAACTTGAGTTTCACACTTTCCAAGATGGACTACGAAGCTAGCACCAGCATAACATGAAAAAATCAAGATGAAAAGTGATTTTAAAAAAAGATAATTATTAATAATTTTTCAGTTGCCACAATGCTGCTTTATATGTTCAAATTTTTTAAAAATCCTAAATTGATCAGAGCCTTAGATGACGATATGTAATTTCCTAGTCACGATTCTGGTCTAAATTGAATGATCAGGTTATCATTTTGACTAAAAACAATAGTCCAATAACATTAATATACAACAAAGTTTTGGATAAGACAGTTAAATATGATCTTTGTGGGAATCATTTGTTTCTTCCCTTTTTTCTACTATGGGCTTAAAAATAATTTGCTAAAATCTCAAACCCATGGGATAAAAGTTTTTAAAAAATTCATTCATCAGGATCACATTTAAAATCTAAGCTACTGTCTTTTTAAATGCAATGGAAAATGGTATCTACCACTTTTATTTATAAAAGCAATGTAATGTGAATTAAACTATTTTGAAATGGTAAAGTGTGGTGCAGAATCAGCATTCAGTATCACTTCTTTCTCTTATATCTACCTTCTTGGGGCCACATTAATCATAAACCTTCTGAAGAACGCCCTGCTGTGGCCCACTCTTTCTTTAACAATAACAGAAAGCAGGTCTGAACAGAAACTTTAGACATGCAATGCAACAATGGGTAAAGGAAAAACAAATGCCACACTTGAAGAAAATAAAGCAAAATTTTATTTTGTAACATCAACACAACTCACCTGGAGTGTTTCTATTTGTTTTCTGATACTGTTGTTAGATGGCATCTAAATAAAGCAATGTGAGACAGCAAACATAAACATGAGATGCAGCACATGCATGTTAGATGAAAATAAGCACAAAACAAGACAGCTCTTCACCAAGGTCTCTATTTAGAAGAAATTTGAAACTTCCAAGATGCTGGCCAGAAACACTAAGGGAAAAAACCCACAGTTTGGGCACCACGGGATACACCTACAACACTCGAACTAAGAGCAACCAGTTAAAATTTTAGCTGCCTATTTTTTTCTCTTAAAACACTACACATGAGTTCAAACAACTTCAAATTTTTTTTAAGAAAGTAAGTATAGATTATTTTTAATCTGCGATCTACTCTTATTATTCCTCTATCTCCCTTAATAATTCTTCAGAAACTTGAAAATCACTTTTCACTTAAGCACCTAAACTGATAAAATAGATATGGGAAACTACCAAATACTCTTTGGGACATAAATTAGAAATTTAACTCTTTAGTGAAAATAAAATGACACTCTTACATGTTACTTCTGGGCATACAGGAATCAAGCCCATTTTTCATGGTCACCAACTAAAAAAATTGGTATAGTAATATCTTAAAAGTGCCTTGAAAATTCACCATATTTATTTTTATGACTCTAGAGAAAATGCCTTTTGAAAATCCCAGAATTATAGCCAAAACATTTTCTTAAAATATTCAGTACAGCAACATTCCTCATAGTACATCTGCAGCTAATATAGTGGACCAGAGAGAGTAAAAGTTATATAACAATAGACAAATCTGGATGCAAAGCTCTGTCACTTACTGGCTTCCTGAATATGAGTTACTTATATTCTATTCAGTGAAAGTTGAATGAGATAATGAATCTAGCATCCAGTAAATATTAATAAAAATTAGTTCTAAAAAGTGATCTAAATCCATGAAAAATTGTTGTAGATGTTTTTTTTTTTTTTTTTTTTTTTTAAATCAAGAGATTATTTCAATCAAGTAAAGTAACTGATCACCTTTATTCAATTTAGGTAAGGCCTTCATCTTGGATCAATTTTGCAAAATATAAATGAAATAAATGATAACTGTTACAACTGATAACTATCATAAATTTCCTTGAATGCTTGAAACTCCTTACCTCAACTATGCAAACAGCTACAGTACCTAAAATTTAATAAGTAGGAGCCAAGTCATGAAATTTCTGCTGAATAGAGCCTTAATGTAAGCTAAGGGTTAATGGCCAAGACAATTATATTCCAAATATTCATGCTAAGTGGCTCTTATCTCCTTTAGTCTGGCAGATTGATACCGTGCCATTAATGGAAATGGACAATATGCCAGAAATATTTAACAGGAGGTAAGGGTTCAAAGAAAACAGAGCAATTTAAATGAAAGCCTTAAGACAAAAAAAAAAGTTAAGGTACTGCGAAAGTATTGCAAATGTGTTAGGTGGAAACGTATATATATTAAAAAAATTTCAACAAGCAACAGAAAAGTATGAATTGTCATGAAACAAAGCAACCTTCCAGAAACACTTAAAAGCATGTCTTAAAAATATTTTTTGAAGTACAAAAACTCATACTACCCAGAAAATGATCCATTCCCTTTAGTACCTATATCTGTATGAATTATCAAAATAAGGACAGAAACAAATTAAATGCAATTAATTAAATAAAATTTCTTTTCTGGTTGCAAGACATAAAGAGGTAAATTAGTTTGATTGATTCGGTCCTGATAATTTTCATAAGTAAAGCAAAGAGTATATCAATTCTTATCCAAATATGAATAATAACAAAGTATATCTAAGAGGAGACAAAAGTGTTTTTCAAAGACATATATTCAGTATGCCTTACTAAGAAATGAAAGCAGTTTTGAAAATGATACATAAAAATATAAAAACAATATACAGGATTATATTCACTTTCCAGAAGTATGAAAGCAGCAGTCCTAGTTCTCACAATACCAGCATGAACTGCATGGCCAGAGACAGGTCATTTAATCTACTTGTGCCTCAGTTTCACTATCATCAAAGTTTGAGGTTTTTAGTCTCAACTCTAACTTAGAGGAATAATAAGAAAGCAAATGTCATGTCTGCAATGCTGTTGTAACTTTTCAGCAGATATTCAGTCTCATCTAACTATATATCAAAGAAGTATCCAGATTGTGTGTTCACATGACATGAGTTGAGTATTCCCTTCTCTGTTCAGATAGTAACTGTGTTCCTATCCAAAGAAGAAAAGAGTGTCCTGCTAACAGAGCAGAGAAGAAGAAAGTCCTATCTCTTATGAATATTGTCAATACTAAGAGACTAAATCTGGACATGCCAAATAGTGTTGTTAGCAAGTGTTCCTTCATTCAAATCACATTTGTTGTAGGAACTTTTACATTCATGTGGATCCAATACCACAATTTTAAATTTGACCAGTTATACTTAAATTAAATGTACTTTTGGTGATATTATCAAAGCTCTTTTCATATTACTTAGACTTGAGCCACCATTACTGAAATTTTCTCAAAACAAAAGTCAAGCCAGGTGTAGTAAAGCCACCTGTAATCCCAGTGACTCAAGAGGCTAGGGCAAGAGGATTGTAAGTTCGAGTTCGGCCTCAGCAACTTACCAAGGCTCTAAGCAACTTAGACCCTACGTAAAACATAAAAAATAAAAAGGGCTGGGAATGTAGCTCCATGGATAAAGCACCTCTGGGTTCAATCTCTAGTACCAAATAAATGAACAAACAAAAGACAAAATAAATATATGGAAGGTTTTATGACATTAAGTAACACTTTCATAATTTTTCCCTCCAGTACTAGTGATCAAACTCATGGACACTCAACCACTAAGTTATATTCCCATTCCTTTTTTTTTTCTGATTTTAAGACAGGGATCAGCTAAATTGCACTGAGATTACAGGTGTACATCATCTCACCTGGCAACACCTTGTAATTCTTAAGAAATTTATTTATTAACCAATATTGATAGATCTAAGATAGTATAAATAACGATCCATGAAAATACACAATTTTGCCCTAAGACAAACTAAATTTTCCATCAAAAGTTCATGCATTTCTATATGTGATTCCTTAAGGGAGTACTAAGTATATAGGAACAGAATATGGCAAAGTGTTATTCAAATGGACCAACAAAAAATAAAGGTTTTGTCCATCTACAACTAAAAATAAATAAATAAATAAAAATTTAAAAATAGAAGGTTTTATTATATACTATTCAATATACATGTGAAAATGAATACATCTTAGCCCATATTCACAGGTCAGAAATGTAATTACATCTTACCTTTAAATGTGACAAACAGTTCTGTAGGAAAATATGCCAGTTATTTAAAAAAAACTGTTTCTGACTGACACATAAAAGGCAGGTAATTAGTGGATATAAAGCCTATAGGAGATAGGAAAAGAGAGAATTAACATTTTTCGTGAAAAAAAATCACTGGGCTTGTAAATGATTATTTCATTTATTCTCATGAACAAACAAGGAAACTAAAATAACTTATTACGTGGTCTTCCCATTTGTAATAACAAACATAATCTCTGAATAATCTCACAAAGAATGATAAAGGATACATTTTCTATAAGAACAATTTTTTTTTTTTGGTTTAGAGTTTTTATTAGTACATTATAGTTATGTATAATAGTGGGAAGAAAATTTCTTGAACAATTATCTCCCTGGACCCTTTAGTCCACTGTCCAGCACGGTGGTTATGAACACAATCAAAGGAGAAACTGGCATTCAAGTCCTGGCTTTCTATTTGCCAAGCCTATGGCTACATTAAGCACTAAACATGGAAAGTGAGAGATGATAATCACAAATATCCTATACTGTCATGAGGCTTTAAGGAAGACAAGGTACTTAGACAAGGTACTTAGCTCAAGGCCTGGCACAATCAATGCTTATTATTGCTAGATCTCTAGTTTAGATAGTCAAGTATTTGCCCAATTTTCCAAACTTTCTCCAAGATATAGAAAAGTAACACAAAGTGGAGGGTTAAGAGGAAAAAACGCTTTCAATCTCAGAATAGAAGAGATATAGTTAGAGAATGGCTCCTAAAAAAAAAAAAAATCTGACACTTTGGAATACAGTGTATTATAATGTACAATAAAGGAATTTATGGTTAAGTGTAAGACTACATTCAATATCTCCCATAATATAATATAAAATTTATAAGACCTGTCAAGATATGTAAATACATAGGAGGAAGTCTGAATAACCTATCAGAGGCAGAAGTAATAAGATAAAATTAAGAATAGGAAATACATATGTAAAAAAATTTTTACTAGTGTTGCACTTCAAGAATTTTATAATTTCAGATTTTATAATTCTCTATAATCTTCTCTGAATTCATAAATCAACTGCTAGGACTCCCAATTAAACATGTAAAGCTTTGCAATATTTCTAAATACCAATGAATGCTTCTTCCTGGAGCTCAGTTCAAAAGTAGTCTGATAAAGCATCTCCACAAAATTTTTCAAACAGGGGACATTCACTTCATTTTTAACAGCCTAGGTAGAGGTAATGCAAACAGAAAAGAAAATGGTTACAAACGTCAAACTACACGAGGATTACAAGAACTTTCTGTAAAGTTTGAAAGTAGTTAATAATTCACCAAGATCTGCACTGAGGTATTATAATGTGCCAGATGACCAAGTGTTAAGTAAATAAGATAAACCTGGGCCCTGCCCTGTGTGAACAAGCATAGAATATGGACAAACAAACGGGCGGTGAGCATGTGGGCTAACAGGCCCTGGGAAAGCAAGATCACTAGGCACTGGAGCACTCAAAGGGGCCCCACCAGACAAACTCCACAAGGAAGCGGCGTCTCAGCTGAGGCCAGAGAGTCTTAACTGCAACACTGCATCAGCCTCCTACGTGACCCTTCTGGCCTCAGCTCCCACTGCTCTGCCCCTGTGCACTAGGACTAGCTGCACTAGCTTCCATGTGTCCCTGGAACTCCTCAAAGTGTGATCTTGCCTCAGGATACCCACGCTTGTTCCTTCTGTCTGAGATGCTCTTCCCCCAGATATAACCAGTCTTTCTTCCTCATTCCTTTAGTTTTTGGCTCAACCATTGCCATCTCTTTCAAGGGTGATGATCTTTCCTAATGATGCTCCTTAAAATTTCAAGTCCCCTATGCCTCCAGGAGTCCTCCCCCTGCAGTCCTATGTGGTTTACAGTTCTTCATAGTCCTTGCCATAGTCTGCATATGACTTGTTTTATATCCTAGTTTACTTTCTGTTTTCTGTGCTGAGACTACGCTCCATAATAGGAGAGAGCTTTGCCTATCTTGTTCTTCGTTGTGCTCCTTGGGTATAGAGGAGGTCCTGACACCCAGAAAACACTCAATATATATAGAATGCATGGGTAAACGGAGGCCAGCCAGGCAGAGGATCTAGCAGAGCTTACTAGAAAGGCAAAATGTTCTAGGCAGAAGAAACTGCTGGTGCAGAGGCCTGGGGTTATGAACTCAGTCATATCTCCACAAAATTCCTTACCTCACATACTTCAGAATGTGCCCTTATTTGGAAAAAGGTCATTGCCCATCTGATTAGTTCAATTAGGATTAGGGTGGCCCTAATCCAACATGACTACAGAGTCCTTTATAAAAGGGAACATATGGACTCAGACATGCCCCAAGAAAAAGAATCATGTCAAAATGAAAGCAGAGATAGAGGTGTTGCCCCTACAAGCCAAGGAATACCAATGATATTCAGCAAACCACAAGGAGCTAGGCAAGGGGCTCAAAACAAATTCTTCCTCACAGCCATCAAAGAGAACCAAGCTGGTGACACTCTTAGATCTCAGACTTCCAGCCTCCACTGCTGCAAGACAAGTGTTGGGTATCTTTGTTGTTATGCTACCCAGTCTGTGGTATGGAATTGTGGCAGCACTAGTGACCTGATAAACTGGCACATGACAGAGGACAATCAGGCAGCATGGTCAGAGTGGACCACTCTCCAGAGGTTTTCTTCCTACAACCTGCTCCTTTTGGTGAAATCATCTTAAAAACTAAAACCTCATCTCATTTAGATTCGGGAGGGGGCAGGGTTCTTGGACAAAGAGGGATGTGCAAACAACAACTTGGGTTGGATAAGTGGAACAACCATCTCTACGAAACAACAAAAAAACGAAGTACATTTGCTAATAATGATAGAGAAGAACTGACATGACTTCATAAACAGGAGCCCATTTTCTTTTTAATAAATGAGGGACTAACGTATCTAAAAACAGGGTGAGAGAGAGAGGGGAGTGGCTCAAACCACTTGTTAACCTCTAAACCAACCTTCAGGACTTTTGTTATTCCCCATTTTAAAAAAGAAAACTTTAAATATTTAACTATAAATACTCAAGATAGACAAAAAAAGAAAAAAGAAAAAAGGAAAAAAGAAAAAAAAATCATGCCAACCACTCTGTCCTTAATATTTTAAATTCTTAACTTTTCCTATAATTCTCTGACCACCTTTTCTACACATGGCTCCAAAGGCAGTATCGAAACCCAGTTCACATAAACATACAGGTCACAAGTCAGTGAACTTGTGTTGAAAAAATCAAAGCCAAAACAGTTCAGTTTCTCAACATGAAAATGTTTCTTCATTTTAAAAAAATCTTAAGTAGAATAAAATTTGAATGAAAGAGAATTAAGTCCTGTTTCCAGCCAAGATCGACTTAAGAGGGGCTAAATTCACTTTACCATCTGAAACAACCAAAAAATAAAAATAAAACGTACGAAAGGATAGGCAAACACGGACACCAATCAACAAAAACAAAGTAACATCTAAGGAACAATAAACAAATGAGAGGAACCCTCTGGTGGCCCCAGCTCACTACCTTGTAAGAGTCTGCAGGGAGGAAATGAAGTATAAGGTTGTATGGTTCTCACACGACATATGAAAGGTATAAAAAATAAAATTACTTACAGCAGCTACAGGGATAAGAATCTCCACAAATAAACCAGCAAGTGCATGTTTTATATCCTTGTCTTTTACTTCTAAGAAATACTGAGCACATTCCTTGAAGGGGAGAAGAAAGGTATATTTGGATTAGCAAAAGAGGTTATAACGAATTTATAACTTCACAATAATTCTGTGAAACACTCTCCTATGTTACCAAGAAACTAAGGTCAAAAAAAGAAAGTTCATCCACACTTGTGAGAATTTAGCACTTGGAATAAGAAGTAATGGTGCATTAATTTATGTGTATTTTGTTTCTTCTGAAGAGTCATGAAGAACAAGAACCACCACTGTCAGGCTGATTCTAATTACTACCACTAAGAAGGTATATCACCTGCATAAACTGAAATGATGCTTCAAAATCTTCTACAGGATACATTTTCACCCGGAAAAATTTCATTCCCATTATTAAGCTGATGACACTTTGTACCACATGTGGGCTTTGTTCCTTCTGTCGCAGTTCTTTCAATTCTGTCACGAACTTCTTCCTGACTGCCTGAAACCTTTAATATACATGGAGACATAATTTGATGTGAATTAAAACACTAATTTTCCACATGGTATTTAAGGGTAAAATCCAAAGGTGTGTTGCCCACATACCACCTCCTTTCTCTGCCCTCATCAAAAGCACACAGAGTAAAAGGGAACTGTTAGATTATATTTGCCGTTAGTTTATTTTAACACTAGGAGTTCCTAGGTGGGCATAGTGGCGCACACCTGTAATCCCAGCACTTTGAGAGGCTGAGACAGGAGAATAGAGGGTTCAAAGGCAGCCTCAACTACAGTGAGGCGCTAAGCAACTCAGTGCAACCTTGTCTCTAAATAAAATACAAAATAGGGCTGGGGATGTGGCTCAGTGGTCGAGAACCCCTGAGTTAAATCTTGGGTACAAACAAAAACAAAACTAGGAGTTCCTGAAGGATAAATGATAAGATTAATTTATTCCTATGATGTTATCAGTACAGCACCATTACCATTAATTAAAAATGAAATAAGACCAAATAACCAGTCCATAAAATATGTCTATATAAATAGGGAATTATCTCTAGTTTTTAAGGCTCTTTTTTTTAGGTTTATGATGAGAGTTACATAGGCAGCAGGTTGGGGACTACAAATTTATTCAGAGATAAACCAACCAATTTTAAAGTATTAATTATCATTTAAAATTAATATCTCCTCACTACACCACAGAAAAATTGAAGAGGAGAGACACTGGTCTCCCAATATGAATAAGCTACAAAATCAAAAGGGTTTTGAAATATGAGCACAATCCTGGATTCAAATCACCACAATTGTTAAAACTAGGAACTATTTCTTTAAAAAGACACCTAATAGTTTATTAATCAATAATACTTAATTATCTCATTCTATTATGAATCAACTAAAGATTTTACTGTTACTATTACTCTGTTTCTGACAGTTCAAAGTCATGCTTTCCAAATGGTCACTGACAACAGTGAGGGCAAAAAGAAAATCACAGATTAACAAAATATGGACACGTTAGGAAGTGTACCATCTACTTTGATTTGAATCTTGGAGAATATCATTTTACATGAAAGTACTCTTTAGCATTCAGAAAACCTTTCTGAAATAGATAAAATTGTTCTATCAAAACAATATATTAAGACCCATTTTTTTACTAAATAATATTAAAACTCATTTTTTTATCAAAAAATTATTAATCACTACAATCCACAAAAACTGAGACAAGATTCAAATATATGCCCAGTGTTTTTCTATCTCACCTCCCTTTCCTACTCCCACTGCACCCACCAGCTGTGAGCCCTAGCCCGCTGTGGCTATGTTCACATTTTGTCCCATGCTCACTACTTGCCCAAGTAGCCACCTAAACGTGGCTCTAAAGTGGTGATTTTCTTACATTAGCTTAGTGAGGCTGATATCATTTTACAATGTTACTGGTCATTTAGACTTACTATCCTAGCTACAAATTATTATTATCCTTGACCCAAAATTGCTTATGCATTGTTTAGAACTTCTTATCTACATTCCTGAGATACAAATTTATCTTTGATTTTTAAAAAATCATGAATTACTATGCCATAAAGAGCAATATAACATTGCTCACATCATTTGTGTCCTTATTCCTGAATTAGGAATTTGTTACTGATTAAATGGGTGTTATTGTCTATGTCTTAAATCATTTAAAATATTCAAACTACACTCTAAGTTCTAAAGCATGGATTATATAAGGCCCTTAGTGTATTTTAAAAAATGTAAAAAATATACTAAATAAAGTATTCTTAAAAAAATTTTTAGAAAGAAAAAAAGTAGTACTTAAAATTAAAATGCCAACTATTATATTATGCTATTAATTATTCTGACATTAAAATAATTATGCTTGCCTTCTTGGAATTTAGAAAGATTGTTATTTGTTATTTGGTGAATTTAGGGCCAAAGAGTCTTTCAAAAACATTTAAGAACATATGAATCAATACTTTCTTACGAATTTCTTTTAGCAACAAAAGGAAATTCAAAATCTTCCAGAAATTCAGAACAACCACAAGATGCTAAAGATACTTTACTGCTTACTAAAATGAGGTTTCATTACAACTCAATGAGTGTTAACTCTCACTGAGTAATACTTTGAATGGCATAATCCTGTCACCTTTTATCCTTTGGGGGGTATATTCTCTATCTAATCAAAACTCTGTTTACCATTTTTTTTCTTTTTGGGGTGCTGGGGGTTGAGCCCAGGGCCTTTTGCATGCTAAGCAAGCACCCTACTCTAGACCTCCATCCCTCAGCCCTCTGTTCAGTTTTAAAACAAATATGATAATTAGAATACATTGTATTGTGATTTCAGAAATAAAAGCACTCAATTGGAAAGTAAACAAAGTAATTATTAGTTCTGTAAATTCTAAAACAAAGATTTCAAAAACACTTCTCATAAAATTATTAAAAATATGAAATAAGGTAAATGTCCTGACTATTCTGGGCAATTTCTGACTTGCTTAATTCAGATATTTATGGAAACCTCCAAATAAAGTAAATCAAGTAATGGAGTTGAAGAAAGGGTGCTACTCAGATGAGCCTCTAGGGAACAGAGAAGAATAATAAAAGGGAGAAAGTGCTTCATGATAATTCAATGGCAAAAATGGTGAGTCTCTATCAGAGTCTATTGTATCAGTTATGAATGAAACATTCTTAAGTGCAAAGCAAATAGAAATCAATGATTTATAAAACTTACTTTGACTGAGCAAGAACCCCTATCACCTCTGCGTATAAATCTGCAATGATATGCACATTCCCAGTGTTGGTTCCTGAATATCTAAAATAGCAATAAAACAATATCTCATTAAATGTTTCTACAATTTCTCTTAACAAATTTTAAAATTCCTTGTCAGAGTACTATTATTTTTTTGACTATTCATTCATAGTATGATAGCACACAAATTTTCTTGTCTAGGTTTTAATATGCCATGAAATCTAACCTTCTGGCTCTTATAAATCTAATCTATAGTGTTAAGAATTATTTTTACAAAATCTTTTCTATAAGCTTTTTGTGTTGATTCAAAAGAGGTGGTAAAATGACTGCCTTGAACTCTAACAACAAACAATCAATAAGAATTCATATTATCTTCAAAGTGTCTCAACTTGGACTTTGGAGAAAAGCAACAATTCCAAGTTGCTTTTTTACTTACCCTTCCTTATGTTTAAAGTGCTTAAAAGCCAAGTTTAGAACTTCATGAACTAAGGGATCAGGTACAGGATGAACAGGAATCTGGAATTTAAAAAATAATAATAATATAAGGAAAAGCTAACTTACAAATTAGACATCTGTGAATATTCTCATCACTTAAAGTAATTAAATCAATCACTTTATTTTTAGAATGATAAATACATGAAGAGATGCTTAATTTCATCAGTAATAAAGAGAATAAAAGCATACAAGCGTATCATTTTACACTTGGAAAAAACCAAGTCTGATTAGACCAAATAGTAGGGATAATGCAAATTATCCCTAAAGATAAATTGGTTTTTTAAAAAACCGTCTAAAAAGGCAAATTATTTCTTAAAGACTTCATATAAATTTTCCTTTCTGAAGGTGTCCACCCTGAACCAGGTATGAAGGTCTCCTCCTGTTTCATTGCCACTGGAGACAGGAAGTGAGCATCAAGATGTGACTTCCCAGCAAGCCTTAGTAAATAACACTTACCTTGTTGTGGCTTCCCCCCATGTATTTACCTTTCCTAAAGTCATTGCTTCTAGAAGCCTAAACCCTTTCTGTCTTTCAGTTCTCCACCTGCACAAGCCCTTGGGTCTTCCTCAGGGTCTTCATTTCTTTCCTATGAGGGCTTCCACATGCATATATGTAATAAACCTTTTTATCCATAAATTTGCCTTCTATCAAATTAATCTGTAGGGCCCCAATCATTAAAATCTAAGAAGGTAGAGCAAAAACCATCTTTTCCTTTTCTTCTATACTAGCAAATTACATGCATTCCTAAGAAAAACAATGATATACACCCACAATTTGTGGATTAAATTAATAATGCAATTTTGAGTGAAAACATAAGTATTAGAGGAAAATAAACAGTATAATGCCATTTTTTAGAAAATTCAAAAACAAGGAAAATTAATATATTATTTAAACACATAAAAAAACATTTTTTAAAGTTAAGGGGATAATTAACATAAAATCAGTAGAATGGTAAGGGATGAGAAAAGGGAGTGAACTAGGAGAAATTCACATAATTAGGCTTAAATTGTGGTAATATTCTAGTTCTCAGGCAGTAGACTCACAGGAAGGTAATCATCACATGTAAAACAAATAGAGATCACATGTAAAACACACACACACAGGCCACAATAAAGAGATCAATGACAACAGAGCGTCTTAAAGCAGAATCATGATTTATCCAATTCTACAGACCCGGGGTCCAATGTAAGAAAATACAGGACTTTCATTTTCTTAAAAAACTTTGACAACATAGATGGTTGAATTCTATCAATATAATGAAATTATAATGCAGATGGTAAATGAAAATAAGAAAGCTACAAACTAGACTGGGGAAAAAATAGTAGAGAACTGTAATTACTCAGAGATGGCCACGTGTTTCTTAAGGGACTAAGGAAGGATTTAAAATGGTAATTTATTTCTTATAAAAGCAACTTGGGAGTTTATCAGAGGCGGCTGAATTTAGTCTTGAATAATGATCAGGAACTAGCAAAATGTGATTATGAGACAGACATTAGATAAGAATAACTATGAGCCGGGCGTGGTGGCTCAAGCCTGTAATCCCAGCACTTAGGGAGGCTGAGAGAGGAGAATCGCCAAGTTCAAAGCCAGCCTCAGCAATGGCGAGGTGCTAAGCAACTCAGTGAGACCCTCTCTCTACATAAAACACAAAATAGGGCTGGGGAGGTGGCTCAGTGGTCGAGTACCCATGAGTTCAATCCCCAGTACCAAAAAAAAGAATAACTATGATTAAGTTATAATAAGCACAAGAAATTCAGGAAATAGCTATTCATTTACATTTATTCATCTCAATGAGAAGGTGACCAAGCTGACCCAACACTAAGGAACCCTGGCATCACTTCTACATCACTGTCAAGTAAGGGAACAGCAACTAACGTGGTTTTACTCCACAAGCAAAGAGTACAACCTTGTCTTGGCTAAATGGCTCAGTATTTATTGTTGACCAGAAAGGGATTAAAAAGAGCATTCATCTCACATTTCCTAGAAACTGAAGATGTCCCAAAGGCCTGGAATAGAATGTGAAGAAAATGCACTCTGAGGGATGTCTCCATCCTACCAAATCAGCGATTTAGTGAGGAAGCAGCCGTGGTACGGACCTCACCGTTTTAAGTCTCAGAGAACCTTTGAGAAGTATCCTGATGACCCAGGAAAGAGAGGAGGTATATTTATCAACTTGTAGCAGGTGAGTTTTTAAAATCTCACACGAACAATGGGTCAAAATCTGAATTTATTCTCCATAGTCAAAAATTGTGAAGACTCTGGAAAAATCGTTTAACCTTTGTCCCACATTGGTAGGTAAGCTAAAACTCTAAACCCAGACTTTCTCTAGCAATTAGGGATTTTTAATGAGGACTTTTATGATTGATCTCAAAATTACAAGAAGCTCTTGAATATTTTATGGGCAAATACATCCCATCATTATAAAATATAGCAATCATATCTTATTCATGTAGAATTTTCAGAATGCCAGCTGGTCAATGAAAGAAAGACATGGCGATCTTTAGTTGTTACCCAGGTACCTCGATCACTTGATTCATCTCATATTAAGAGGAAACTAAAAAGCATCTCCAAAGTGTTCCCTTACAGAGACATCAAGCTGTCCACTTTATAGTAAGTAAACTATGATCAAACTTTATTGAATAAACAAACAAAAAAAGCCATTTTCTTCATTCTAATGATAATAGTGGAAGCCGCACAGTGGCTCACGCTTGTAATTCCAGCACTTTGGGAGGCTGAGACAGGAGAATCATGAGTTCAAAGCCAGCCTCAGCAATGGCGAGGCGCTAAGCAACTCAGTGAGACCCTGTCTCTACATAAAACACAAAATAGGGCTGGGGATGTGGCTCAGTGGTTGAGTGCCCCTGAGTTCAATCCCTGGGACCAAAAACAAAAAAACAAAAACAACATGATAATAGTGGAAAAAGATGGTGAATTTGGAATTAGTAAAACCAAAGTTTTTCTTTTTACTCACTATATAACCTGAGTAAGTTTCTACCTCCTCTAAAATGTAGATAATAGATTAAATCCCTATACTTACTGGCCCTGGAAGAATGCAAATCCTAGTGCATTACAACTGGTCATTACTTCTTGTCCTCTTACCCTTTTCCACCTTTCTCTAAAAGTGGCCAGGCTAAAATTCTTACCCCCTGGAAATCCAGGACAGAAGAAGGGATCAGAATGAGGAAAGGAAACACTGAGGGCCAGGCCAGGTGGGAGGAATGGGAGGAATCCAAACCAGTGGAAGCAGATGGTATGAGCCTTATATTCTCCTAGCCTGCTTTTTTTGAATTGGATCCACAAAATAAGATGCAGGGTAACAAGAAGATTACCAGAATCATTGGTTCCCTAAGTTTCAGTCAGCCACGCCACTACCCCACCAATATTTAAAAAAGAACAGACACTTGCCACTAGGTGAAGTCAAACTTGAGCCAGGAATAGAATGCATTTGAAAGATCAGCCTAAGCCCAGGATGGTGGTGCTGGCCTATTATCCCAGCGACTTGAGAGGCCGAGGCAAGAAGTGTGTAAGTTTGAGGCCAGACTCAGCTACTCAGTGAGACCTTGTCTCAAAATAAAAAAACAAAAGAGCTGAGGAAATCATTGCCTGTACCTATCTGTTAGAGTGCAGACCCCTATTATTTCTTCTAGGAGCTACAACTCAATATTAAAAAGACAATCTAAATACTGAGCAAAAATTAAAACAAGAAAGGAAGGGTAAAACGTTTTTATCACTATTGAAAATAAGGGGAGTAATAGAGACTTTCAGTAATATCTGTGCACACTGATATGTCCATTCTGTAAGGAAAATTTCAGAGGGAGGGAGGAAATGAGAGAGGGAGGAAGGAAGGAAGGAAAGAAGGAAGAAACAAGGGAGCAGCTTGACTCCCAGGACTTATTCTGACATTCACAGTAAGTTAGTCCTAGACATTTTAGTGAACTCAAAATAAGGCAATTCTATATTCCATGTGATTTAATTTTTTTATACCTCATTTACTGTGCTGTGGTTTACCATATTAATTCCCTCATAGGGATGTTTGGTATGCTCTTAGGACAGAGATGTGAAACAATAAGGTAACTTAAATCCATGATTTCTCCCCACACACATACATGTACATATACATACATAATTTTCTTTCTTTCTTTTTTTTTATGTGGTACTGCGGATCACTGAGCTATACTCACATACCCCAGGTACTCTTTATTTGCTGCAGGTATGCCTGAAGTCTAACAATGACAGCCAGGAACAATCCTTGGCCATGCAGTGTGTTCTTTATTATGACCCTACTAATACCACCACCAGCATTTTTTTACATGTCTCTGTGCCAGAAACTTCACCCTTTTATATACAGTTTTTATATCACAACAGCCTTAAAGATAGATATTTGTCCTCTACTTTATGGATGAAGGAAATGAAGTTCTGAGGTTGGTCATTTCTCTAGAATATACTGTGCCCCCAATTTCCGATATAGGAAAACATGTTTTAAAAAAAATGAAACAAAACAGCAAAGAAAACTTTTGATCTTTCATCATTAGAAGAAACAGAACTGGGGGCTGGGATTGTGGCTCAGTGGTAGAGCGCTTGCCTCGCATGCGTGAGGCACTGGGTTCAATCCTCAGCACCACATAAAAATAAAAATAAAAATAAAGATATTGTGTCCAAAAAAAAAAGAAAGAAACAGAACTGAAAGAAGAAATATATATAAAGTTTTGGAAGAAAAAAATATGCAACCTCTGAAATATTCCTTATAAATGGACATATTAGTGTTCACAGATATTACTGAAGTTTCTATTTCTCCCCTTCTTTTCTTTTTCTTTCTTTTTTTTTTTTTTTTTGGTACTGGAGATTGAACTCAGGGGTACTTGACCACTGAGCCACATCCCCAGCCCTATTTTGTGGTTTATGTAGAGACAGGGTCTCACTGAGTTGCCTGGCGCCTCACCATTGCTGAGGCTGGCTTTGAACTTGTGATTCTCCTCTCTCAGCCTCCCTAAGTGCTGGGATTACAGGCTTGTGCCATAGTGCCCGGCTGCCCTTATTTTCAATAGTGATAAAAACATTTTACACTGAATTAAAAAAAAAATAACGAGCAGGAAAGAATCTCATTTCAGTTCAGACAGAAAAATTTCTGCTTTCTTGGATTAATATTTCCACCTAGCATCAAGACTTTTTCATATCTTGTGATTGGTGTGATTTCAGAAGCAGTGGGTCCAATTCGCCTTGAATATTCAGGAGGGTGTATCTAGTGGACACTGGAGAATACTCAAGGTTTGTTCCAAGGCTAATCCTGCTACACTTCCCAAAGTTGAATGCTCCTGTCATGACAGGGAAGTAAAGAACAACAAAATCAGGTTAAGACAGGGATGTTGGGAAGTCGGTGAGACTCATTCATTAGCCAAATGTCCAGGTCTCGACAAAAAGGACAGTGAATAAACTCACACCTCAGCGGAATGACAAATCACCCCCTGTCCTGGGCCTTCAGGGCTGCTCACCAATATCATAAATGCTCATGGTAAATCTAAAAAAGGTAAGGATCTACTCCAAAGACACAGAAGACATCATTACTACCCTCTGATCTGTCACAACAGTACTGGTTAAACTTAGCCCAAGACCTCAAAATGGCTCAAAAGCTAGGCTTCCCAACCTTTCTGTTAATTTCAAACAATAAATGTATGATTAAAATCCAATATAAGAAGGAAATAGCTTCAAACTTTCAAAATGTCATGTTTCTGTTTAACGGTACTTTAATCACATATTCTAAAGCCTAAATTTTGTGGCCAGCCACTACCCCAAAATTATTCTTTTTTGAAACAATAAATTTTCTATCATTTTAAGTTGATTTTATTCCTGTGGTGAATCACGATATTAAATTTTATTGTACTTAAATTAACTAATTTTTCATCTAACTTATGATTAAAACTTTAATTTTAAAAGATACTGACCGTTTTAATCTAATTTCACATGACTGATTTTACTAATAAGACTTTTTATTTGTATTACTAAAGGGAAAAAACATGGTAGTAAAAAAATGAACTATTTTATGATCTTCAGCAAATCACTACAACTGAAAACATTTCTTCATCTGTAAAATGAAAATAACATATAACATTTATTGGGCACTTTCCATGCACCAAGGTTATCATATTTAATTCTTATAATTCTATAAAAATGATACCATGATCATTCTTTTTTATAGAGGAGGAACGAGTTAGAGGGTAATAACTTGGCTAAAGGTTCACAGCAAGGAAGAAGACTGCTGGCATGTTAATACTTGTCATAGCCATCTCCCAGCATTCTTAATAACGATCAGTTGGCACAACATATATAGAGCATTTTATGCACAATGAAGTTCCAAACATGTGGGCATTACTGAAGATATAACAGGTTATCCAAGGAATGGATTACTTAGACTCTATCAGATCAACAACTACCCACAAGGAAGAATTACTCCTCCTCAGTACTGAAACAACCATGTATCAATTCTTCAATACCCTGTGAACTATCTGCCTCATCAAAATAAAAACAAATCACATTTTCATATGGGTATACTATACAAAAGAAAAGTCAAAGTCTGGACTGTGGCTGTGGCTCATTGGTAGAGTGTGCAGGAGGCCTTGGGTTTAATCCCCAGCAACACATAAAAAAGTACAAGTCTTGGGGCTGGGATTGTGGCTCAGCGGTAGAGCGCTTGCCTCGCATGCGTGAGGCCCTGGGTTCGATCCTCAGCACCACATACAAAGCAATAAAATAAAGACATTGTGTCCATCTACAACTAGAAAAAAAAAAAAAAGTACAAGTCTTATTAAGTTCAAGATATAGTACACTGTACATTGGTTTATCTCTGGATCTATTAAACCCTATAGCATTTTGACAGAAGAAAACTGGGGTAGTTTTTCATGATATTTCAGAAAGATCTATTGATTTTTACTTCATTTTCTAGTTTTATTAATTCTAGAGAAAGTAAAAAGACTTGCCTTTTACTAGGGTGGATTTTTGATAAATAAATTCTATCTATGTTTTTGGTGATACATTTTATCTTTGAGAGGTGCTTTTAAATCAAGGTATGAGGATATGGAAAAGAAAGGAAAGGGTAACTGAAAAGGGTACTGCTGGTTGGAACAATATGGTGACAGAGCCAAAGACAAAGATTAGCTATCAGAGCCACTGTATTTATGTTTAATACTTTGAGTCCAATGGCAACCATCAGTCAGAAATGATTTTGTGTAGTGAGCTTGAAAAAACTAGCCTACTGAAACAAAATGTTCTTAAGTTTATAGACCCTGACATTTTTTTCTATTAGAAGAGCTATCTGGACTATTTTAGAGGAGGAGGAGGATTACAAAAGACACAAGAAGAGGACTAGACAGGGAGGAGGTGGGGGAAAGAAGAAAACACCTCTACAGGTTGCCTGTGATTTGAAGCTTTGACACCACTGCAATTAGGCACAGCTTCCTGATGAGAAGAGACTGGCTGCTAGGAGAATGCCACAAGAAACAAAGTAGAAAGGTACTGTGGAGTTGGAACTCAGAGGGCCTCATGTCCAGATCCAGAGTCTGCAATTTCTCAGACTGGAAGGAGAAAATCATACTATTTAACTAAGCAGAAAATTGCACATAGTCGCTATCAAAACACTCACATGACCTACATTTAGCTCACAGGAGATGCTGGGGATCGACCACAAGGAGCAGTAGTCAAATCCTCTCCTGCTCTATAGACATTTCTGGTCACCAGGTCCTCCCACCCTAGTTATTTCAGTCTTAGAGTCTGAGCACCCCAGCTATACTGAGATCACTGAGATCAAATCTGACTTGTCAGCACAAAAAACGGAGGAAATTTGTTGCCTACATCTACTAAGGAATCTCTATAAGAGGTACAAATTAAAGAGATTTCACCTTGGATTAACTAATTTATCTCTTTCACATACTTTTTATTTTTTGGTGCCAGGGATTGAACTCAGGGATACTGGACCACTGAGCCACATCCCCAGCCCTATTTTGTGTTTTATGTAGAGACAGGGTCTCACTGAGTTGCTTAGCGCCTCACCATTGCTGAGGCTGGCTTTGAACTCATGATTCTCCTGTCTCAGCCTCCCAAAGTGCTGAGATTACAGGCTTGTGCCACCGCGCCAAGCTTCTTTCACATACTTAAAGTAATATTATTGGGGCTGGGATTATGGCGCAGTGGTAGCGTGCTCGCCTAGCACGCATAAGGCACTGGGTTCGATCCTCAGCACCACATAAAAATAAAATAAAGATTTAAAAAAAATAAAAAATAAAGTAATATTATTTGCAGATTTCAAAGTACCAAATAACCATCTTTTCATATATGTTGTAAAAACAAAATAGAAATGATTATATAATTCAATTAGCATATTGACTATATAAAAAATAGACTATCAATTAGCTTTTATATGCAAAATATGATTTTTGTTTTTTAGTTACACCTAACTTTTTTCTAAACAATATAATGTTCATGGCTGAAAATACATGGATCATTCTTTTTTTTTTTTTTTAAATATTTTTTTTTTAGTTGTCAATGGAGCTTTTTCATTTTATTTATTCATTTATTTATATGTAGTGCTGAGGATCGAACCCAGGGCCTGAACACATGCAAGGCAAGTGCTCTACCATTGAACCACAACCCCAGCCCATGGATCATTCTTCAATGATACTTAACTCTTTAGAGACTATGAATTTTAAAACAAAACAAAGCCCTCAAAATCAGTAGAGGTATTTGCATGAAATCTTGCATTCATCTTGAATAGGAAATGATGATATCTGGTATCATGTATTTATCTTTACTGTCTATCTCATTCAGATGTAAGCTCATGGGTTTGGTCCTGCACACAGGCATTCTAATGTTCACTGAATGAATAAACACACCTTATTCACATGCACTTGACAATCTGGTCTTACTTTATCCAGTTACCTCCTTTCCTAAACTATAACTGCTCAATTATTCCAGGTTGGAATGAAAGTGAGAGGGCTCAGGAAGAGAAATCAAGTGGAAGTAAAAAGGACCTGTAGTATCTTAACAACGAGTAGACTGTAGTTACAGCTAAAACCTGTATTTAACACAATTTCCACTCAGCTCCATCTTGCTAACAAAATTTCATATCCTGAATGGCATACAAAGGTAAAAAAAAAAAAAAAAAAAATAGGGAGTACAGATAGGTACAGGGTGGAAAGCCCCAGGGAATTCAAAGACATATAATTAAGCTAAAGGGATTTGGTTTATGTGGGCCAGAATGTTAGACATAACATCCTAAATAAGGAAACAAACACTTAGACGTGGTAAGGATGAGAAATACAGACTTTGCAGACACAGAAGAGCTCACCTGCTTTAGAACTTCAACTAAAACTAAACAAAAAATGAAGTCTACTGCTAAGTCCCGCCTTTCCAGAAGGTAATCTCTTTCACGTTGCTGTTCATCCCTGAAACAAGAACCCAAAATTAGTATTGCATTAAGAAAACAAAGTTTTAAATAGTTACTGATCAGTAGTTCATGTTGCTTACTGTGTTCCCACTATGTGCAGTGTGGTACAGCAATTGCAAGTAGAAGTTTTTTTTAATAACTCAGTGTATACAGTGCATGTTCTTTCTTTTTATACAATGGGTATTTAAACATACACTTCATTATTATATCTAACAGAGATCAAATTTAATATGAAAGTATTAGTAAGAGAAAGTGTTTTAAACTTCATTTAGAAAACCTATTATCACGCCCTATTTGATAGTGAATTTTTTTATTAAGAAATGAAACAAAACTAATAAGCTATCTAGATGAAATACATTACAAAATTACGTCACAAATCTAAGCTGAAAACTTCCAAGTTCAATACTCTAAACCATGGGCAATCATCTGAGCAAAGCAGATGTTATATGTAATCCAAGATCTCCCTGGGAGACCTGAAGGTGGAGAAGACAAGTTCTAGCACTTGAGCACCAAGAGTGTCTTGGTATGATAATTCAGTTTCTGATTCTTCGTGTATCACAATTGCTTCCCTTCCAAAACTATATGAAACAGACCTTCTCTGAATGGCTTCTTAACTTTCATAATGATTAGGATTCCTCACTCAACTACTGGCATGCCACACCTTACTCCAGTGATGGGAACTGCTCTTACTTTGCCATTGAGGCAACAACCCTCTTTTCTCCTTCCTACCACTTTTATAACAAAAATAATCCATGCTCTTTGCATAGAAAACAATAATAACAATCCTAGTTGACCAGGTAAAACAGTGGAAAATTCACCACTTACCCCTTAGACTTTGTGCTAGATCGAGGCCTATACTCATAAGACTCATCTTCAGTTCCATTCTGGCGTCTATACCAGTCAAACAAGGTGCGAAGTAAGGAAGGGAGACAGTGCTCTGCTACTGAGCTCATAGAGCTTATCAACTAAAACACAAGACATAATCGGAAAAATAAAATTTAGCATTGAACAGATCACACTCCTAACCCTATTAGCAATCATTTGGAAATTAATAAATAAAGTAACTCAAATATCACAAATGTGTTCTAAAATTTTATCAAGAGCCAGAGTTGTAGCCAAGTAACAAATAAAGTCCACTAAATTTCACACACTATTAAACCTTATTCAGTTGGCATAGTGACTTTCAATATTTTCCCTGCCTCTATCTACCACATATACGTGTAACAACAAGTCTGTCAGTATCATCCCTGATTATATACACAGATAAGTCTAGGACAAATGTTAGGAATAACATGAATAAACCCTACTACTTCTTCCTGCCCTGGCAAACTCCCTTGTGTTTATTTGAACAAGACTCTAAAATGTTGCTGCTATAAGCATGAAGACATGCTGGAACAAGAGGACTGTACTGTGTTAATACTATGGAGAAAGCTCGAATTTTCTATGTATTACTATGAAACAGGAGAGAAAATTACAATTACTCTGATATCCACAAGTCCACATGTTGGAAGACTGTTGGAAACAAGCTTGCAAAGCTGGTAACATACAAAGGGACAGCATAAAGGTAAATGCACTAAGTCTAGGGGTGCAGCACAGTGGCAGAGCGCTTGCCTAGCATGCACGAGGCAGGGGTTCAAGTCCCAGTGCCCCCCCCCCCCCCGAAAAAAAGGTAAGTGTAGTGTGATGAACAATTGTTACTAAATTTCAAGTATCCTTGAAAATGCCTAAGTTTAGGTGAACATCACAAATTCATTTCATTAATAAACCCAACCCGATCCAACCTGCCTGGACTGGTTACTCTTTGTCTCACTGTCCTAAGAAAAACTTTCTCTCTTCATAAGAATTTCTGCATCTGATTCAACTCGCTGCTCATACAATTATTATTTTTAAATTAGCATACAGTCAAACATGCTTCACTTTGCTGACTTGTTTGAAAAAAAATATGGATTGCAGAAATATTCAAGGTCTCTTTCAGTTCTATGATTATAGGAAGAGTCCATTAATGAAGATGTCACTATATGTTAAACATTTCATTTTTCCAATATTTCATATTCTGCATAAAATGTCAAAATATACTTCATGGGGAAAATAGAAAAGAATACAGTAAGTTATTTGATTCTGTAGGATATTTTCTTTTTTATTACTTCTACCTCTCCTTCAATCATCTTTTATTATAAATTATAAATCATAATTTGAGAGGTAAATATTTTCTAATATAAGTAATTGAAGTAAAAAGATTTCATTTAACCATGTTTTAAAATCTTTTATATTTTATTAAAAATAAATAGTATGGCTCAAAGGAAATCCGTTTTAATATCTAAAGAAGGGGCAATACAATATCATTCGATTCTGTAACTATATACTTAAAATATTTACATCACACATAGGATTTTACCGTCAGGAACAAAAACAAGCTATGAGGCACGATCATTCTGTTTTTAATCATCATACAACAAATTTTAAAAATTCCTTAAACTGATGTTTAACTGGATTACAAATCTGAGTATACATTAACGAGGTAGATTCAAGATGTGAATAATCTAAATAACTTCTACAGTAGTGTAAGATTTGAAAAACATTGCTTTAGTTGATCTTATTGTAACAAAGAACTTCTCTCCCTATTGATAGTTTCTTTGTCCATCAGTATTTTCTTATTAAGTGTATGCCTCAGAGAGCTATCCCCTATACAGCCCCCACAAATAGAAGTGCTGTATTATAAATACACCACTCTTGGTGGTTCTGATTTAGCACAACTGGAATGGGATCCACAAACACAGTAAATCTCTACCAAATAACCCTAACCAGTCTAATATGGACATTGACTCCTATTTCTTAGATATATTAGTTTGCATAATGTGGTCCAGGAAGACACAACAGAAAGCTAATCTAGATTGTTGGTTTTTCCAAGTAATCAACATTTAATAAAATAATGATAACAGGACAGCACTTAAGCCAACATTTGATCTTAGGAAGAAGAAAAATTAACAATATAGCAATATTACATGAGTTTTAAATGCTGGTATCCTACACATCAGTTCTGAAAGCCCCAGCAGGAAAAATAATAAATGTTACAATGTAAAATATTATTATGTAAAAACCACAGAATTGGCACCTCAAAAAAGAGTGAGGAGTGTAATCAGAAACTTTCTGAGAAAAATTTCAAAGGGAGCATTAAAGAGATTAACAATGAAAAGTAAAAAGTTTTAAAATGCTAAGTGAACTAAAACCAATAAAGTTCATAACTTACTGTGTTTAAAAACAAACAAAAAACTACAACAACAAAAACTAGCAATTCCAGAAGAATCTAATGTATAAGGAGATAAAGAGTCACTAAAATAATAAAGGAAGTTCTTAATATTGGACATACTCAGACCAGACCCTTAGGAAAGACATTTTCCTTCCAGGAAAAAGTATCCTCTAAAATCTACGCACCTGGTCAAACTGCAGGTCTTCACCCCTCTGGAGAGATCTGGACAACAGCTTCTCCTACAACAACAACAACAACAACAAAAAGTATAAATACAAAATGCCAGGAATCTTCCATGTGATAGACACTTTAGATTTGCAGCCTGGTCTGCTTTTGTTTCATTTGTAATTGGACTATTATTTTAGAAGAGGGGAAGCCTCACCTCGACCTGATCATAGGATTAAGACTCAAACCCTCCGTGAAGGTGGCTCTCAGCCATACTACAGAGAGCACCTGTATCACATGATCACTTTTTGTGACAAATTCAACTTCAACAATTCTTAGACAATAAGCTTAAAGTTCAAAATAAGTCCTGTCGAGTTCAAAAGTCCCAGCATGTGTTCGTTAATTCATTCGCGGTGTTCACTGAGCAGCAGCAGCCTTCATCACCAAGGAGTGAAAAGCCTTGGGGTCTCTGTGCCTCTGTTTTCTCATCTGAAAAGGCCAGTGACTGTCAAATGCAGTTATTAGCTATATGCTAGGTTTAAGGGGGAAAAAATGGGGCAGTGGTTCCATTTTTCTCTATTCACTGTAATAACTTAAGGAAGAACGAAATGAATTATTCCTAAAAACTATGAGAAACTATCTGGTAGACCATCTGGAACTACGGCTTTAGAAAAGTAGTTTGCTGCCTTGAAGTTTCCCCTCATTATTATATTATTTAGATGTATACCTGCTGCCAAGTCAATTCTCAATTTAAAACTTCCTGGTTTCAGTGACAATCAGTAGCACCATGAGCAAGGCACTCTAAATATGTTATACATAAATGCTTGAATCTTTGTGATTTTTTGAAATATTTAAAGTAAACTAAGAACTCGGTCTATCATGTACCAAGCATGTACTTTTGTTTTTTGCAGTGCTGGGGATGGAATCCAGGGCCTCTCACATGCTAGGTGAGCTACTTCCCCAGCCTCTTCAGTATTCCTAATTTGATATTAGATGTGATTTAACTGTTGTATCAATTTCAAAAATAATCTTCAATTTATTTGCCAATACTCCTACTGCTTTTCTACTTCATTAAATGAGATTTTTAAAAAATTAATTCTCACTTTTGCTTTTTTGAATTTCATGGATGGTCTTCTTCTAACTCAGTAATTTCTAATTAATTTATAAATACTAAAATAAATCTGTTAAGTTGCCATACCTGTTTTTGTTAATGTACATTAATTCCCAATAATATTAATGTTACATCTGAAGAATAATGTCATTGGTTTTTATAAACTTGATATTGTACATCAAGGAGTTTTTCTTTTAAAGACTCTGCTAGTTCAGTTTTTTAAAAAATTTGACAACCTAGCTGGGCACGGTGGCGCAAGCCTGTAATCCCAGCACTTAGGGAGGCTGAGACAGGAGAATCACGTGTTCAAAGCCACCCTCAGCAATGACGAGGCGCTAAGCAACTCAACTCTCTAGATAAAACACAAAATAGGGCTGGGGATGTGGCTCAGTGGTCAAGTGCCCTTGAGTTCAATCTCCAGTACCAAAAAAAAAATTTTTGACAACCTAAAATATAAGGTGAAAGGTATATTTTAAAAGTTTGTTAACCAGTTAATTAATAAAAATGCTATATAATGTTTCTTTCCTGGGAGAGGGTTATGATAATTGTATCTGCATTTTGGGAATTATATGCTTTAACACACAAAGAACTGCAATTTTCTCTTCCAATTTATCTTCCTTCTTTTCCACTGTGTACAATATTTATATGTTACCCCCTGATTTTCAAGAAGCAGGCACTTTCACATGTTGGGGATATAATGGTAAGAAAGCAACAGTCTCTGCCTGCCATGAGCTTTAAAAGGAAAGACAGGGTTTGAGGAACGTGGCTCAGGGTAGAGTATACATCTAGCATGTGTGAGGTCCTGGAACCCATTCCCAGCACCACAAAAAATAAATAATAATAAAGACAGACATTAACTCAATAATCATACCAACATATAAATGCAAACTGAGGAAAGTGCTGTCAAAGAAAAATATAGCATGCTCTGAGATTACCATCTGAAGATTTATCTAGCTGAAATGGTTATTTTTTAGGTGTCAACAAGGCTGGATGAACAGATCCCCAGGGCTGGCAAAAGCATTATTTCTAGGTGTGCCTATGAAGAGACCTGCACTTGAATCAGTAGACAAGGAAGAAGAACGGCCCTTACCCAAGGGAAAGGATACCATCCGATTGGCAGAAGGCCAGCTGAATTTAGAAATATATATATTTATGAAGCTTCTCTATGTAGTAGTGTTCAAATCTCCTCTCATTTATGATTATTCTTTATTTTTTAAAAATTATAAATGTATTTGCCACTGAAACATAAAAATTCCCAATCTATCAGAGAATGATGTTCCTAACTAATTTATTTTTTAAAGCAGTGCTTATTTATTTATTTTAAAGATTTTTTAGTTGTTAATGGACTTTTATTTTATTTATTTATATGTGGTGCTGAGAATCGAACCCAGTGCCTCACCCATACTAGGCAAGCGCTCTACCACTGAGCCACACCCTAGCCCCTATAACTAATTTAAATGGGGTCAGGAAAACACCAGAACCCATGGCACTCTAATTTCTTAGCAGGAAGTTTTGGGGATGTCCTTAGCACTTGGCCCCTCATAGGCTAAGCACACTTCAGTAGTTATCTTGCAAAATAAACCTTTTACTGTAAAACCAAACTACACACCATTCATATACTACCTGATGATTCTGTAGAATAATATATCTGCACAATTAATTAGCTCTAAAATTTAAGTAAAACAGCTAGTAATTCCCTTAGTAAGGCCTGTAAAACATGGTTTCGAAAAGCAAGGACCAAGCCAAGAGTGGTGGCAAGGACCCGAAGTCCTGACTACGCCAGAGGCCAAGGCAGGAGGACCACTTGAGCCCATGAGTTAGGGCCAGCCTGGGTGACACAGTAAGACTCCATCTCAAAATAAATAAATAAATAAAAAGTAAGCAAAGTATGAAAAATCCTTAGCTTTTTTAAGGGACTTTAGTATCATAATGTGAGCTGTGCACCCAAAATAGGGTTGCGGGATACAGTAAGGGGTTTCTCCCCAACTTAATTGACTTGTTCAACTTTTACAGTGAAAAGGGGGATCAAATCTAAAAAATTTTAATGACCAAAGAGAAGAATAAAAGAGAATGATAACCTTTTTAGAAATACATGGTTGCCTTATGTTTAACATTTTTTTATTTCTCAACAAACCCATAGTCCCTCAAAGCTTTCTAAACATTTGAGGAAAAGATCCAAACAGAGCTTTTCCTAAAGCAGGTGAGCTATTTTTTTCCATAATTAAGAAGTCAGAAATGATTTTTGAATGTAAAAAGATACTTACATTATCAATACAAAACATGAAATAAATGTACTGCATTAAATACAAATTACTAACCAAGGACTTTGTATTAACCTCTCAGTTTGATTATAATGTGTTTGACAATGTCCTAATCATTGCTTAGGCAGATAAACAGTAGTTTTCTCTTATCCATGAGGGATGTGTTCCAAGACCCTTGGTGGATGCCTTAAACCTTGGAGAATACCAATCTCCAAATATGCTATGCTTCTTCCTATACATATGTACTATGTATAGACTAAGTATATACTAAAGTATATATACTGTTTTTTCCATGACAAGGATTAATCTATATATTAGGCCCAGTATGAGACTAATAATAAAAATAGACCAATTATAACAATATATCATAATAAAACCTTAAAAATCATAAAATTTATGAATTATTTCTGAAATTTTCCATTTAATGCCTTTGGATCAGTTGACCTTCAGTAACTGAAAGCACAGGCAGGACCATTGTACAGTCTTTCAATATGTGAGTATTTTAAAAAGATAAGCCTTTCAGGGCTGGGATTGTAGCTCAGTGGTAAAATGCTTGCCTTGCATGCGAGAGGCACTGGGTTCGATCCTCAGCACCACATAAAAATAAATAAATAAAGATATTGTGTCCATCTACAACTAAAAAAAGTTAAACAAAAAAGTTAAAAAAAAAAAGACAAGCCTTTCAAAACAACCCATTATCACAAATAGCCATAAAGTAAATACATTAGTATCTATATTCACATATACATAAATGTCAAGACTATGTACAAAACTGTTAATGTTAGCAAATTTTCCCCAATAGTCCCAAATTGGAGTATATCCAGAATTATCAATGGATTGGCTTAAAAAAAAATTAAAGTACTTTTTTTTCCTTTGGGTTTTGCGGGTACCTGGGATTGAACTCGAGGGTACTTGACCACTGGCCACATTCTTAGTCCTATTTTGTATTTTATTTAGAGACAGGGTCTCACTGAGTTCCATAGCACCTCATCATTGCTGAAGCTGGCTTTGAACTCATGATCCTCCTGCCTCAGCCTCCCAAGCTGCTGGGATTACAGATGTGTGCCACCATGCCCAGCGGTACTTTCATTTATTGAAATAATATTCAACTGTTGGAAAGATTGACACAAGGGCTAGGCATATAGCTCAGTGGTTCAGTATTTGCCTAGCATGGGTGAGGCCCTAGGTTCAATGCACAGTACTACCAAAAAAAAAAGAAAGAAAAAGTGGGGGCGGGGGGGAGAAAAGGAAAAAGAAAAAGTGAGATAAATTTATATGGGCTAATATGACTCAACACCAATTTAAAGTAAAAACATTTAAGTATAGAAAGTGTGTGTGTATACATATATATACACATCACCCATGCATTTGTGTTTCTCTTAAAGGTGGCAGGTGCTACAGAGATGGATAAATAATAGACATGAAAAAACTGCAGACTAAAAACTGTTGATAGTGTTTAGCTTGATTCACAGTAGAAAAGACATCTTTATTACATAACCTTTAGAACTATTTCTACTTTTCATAATATAAAAATTAATAATGATTCTAAGATCCATAATTCTTTTTTTAAAATATTTTTTAGTTGTTAATTGACATTTATTTTATTCACTTATTTATATGTGGTGCTGAGAATTAAACCCAGGGCCTCACACATGCAAGGCAAGTGCTCTGCCAGTGAGCCACAATCCCAGCCCCAGATCCATAATTCTTTATGCTCTAATTTGGTTCTACAACTTCTGTACATGTGCAGACTACTAATAGCACCAAGTCCCTCCTGAGGAAAGCAGAAGAATTTATTGAAAAGATTTTGATGGCATGATAACAGTAAGCCTGAAATATTTCAATAATTTCCAATTAAAGATGGCAGGCTGAACACACACGCGGCCAACATTCTCTCCTAAATCCCTGCTAAGACAATAACAAAATAAATTTCACAGGAGTTAAACCTAAATGGACAAAGAGAATGGGAGATGCGGTTAAAAGCCATGCAAACAGCTGGGATTATTTAGTAGGTAAGAGGGAAGGTCAGAGGTCTGCTCATTCAGTCAGCAGTCATTCACCCAAATTGTTCACTGACTGCGTAGTATGCCAAGCACTGTTCAGCTCTGAAGGTCCAGCCCTGAACAAGATGGAACACTCCCTGCCCTTGTGGGGCTGAGAGTCCAATACAAAAGCAAAGGGAAAGTATGCTTTCTTAGACTTAGGAGAGGAAGATGGAATGGGGACTAAGATTTGAGATGACCATGGAGAACATGACACTGGAAGACGACCACAGGGAAGCAAGCCTTCCACACCCTTCAGAGAGTGAAGGGAAGACAACGATGCTTTGCAACTTCCAAGAGGAAGATGCTTTGCAACTTCCAGGAGGCTCAGGAATTGGAAAACTTGGGTACTCTGGAAGGACAGCTAAAGTAAGGATAAAAATAAAAGAGTCTGTAGCCAGGCGCAGTGGTCCACACCTGTAATCCCAGCACTTCGGGAGTCTGAGACAGGAGGATCATGAGTTCAAAGCCAGCCTCAGCAATGGCGATGCGCTAAGCAACTCAGTGAGATCCTGTCTCTACATAAAACACAAAATAGGGCTGGGGATGTGGCTCAGTGGTCAAGTGCCCCTGAGTTCAATCCCCGGTACCAAAACAAACAAACAAACAAACAAATAAGGGTCTGTCAAAAGATTGTATAAGAAAGATTCAAACTCTTCCTTCTTTCCCTTCTCCTACCTGCTTAGCAAGGTGACCACCCCTTCCCTCGCCCACAGTGGAACGGCCTTACTTTGGAAAGGGCAAGATAGACGCTGACTAGGGGATGTGACAGATGAAGATGAGGTGTCATACCAAAGACAGAGATTAAGTAAAATTTTATATACCAAATAGCAAAACCCCATTTATCTTCTTCCTCTAGCTCCCCATTACACTAGCAGCCAAAGACCAATCAATCTCTCCCATTCAGACTCCTGCAGAAGCCTTCTTGAGCACCCTGATTAGACCCTAGAAAAAGATCTGACATTGATGGTCCAGATAATTACACACCAAAGACCACAGTCAAAAACGCTCTTCTAAGTACACTGGGTTATCAATCAGCTGTTTAGTGCCTCATTCTTAAAATATAACATGTTAAAATAAAGATGAGAGGAGGAGGCAAACTAATAAGAAAATGCAGTTTGGAGCAAATAGATCAAACAGAAAAAAACCACTTTTATATATATATATGTGTGTATGTATATGTATATACATATACACCTAGATATAATATTATTCAATATTCTCAAAAAACAATAAAAATTGCAGAGTTTTTAAAAATGTTGGGCTTGAATCAAATACATAAGGTCCAAATCAGGCGATGACTGATTAAAGTCTTTTTTTCTATCTTCTTTTCTAGTCACTGGCAATCTAAAAGATTAACAGGCATGCTTGGTTATGCCTGGCTCATTACCCAAGACTGATCCATCTCCTTTCAAAATGGAAGGAAAAAAACCTAAAGTACTGGATTGCATAGTATGCAAGCTGCAATTTCAATCAATGACTGCCCTTCCTGAATATTCCTCCTAAAAAGAAAATTAAATTGTTACTAAAAATCAAGCTCAGCTAATCTTTGACTCTTTTGGCCTCCTTAACCTCCTCTTCTATTATGGTTTCTAACTTAGAAATCCACTTTCTCATTATAGTGGCAGATCAAGTTCTTTCAACAAAAGCCACTGACATTTGTGCTTCCAGATGATTCCATCATCTACTGTCCCAACTGACCATGAGCCTTGCCAGCATCCTTATGCTGTTTTCTTTAAAGTGACTCTGTAAAGCTTGAGAGCTCAGAGTCATTGTGCATGGTTGTTTATTGCCTCGGAGCAGAGAATACATTTTAAAATAAATGAAATCACAATAAAAGCATTTCAACCTATAATAAAAACACAGTCATAATATACATTAAACGTATCTTCATTACCTTGATGCTCTGGATTGCCAACCTACCCAGACCTGGATATAAATGAAAACAAAGCTGGCAGAGCTCTGACTTCAATGAGAAGGAATGACTTATATATACACGTAAAAATCTGTAAGGCAGGATGAAGATTTGGGGGCGGGGAGGAGGTTGTTTCCTGGTATGTCAGGAAGAGTAAGAAAGGATGACTCTCCTAAGAGTGATCATGGGGTAGAAACGTCAATGGTGGAATCTGCACCACTATTCACCACCATCTTATAATCTCATTTTAAGAGTACATAGCTGGGGGCTGGGATTGTGGCTCAGCGGTAGAGCGCTTGCCTCGCATGCGTGAGGCCCTGGGTTCGATCCTCAGCACCACATACAAAGCAATAAAATAAAGACATTGTGTCCATCTATAACTAAAAAAATATTAAAAAAAAAAAAGAGTACATAGCTGGATTCTCTGAAATTATGTTTAATGAATAAATAAAATATAATCTGCATTGGACTATTCAGAAGCTCTGTTAGAATAATGCATTATGTTTTATTAGAAGAACAAGGGGTACACAACAGAGCAATATTACTTAAGGCTAAATTCAAACCATTAACAAACACCTTTTCTAAGTCCCTACCACCACGCACAGTGTTATAGATACAAAGAGAGGACAGCTGGTTTCTGTTGTCAGGCAACTCCATCAGAAGAGACAGACAGGTGCTATGATTTAGATACGAGGCATCGCCCAAAAGTTCATGCGTGACACAATGCAAGAACATCTGTTCAGGTGAAATTAGATTACAAGAGGTGTAACCTAATCAATGGCTTAATCCACTAGGGTGGATTAACTGTGTGGTAATTATAGGCAGACAGGGTGTGGCTAGAGGAGATGGGTCACTGGAGACATGCCTTTAGGATTTATAGTTTGTCCCTGGTGAGCAGAACTCTCTCTGCTTCCTAGTGGCCATACCCTGAGCTGCTTTCCTCTACCACACCCTTTGGCTGCTCTGCCTCATCTAGGGCCCAGAGCTATGGAGTCAGCCATCTATGAACTGAAACCTCTAAAACTGTGAACCAAATAAAATTTTCTTCCTCTAAAATTGTTCTTCTCAGGTCTTTTGGTCACAGAGGTAAAAAAGCTGACTAGAACACCAGGTAAGCAGTTAACCATAAGACCTCACAGACATGATCTGTATGTACACACAAAGACACAGTAAGTTCAAATTGCTATATGATCATTACAGATGCATAATATTTATACTTTATAGATGCAATAGGTAAAACAGATTTATTTGGCTTGAGGTAGGAACACTGTATTAGAGGGAACAAATGGGAAGTTTGGAAGGATGAGTACAGTTTTAAAAAACAGGAGTTAAAAACATTTTAGATTGGGAAAATAATAAAAACACACACCAGGACAAAAGAATATATAAAAGATATTTTAAGTATCATGACCCATCAAGATAAGAGAATCGTAAGACATCACCCTGACTTTGACAAGACAATGGAGCACTTGGGATGACCTAAGGATGCTAGAACCTACTCCACAACAATGACAAGTGAGAGTCACCAGAAGCAGAAAGTACCATTTGTGTTGTAGACAAAGAAAGTCTGGTGAGTGAAAGGCACAGCGATGGGCCACTTCATGACTGGCCAGAAGCTCCTGCAGTGTGCCCTCACCCGGCAGAACCGCCCCCTACACCAGACACTGACAGGGTCTTGGAAGGGAAAGGAAAGAGTTTAAATGCCATTTTAGAGACTCTGTCACGTTGGGTAAGCTCAGCCATATTTTCCTTTAATACTTTCACTCTCAAGACCTTTACATTTGGAAATTAAAAATTCCTTTAGGAATATATAATATTTGAGAACTCCTAGGACCATACCACATGGCACCACTATCTAATATTTTATAAAATTGGCAGTGATTTTTAAATGTGCTGCACAAGTTGAAAATTGCTGAAGCTGGGTGATGGGTATTGGGCATTTCCTGGACTATAAATCTCTACTTTTATGTATTGTTGGAAATTTCCCATAAGTTTTTAATGTATTTTTCAAAAAAGTGGTTCCCTTTCTCATTGTATGCTGTTTAGAACAGTGTAGCAATTTATCACAATTCAGAGACTATTGAAAAGGAAAATTAACATTTTGTAGATTAAGCACATACATAATTAAAATTTATCATCAGTTCTATAATCTTTTGTAATCCTGATTTCTAAACCAGAAATTTATACTATGCACATACTGTAAAAATACATACAAAGGTATAAAAATAATCATTAGTTTGTTATGCAGAAAGCAATCATGGGATGATTTAAATTGAATATAATGATGTCCATGGTTTTGAAATATACATTTGGCTGATGGTTTTTTAATCCATTATTATGTATTAAATCCAGAACACATTATTTCATAAATGCTTTCTTCAGATTAATTTCTTCTACTTAATTCTCAGAAAGAAACACAATCAGTAATTTTAAGTCCTTCCACACTAAGAATATTAAGATCATGTAAAAACACTTCCTTCACCTTCCCTCTCTCCCTAGGTCATCACCTCTCCTCTATTCCTTCCTTTGAGGAAGCACACAGCCAATATGAGTACACTAACTCCCACGTGGCCACTTAATGGCTTTGGACCTCTGACAGCAACAAGCCCTCCAAACCACAAACTGGAAATGAACGTCTATCCCTCACTCAGTGGTGTGAGGAATAAAAGAGTTTCAGCTGGTATGTCCTCCATCTTTACCTCCATTACCATTAACTCCCTTCTAACCTATACTGTGATCCTGGCACACCATATACCCACTCCCTTTCAACCCAAAGAGTAACCTAAACTGCTACCTATATTTTCAAAGTTCCTTGAACAAAAGTATATGAACAAGCTCAGCCTGTTCTCTTAGTGATCAGACTGCTTTACTTCCGAATCCAATTGCCTCTTTCCTTGCACTCTGTCTCTCTATAATATTGCAATGATATTTTTATTCTATATTCTATTTCCCTTGATATCAGCACCTGCTCTTTTGGCTTTGATAATGCCCAGATCTACAATTTCTAGTCTTCATTTCTGTAAATTCTGAAGAATTTTCAACCACCAATCAAGCAATTCCACATGTGTAGATCTCCAGTGAGTCAAGTTCAGTGCACCAAACTGAAAGATTACCTTATTCATCTTTTCAAACCTAAGAATATTCCTGTGTGCTTTACCCAAGAAAATGCATTCTCATGTTTCCTAATACTGTAAAGCATCTTAACTCTCAACTGTCACTTAGAATGCCACACCCATTTAATTACTTGTCAACTATTTGATTGCTTGTCAAGTTCTATTGATTCTACTTGCCATTTCTCTCACTTTCCTCTGCAACTACTTCTGTTTATGCCTTAGTTCAAGAACCGTTTCATTCCAACCTGAAAGTATATACAAAAGCTAAACAGTCTCTGCCTTCAATCTCTGCTCTTCTTATTGTATAACCATTATGTCACCTATCATGGCAGCACTTACAACTGTTCAGAATCTGAACAAACTATTTCCTTCCTCGTTCTCACAGGCTGTTATCACATGGAGTCCCTCACATTCCTTAGGTACGCCTCATGTACTAGAGTTTCTTTATTTACTGTTATGCTTTTATCTGGCTTCATAATTCCCACTGATCAAGTTCATTCTTGTTTCTTTGTGACTTGTGGTAATTTATCAAAGTGGATTCTAAAATCATTGCAGCTTTCTAGATCGCCACTCCATTTCTTAAACTTTTTTATTTCTTTTTTTTCATATTTTAATTTATTTGTTCTATTTAGGTTTACATGATATCAGAGTGCAATTTGATTCATTGTACACAGATGGAGGATAACATTTCATTTCTCTGGTTGTGATATAGAATCTTAAACATTTTTTTGCAGTATATTTATTTCCTTCAGAAATTTTGTATTATAATGGTTAATACAAAAGTCAAGAAAATATTTCAGATTTATAGGTCAGCTCTACTCACCAAGGGTTCAGCCATTACAACTTCAATTTTCTTTTCAGCTTGAACAGCAAATTCTGCAAAGAGGCTCTTGATGACATATTCACCAGGCTTGACATCCGGGTCAATTGTAATGTTTGACATGATGAGATTCTTTCTTCCCCAAGTGGAATGAAAGTTGGAAGAAGCACAGTACTTATTCACTTTGCTGACTGGTGCTGAAGCTAAAAGTAAAGAAACCAAAGAACCCTACATTAAGCATCAACTCAATGAGGCCTCCCATAACCACATTACTTAATATGCACAATGTTCCTCATCCCTCCAAATCCCCAATCTCCATTGCCATGCTCCATTTTTCTCTATCATACTTGCCACTTCTCACGTATTGTCTAACGTATCTTCAACATAGTAACATATCATGTTTACTTTTTTTAAAAAATACATTTATTTATTTATTTTTATGCGGTGCATGTTTACTATGTACTGTTTCTCTCTCCACCTTAATATGAGTACCAATAAAAGTATGCATTCTCTTTTGAGCTTTTTGTCCATGGATAAATCCCAGGTACCTACAACAATGCCTGGCATACACTATGTGTACAATAAATAATTACTGAATGAATGGATGGATTCTAATCAGGTAATCAAGTACAATAAAGGAAATAAAACAGATATGACTAAATGAAACATGAATAGTATTAAGAAATTGAAAGATAACTTTGGAAAGCATGCTTATAGAAGACCTCACTTATAGAAGACCTCACATGTGAACATAGGCTCAAAGATGGAAAAGAGGAAGCAAGCCAAAGTACCAGGAACACAAGTACCAGACTGAACGTGCTAGCGGGAGAAGCAAAAAGACAAGGGAGGAAGCAGGGTGGAGGATGATGTGAGAGGAGGTCAGAATCAAGGTCAGGATGCAAGTCAGAAGACCCTGCAGGACTCTGTAAAGAAATTAGATTTTGCCAGGCGCAGGGGCACAACACCTGTGATTCCAGCAACTCGAGAGGCTGAAACAGGAGGATCAAAACTTCAAAGCCAGCCTCAGCAATTTAGGCAGGCCCTAAGCAACTCAGCAAGACCCTGTCTCAAAATAAAAACTAAAAAAGAGCTGAGGGTGTAGCTTAGTAGTTAAGTGTTCCTGGGTTCAATTCCCAGTATTAAAAAAATTATATATATATATGTGTGTGATTTTATTTTTCTAAAATATAATATAAATATATGTATTTATATATATGATTTGATTTGACTTTTAAATACACTTAAATTTCAGTAGGAAAGTAGAAAACATTAACATGGAGAAGGACAGGCTCTGACTTCTATAGAGATCTCTCTGGCACCTCTGGAGAATGGTTTCAAGAGGGCAAACACATGTTTGGGGATGCCATACAAAAATCCACGTGAGATGATTGTGGCTTGGCCTAAGAGGACGGTGATGGCGAAGGACAGAAAGAAAGTAAAGAATCAGAGACTTGTCCCATATTACTGCATTAGATATGAATGTGAAGGAAAAGAATTAATGATCCACAGGATTCTTATTCTTATTTGAATCACTCAAAGGATAGTAGTGCCATCAACTCAGATGGAAATTGCTATGGTGTCTGGCAAACAGGAAGTAGTACTAGAGCTAGTGGACTAAGAAGACACATCACGGACAGCTTCACCTTTCTGTTTTCTTGACTGCCTGGGCAGCCTACCAGTGTATAATTAATTCATCCAGTCACTTCCCTCCTCCAGCCTGATAATACTGACCTCCCATCCTCTTACTTCAGTTTATATGACCCCTTTTGGCCTAGCACACCTGTATTCATGGAAATCCATAAGTTTGTACTTCTCTACATCAAACTGATCTTCAGTGATTGTTTTTTTCCACTTAAGTACACCCTATAAGTAACCCCATCCGTGAAAAGAGCAGAACACAATCACCACCAAACATAGTATGTGAAAATACAAAAACTTGTTGAAAGTCTAAAAATTACTGCCAACTGTTAATATTGTATCTAAAAATAAGTATCTTTGTATCAGACCAAGTTAAAATAAATTATGTATTGTATTCTAGAATGAAAATTATATAATAAGAACAATGCGAAACAAAAATTCACAGTCCTTTAAACACAGTGTACATTATTTCAAACAATGACCTGTTTGTTTTTTCTGTGTCATGATCCAACATTGTGTATTATCAAAGAGGGAATCTATTAACAAATGTCATTGTGAAAAAAAGTAGCTCTTAAAATTTTTTTAAAAATTATTTTGGGTTACTAAGAATACTAAAAATGATATCCCAAAATCTCCCCTTTATGTCTTCTACTTCCTTAAAAATTACACATAATATTCCTAGATATTTTAACTGTACACTTCAAGAAATTTGCAAACAGAACCAAAAGTTTTAGGAAAAACTTCGTTTTACCTTCCCAGATAAAAACATTTCAAATTTGAAAACTCAAAATTTTATGAAAAACAAAAGTAAATCAAATGAGATAAAGTAATTTAATTCAACTATATTTCTTAATGGGTGCTTAATAAATGTTTGTTATATTTATTACTATAAGAAAGTAACAATGAACAGGTCTATTGATTGAAATTTCAGGCCATAAGACAATCTAATCTCAGGAACATGAGACTATAAACTATTTTTATAACCTAATTAACAGAATGTTATACAAACATTTGAAGTGACATTATAAAAAAAATACTGAAAGGCATGGGAAAGTGTTCAAAGTACAGTGTTAACTGCAAAAAGACCAGAAGAGTATGCATATAAAACCAAAATAAAATTAGAAGTCAGGGGAACCTATTTGTAGTATATAACAAACAGTTAAACATTTTTACTTCCAACCACAAAACTCTAATAAAATCAATCAGAAAAAGACCAATACACTCCAACTGAAAACAGGACAAAAGTTATAAATAATCAAGCTATAAATAAATATAATAATAATAATAATAGCCAATAAATACAAAAGCATTTAAGCTCACTAATATTTTAAAGCCAAATAGGAATTAGATGACCTTGTTCTTCTACTGAAGTTTTTTCCCTCTAACTTTGCATCTCACCGTACTATTCATCTTGGGTAAGTATATGTGAATTTTCTTCACATTCTGCTAATATTGAGGATTCCCAGTCTGAGCAGGAAGAAGAAAGCAAGTTTCCACATAACAACATTAACTGGATGACACCTGACTGCTCGAATTGAATATTTATAATGTTAAGAAGTAGTATTTCTCTGCATGCTATTATAAAATTAGAAAACTTTGTCAGCTTATAAGGGAATAAGATATGAATATGAAAATATAATTTTTAACACAATTCAGGCTTTAAATTACAAAATAGTAAAAACCTAATATATTCAAGCTTCTTGGAATATAAATCTACTAAACTCTAACTGCTAATAATAGGAATAAAGCAAGACCTGAATATTTAAAATTTCAACATTTCTATTATTTGTCTTACATTGAGGGTAACTAAAAGTTAAATATTAATATTTTTAGATGGCTTACTCTCCCTATAGCACTGTGCTTATTTGACATTTGTTATTATCTCATGTTCACAGAACTCCTATGTTCTTATAAAATAAATTTAAATTTGGTCAAGAAGAGACAAGAGGTGACATAATCCTTAAAATGATATGCTTGGGTCATTATTGCAATGGATTTCAGCTTTTCCTCCCCTTCTTTCTGCCTCTACTATGTTATTATGCAAAATATTCCAAATAGTAACATCCTTCAAAATGCATGAGATTCTCAACAAGTCAGGTGTTTTGGAATCTCTACAAGTTCATATGATTTTAAAAGACCTTGGTGGAGTCTATGAAAGCTGCCTCTCACTCCCTCATACCCAAGAAAAGGATCTGAGGGATAAAAATTACTACACAGTAGTCACAAAACTTATATATGTACACACATATTACATGCAGATATTTATGCATAAATTTATACAATACAGAAATGTAATAAGGTACCATACAATTGCTTATTAGAATAATTATTACTTGTATTGGCCAATACGAATTTCGATGACACCTAAAAAAGAAAAGGTACAAGGTAAATGGACTCAGAACAAGAACAAAAGTCAAAATGTCTATGAATATAAAAGGCAAATGCAAAATTCTTAGTTTGAAAAGGAAACCTGTAGGGCTGGGGATGTAGCTCCATGGTAAAGCACTTGCCTACCATGCTCAAACCCCTGAGTTTGATCCTCAACACACAAAAAACAAAAGAGCAAAAAGCAAACCTACTGCAGATAGTTAGTTGTGGCATGGTTATTAACAAACTGATGCTAAAGTTTGCATGGAAAGGAAAATGATCTGGAATAGCCAACACAATATGGATGGAGGAAAATAAAGTCATAGGACTGACACTACCTGACTTTAAGACTTATTATGAAGCTACAGTAATTAAGACATTGTGTTGTTGGCAAAAGAAGGGACAAACAGATCAATGGAACAGAACAGACAGCCCATAAAATAAACCCACACAAACAGAGTCAACTGATCTTTGACAAAGGAGCAAAGGCAGTTCAAGGAAGAATGACAATTTTTCAACCAATTGTACTGAAACTACCAGGCTTCTGCATATAAAAAATAAATAAAATGAAAGTAAAAGAATCTAGACATACAAATTTCACCTCCCACAATAAGTCACTGAAAACAGATCATAGATTCAAATGTAAAATGCAAAAACTATAAAAGTCATAGAAGATAGGAAACAATCTAGGTGATCCTGAGTTTGGTGGTGGACATTTTACATAAACATCAAAACCCAAGAGCCATGAAAGAAAAAAATGAGTAAGTTGGAATTTACTAAAGTAAAACTTCCAGCTCTGCAAAAGACAATCTTAAAAGATGAAAAGAAAAGCCCGATACTAGGAGAAGATTTTTGCAAAAGACATATCTAATGAGAACTGCTATCCAAAATACATGAAGAACTCTTAAATCTCAATGATAAGAAAAACTCCATTTAAAAATGGGCACATGCTCTAAGTGGACATAATAAGACTTACAGATGAAAAAATGTTAAAAAAAATACTCGAATGGGGGCTGAGGTTGTGGCTCAGTGGCAGAGCGCTTGCCTCGCACATGTGAGGTACTAGGTTCAATCCTCAGCACCACATAAAAATAAACAAACAAAACAAATAAAGATATTGAGTCCATATATAACTAAAAAAATTTTTTAAAAATACTCAAATGTATTCATGGAATTGCAAACAATGAAAATCACTATATACCTATTAGAATGGCTAAATCCCAAAACACTTATAACAAATCCTGGTAAGGATGTGAAGCAACAGGAACTCTCATTCATTGATAGCAGGAATCAAAATCAGTAACTTTGAAGACAGTTCAGTGATTTCTTTTTTCTTTTTGGCAAGATAAGAATGGTGTGTGTTGCATACCATTTATATAAAAAGTGTAATGAGATACCTAGATGATTACATATATGTAGTATGCTATACACACTATTCTGTACTTTGCCTTTTCCCCCTACTTAATATATTTTGGAAATGGGTTGACATTAGTGTAGGTAGAATTCTCTTACACTGACAGCATTTAGAGTGAGCAAAGGCACTAAGAAGTACTGCAGTAAGGACACCTGTATAAGCTTATTAACATATCCCAGATGTATTGGACTTTGGGCCCTGGCTTCTCAGGCTGGTGGAATTTCTGATTTGTGGAGTACAGCCTGCACTTACTGGTGTTGCCGTAGCAAGTGTTTCTAGATGGCACCTGTTCTGACTGCTCTGTGCTTGAGCCATACTGGTTATTAAAACATCTTTTCCCCTAATACTGGAGATTGAGCACAGGGCCTTGTGCATACTCAACAAGTGCTCTACCACTGAGCTGTGTCTCTGGGCCTAAATATTCTTTTAATTTTTTAATTTATTTATTCTAATTAGGTATACATAACAGCAGAATGCATTTTGATTCATTGTGCACAAATGGAGGACAACTTTTCATTTCTCTGGTTGTACATAATATAGAGTTACACCATTATGTGCAGTCACACATGAACCTAGGGCATTGTTGTCCATCTCATTCCACCATCTTTCCTGCCCCCATGTCCCATCCCCTCTCTCCCTCCCCTTTGACCAAAGTTTCTCCATTCTTCCCATGCCCCCTCCCACATTAAGGATCAGCATCCACTTATCAGAGAGAACACTCAGCCTTTGGTTTTTGGGGATTGGCTTACTTCACTTAGCATGATATTCTCCAACTCTATCTATCCATTTATCTGCAAATCCCATAATTTGATTCTCTTTTAATGCTGAGTAATATTCCATTCAGTATATATACTACAGTTTCTTTATCCATTCATCTATTGACAGTTCAGTGATTTCTTACAAAACTAAAAGTACCCTTACCAAATGATCCAACAATCCTATTCTTTGGTCTTTATCCAAAGGAAGTGAAAACTTGGGCCACACAAAACCCTGCCCATAGATGTTTTTAGCAGCTTTACTCATATTTTAGCCAAAATATGAAATCAATGAAAAGGTCCTTCTGTAGGTGGCTGGATACATCCAGACAAGGGAGTATCATTCAGCATAAAAAGAAATTCGCTATCAAGCCATGAAAAGATGAAGGAGCCGGACACAGTGCCCTCTAAGCCCAGTGACTCAGTAGGCTGAGGCAGGAGGATCACGAGTGCGATACTAGCCCGGACAACTTAGACTCTGTCTCAAATTAAAAAAGGACAAAAGGCTGAGGATGTAGTTCAGTGGTAGAGCATCCCTGAGAAGGAAAGTACGATGAAAACGAGGCAGGCAGGCATCAATCTAAAATGCCTATACCTAAATAAAAGAAGACAATGTAAAAAGTTGAGTCCAACTATGATGGTTTAGATATGAGGTACCCCCAAAGCCCGTGTGGGAAACAATGCAAGAAGATTTAGAGGAGAAATGATTGGGTTATGAGAGCCTTAACTCAATCAGTGAATTAATCCCCTGATGGTGATTAACTGAGTGGTGACTGTAGGCAGGCAGGGTGTGGCTGGAGGAGGAGGGCCACTCCTCCTGTCTTTGGGGTATATATTTTGTGAGCTGAGCTTAATCTCTGCTTCCTGATGCCATGTTCCCAGTTGCTTTCCTCTGCCACACCCTTCTACCATGATGTTCTGCCTCATCTTGGGCCCCAAAGAATGGAATCGGCCATGTATGAACTAAGACCTCTGAAATCTTGAGCCTCTAACTAAATTTTTCCTACTCTAATTGTTCTTTTTAGGTCTTTTAGTCACAGCAGCAAAATAGTTGATAAAAACACCAACTATATGACACTTAAGAAAAAGCAAATTATGGAGACAATAAAAAGACCTGTGTTTGCCAACTTATGGGGAGGAAGAGATAAACAGGAGGAACACAGGGCTGTTAGAGCAGTGAAAAAACACTTTGTATGATACTATGATTGTCATCATACATCTGTCCAAACCTATAAAGTGTGTAACACAGTGAACCCTAATGTGAACTATGGACTATGTATATTAACAGTACTTCATCAGTGGTAACAAATATACCTCCAAAATAACAGGGAAAATTGGGGGAAGGGGTAAACAGGAACTCTTTGTACTTTCTATTCAATTTTTCTGTAAGCCTAAAACTGCTTGAAAAGTTCATTAATTTAAAAAACATGAAAGAAAAGAATAGCAAGCCTATCTATCCCTGTCCACCAGAACCAAAAGTGTCTGGGAACTGTCAAAGCAACAAAATGCTCAAGCTACTGCTTACACAAGAATGTACCTGGGGGGTTGGGGCTGTAGCTCAGTGGTAGAACACTTGCCTAGCATGCGTGAGGCACTAGGTTCAATCCTCAGCACCACATATAAATAAATAATAAATGAATAAAATAAAGACCCATCAACTAAAAAAATTTTTAAAAAAAGAATGTACCTGGAACAAGATCAAAGACAGGAAACAGTTTATAAGTCAATTAAAAAGATCATTTTAATGGGCTGCGGTTGTGGCTCGGTGGTAGAGCGCTTGCCTTGCACATGTGAGGCACTTGGTTCAGTTCTCAGCAAAATACATAAATACATACAAAATGCATAAATAAATAAATAAATAAATAAATAAATAAATAAATAAAAGGTTATATATATATATACATATGTATATGTATATATATATATATAAAATTTCAAGCTGGGTGCGGCGGTGCACACCTGTAATCCCAGCACTTTGGGGGGCTGAGACAGGAGAATCCCAAGTTCAAAGCTAGCATCAGCAATGGCGAGGCACTAAGCAACTCAATGAGACCCTGTTTCTAAATAAAACACCAAAAAAATAGGGCTAGGGATGTGGCTCAGTGGTTGAGTACCCTGAGTTCAATCCTCAATACCAAATACACACACACACACACACATACACACACATATATATAATTTCAGCCAGACGCCTGCAATTCCAGAGATTCAGGAGGCTGAGGCAAGAGGATTGCAAGTTCCAGGCCAGTCTCAGCAACTTAGTGAGACCTTGTCTCTAAATAAATAAATAAATGAATAAAAGGGGCTGGGGATGTGGCTCAGTGGTAGAGCACCCCTGGGTTCAATCCCCAGTACTGGAAAAAAAAAAAAAGGAAATCAATCAATCAATCAATCAAAAGTACCCATCAGTTTATATGGTAGAGGATTAAAGGAGAGACAAAGGAAATCGATATTTCAGGTGAGGTCAGTTGGATTGGTATACTTTTCAACAAAGTGCCCAGAGGAAAACTGTACGTTTGAAAGCACTTGTATGTACAAAAGAAAAATGTGCTGTGTGTTGAGTGGCACAATATGAAAACATCATTTGACTTCAAGTTCACAAACATGGCTTACTGAGAGCAGAAAATGGGCTATAATGTAAGGTATTCCTCAAAATTCCTTCATGTTAGTAAAAAGCAAAACAAGCATTGTTTATTTCTGATGGAAACAAAACATTAGTTAACATACAAAATACCTTAGTCAAGTATGATCTTATTTCATCCTAAACAAATCTTATTTACCTCTGCTGGTGAATGAGTCTCTTTAAAAAGTGTCCCAATTTGTAGCATTTGCCAATATCCACCATGTAAATATTCCTGCCACAACTGATTTGATGTCATCAATGGTTAAACAACCAGTGGGTTAAAGTCTTGGTAAAAATTAGATTAAAAAACGCACTTGTAGTAATTATCCATATATGATGAAGAAACTGACTCCATGTTACTATTATTGTCACTTAGAAGTAGAGGTGATAGAATATGAACTCAGATACAGTTGTTGTTTTGTTTTGGTGGGAGAATTCTGGGGATTAGACCCAGGGGTAACTTACCACTCAGTTAAGTCCTAAGTCCTTTTTATTTTGAGGTAGGGTCTCACCAAGTTGCTTAGGGCCTTTCCAAGTTGCTAAACCTGGCCTCAGTCTTGTGATCCTCCTTTCTCAGTCTCCCAAGTCACTGGATCACAGGCCTGTGCCACCATGCCAGCTCAGATACTGGTTTCTACAAACTTTCACTCGGTGACTTATTTGCTCCAGAACTGCCAAATTCCAATGTACCCTTTTCTCCTTTTAAGGTCCAGATGCTTAATATACTATTTGCTTAGAGTAAGTACTTGCAAACTCAAATATTTTGGTCCTACCTTCTAACTTATTTGCATAAAAAAAGACTAAACAAAAAAGGCTTCCTTGCTTTGATTAGACAAATATTTACTTGTATTTTCTTTTAACTCTTGTTAGTTTTACTCATTCCATTTAAATCTGTTATCTAACTGAAGTTCATTTGGGCTACTGATATAAAGATTTTATTTATTTTTTCCCCAATATTTAATCAATTCCTTTGGGTTCATTTACTGGAATTCTATCATGAACTAAATCCATACTCAAATATACTTTCTGGGCTTTCTATTTGGCTCATTAACAGTCTGTTTCTGCATCGGTACCACATTTTTAATTATTGCTGTTTTTTAATAGGTTTTATCACCTGTTGGCACAAAATAATATTCCTGTTCAGGGAGTATCTTCAGCTACTGTCATTCACTTATTCTTCCAAGCTCATGCATATCTCCACACATTAATCTAAACAAAACTGACATCTAATGTTAAGACTCCTTGAGTAGAAGCTGGCACGCCCTCCGTTGACTCATCTTTTGGGGGTTACCCAAAGAAAAATGTATCCTTTCTTTCATAGAGCATCTATCTAAATCTTATTAATTCCATTCCTAAGTACTTTGCTTCTACCTTGTATAAATGAAATCATTTCCTCTCACTATTCAGTTCTATGTTTTTGCTTCTGGCTCAATTGAAATGGATAGAAAAATTTAAACTTCTGCTTGTTCTTTGAACAGTTGTTTCTAAAATGTTTATTTATCCTAATCTAAACTCTTCCCACTGAAAATGATTTCTAAACACAGAAGTCCTATGATATTTTTGGCACATGTTCAATGTTTTTTTACTTAATGCACACTACAGAAATATCACTATAAAGCTTTAAAAAAAAAAAGGGACCTATCTTCTAAATAATCCATTATTCACTCAGAGAATCCCTGTTGTTATTATTTTCTTAAACATTTCTGTTAATCTTTGGAAGCTCAGCTTAAAAGCTATTCTAAAAAGCCAGAGATGATGTGGCACTTTTAAAATGTGCATGGGCCTGGGAGTCAGAAGACAAGGACCCTAGACTTGTCTTGGCTACTTACTATCCTTATAATTTGCTAAAGTTATTTCACCCCTTTTGTTTCCCACATAGCAAATGAACACACTGAATTAAATGTCAGTGACGGTATGTATCAGAAGCAACAAGAATGTTGTTTTCACTGTTGTTCTCCACTCTTTCCCCCATAAAAAGATCTTCTGCCAGTGAAAAATCGATTGACCATGGGAGACTTTTCTCCTGCAGCTGGACATGAAGTTGGGGATTAGCACAGGACAGCCCTGAAGTGAGAATCTGCACGCCAGAATCCAAGGAGACCTCACCCAGCAAACACAACGGGTCCAGGGTCTGGGGAAAGTTCACAACAGCAAATGAATTTGTTTTCAATTTCTCTGACTCCTAAGAAGCACAGCAGAGTTTAATAAAGGTGGCTGGGTCCCCCTGAAACTGGGGTGATGGGAGGATTTCCTATTAGCATCTCAACAGGATGCTATCCCACAGAGGCTGGGGCGCTTTCCCTTCCATCTCTCCTGGGGCTACTGCTTAAAATACTGTAGCAGTCTGACCCACAATTACCTGATAGACAAAGAAATATAAATTTATACCTAATGGTATCTAACAGTCATAGACAAGGAAAACAAATGGAACATTTAGTCAACACTAGCAGCAAATGTCAGTATAGGTACTATGGTTTGGAGGTTGAACATTCCCAAAAAGCCCATGTGTTAAAGGCTTGGTCCCCACGGTGGTACTGAAAGGTGCTGTGGGCCTTTAGGAAGAGGGGCCTTGTGGGAGGTCCTTAGGTCACTGAGGAGTAACTCCAAAATGAATTGTAGGACCCTCGCCCATTCCTCTTTTTTTGGATCCCTGCCATTGCCAACACTCCCACCAAACACCTAAAAGCAATGGGTCTGCCCAATCATAGACTGAAACCTCTAAAGCCATAAGCCAAAATAAACCCTTTCTCTTCATAAATTGATTAATCACAATTTTGTTATAGTGACAGAAAGCTGATCAACATAGAAAATTGGTATTGGGAGTAGGTTGGTTTGTGCCATTACTATATACCTAATGATACATTAAAAATCACTGAAATTGGTTTAGGGGAAAACAAAAGAGTTTGCAGGAGGAAGCTAGAAAAAAAAATCTCAAATGTTGAAACAGAACTTAACAGGCAATTCTGATGGAGGCCTCAGAAGACCAAAATGCTGATAGAAACACTAATAGTAAATGCTGCACTGATGATTTCAGATGAAACTGAGGACTGAGAAATGGACGAGAGGCTCTCCTTGTTATACCATGGCAAAGAATTTGTCTGCATTTTGTCCATACCCTGATATTGTATGGGAGATTGAGTTTAAAGGCGACGGACTGGTTTACCTGCCAGCACAGCATTCAGGTTATCACACAGGTATTACTGGCTGCTTTTAGTCAGTCTTACAGTGAAAATCAGAAGCAAAATGGAGCAAAAAAGATTTGGAAAACTTATAGCATGGTCAGAAATGTAGCATGCGTAAAGGTGTGGCCAAGAAAGGTACAATTACTAGTGCTGATATAAAGAAGCCAGTGCTTTGCATCAGGATAGTAAGGAAGATGCATCCCCCAAAGAAGCAAGTAAATTGCCATCACAGTCACAGAGATGCAGAAATGCAAATTTGTTCCAGAGACTTTCCTGGGCAGAATTGTTACAGAATATACCTCCATGTCCCCCTGTGCACTCTTGTTTAGCTAGCAAAATGTTCCAAGGCTCCTGCGGCCATGGTTCAAGTAGGCCCAGGAACAGCTTGTGCAGGCTGCATCAGTCATGTGTTGCTGGTTCTGTAGGTGTGTAGAATGCAGGAGTTACAGGGTCACGGCCGCTTCACAGAGATGTCAGAGGAAAGATAGTGTGCTACAAGGTTGAAGTCCTCTGGCAGGGTGATGCCCAGAGTTGTGGGAGTGAAGCCAAAGCTGCAAAGAAGGTCCCCAAAAGGCAGAGGTGTCATGTCAGCAATGAACAGCACCAAAGGGAGATGCAGGCAGCTTGCAAACCTGCCTGAAACAGGCCACATAGGCTACATGGGGTGGGCTGTCCAAGCCCCTGGAGACCTACCTCTACCACCTCTGCCTCTATGTACTCCAGATTCAGGGCACAAAGCGTTAGCATTCAATGTGTGCCCTGGTGGAATTCAGACTTGCTTTGGGCTGATTCAACCTTATTACTTTCCCATTCCTCCTGTTTGAAATAGGAATGTTTACCTGTGCCATTCTCGCCAATGTATCTTGGAAGTATATAAATTTCCTAAATATTTTTCACAGGAGGTCAGTTATGGTTACGTTTGACTTGAGTTTCAGCGATAACTTTGAACTTACACTTTTGAGCAAAGCCGGAACAATTTGGAGACACACAGATGGACTGAATGCATTTTACGCTGTAACAAGGACATAAATCTTTGGGGTCTAGGGGCAGAATGCCATAGTTCAGATGTTAAATGTTTTGTGAGGTCCAGGTGTTAAAGGTTTAGTCCCCATTGTGGCATTGAGAAGTGCTGAGGACTTTTGAGGAGGAGACGTCTTGCAGAGGTCTTTAAGTCACAAGGGTTTGTGGGACCCCAAGATCTTCCTCTTTTGCTTCCTGGCTATGAGATAAGCACTTGGACTCTGTCACATGTTTCCTGCAATTGCCACCTCGCACCCCCCTCAGAGGCCTAAAAATGATGGGTCTACTCAGTCATGGACTAGAACCTGTAAAATCATCCGCCAAAATAAGACTTTTCTCTTTATAAGGTGATTATATCAGGCATTTTGTTATAGTGATAAAAAGCTAAAATAGGCTTCAAAACACCAAACCTATTTCAATTAAAATGGAAACTGAACAAAGATGCTGATTCTTACCTTATCATTTCACATCAAAGAGGATATGAAAGAATATAAGTAAATGCAATAATATACAAAATTTAAATCATTGTTAGAGATATTAAAAAGTAGACGTCCTATACCAACTACTAATTATTATCTAGAAATGAAAATGGATAATGGGATTCCATTCACAAATACATAGCAGATCAGGATAAATTCAGTAAGAAAAGCGTAGACTTACATGGAGGAAACTACAAGGATTTCTTAAAGGACAAAGAAGAAGATCTGAATACACAGAAAGACATTTGTAGATAGGAAGACTTACAAGTGTCAGTTCTCACAAAATTAATGTTTATTAGCATAATTCAAATTAAAATTTTGATACAGTATTGTTTAGGTTATATAAAATTATATTAGAGTATACCTAGAGGAATAAACAAAGCTATGCCACAAAAAATATTTTTTAAAAGCACAAAGAACATCTTTTTAAATCAGAGAAAGCTGTAACTATAATCAGAAAACAGCTGTGATCAAAATATTATGTATATACTATATTCAAAATGAAAAGTCCAGATGGATATGTAGTTGCAAATAAATTTTTTTTAAAAATCTTATGCAAAAATAAAAAATTAGGAGCTCTCATGTATAACCCAGGGGAGAAGAAACCTTCAGCCAAGATAGAAAACTCAAAATTATTTTTTTAATTTTTTATTTGTTCTTTTTAGTTATACATGACAGTAGAATGTATTCAAAATTATTTTAATGAGATGAATGCATTTAACCAAATCAAAAGTTGTAAACGCTTAGGGTGACATCATAAGTAAGAAAAGCTAGAAAAGTATAATGTAAATGACAGAAAATATAAAACATTCAATGAGTTCTTACAAAGGAACAAGAAAAAGACATAACTAGGCAATTCACATAAAAATAAATCTAAAAAGACAACATATGAACAAAACAAATCTAAATCATAAAAACATAAACAAATCATAAAAACAAAATCATAAACAAATCATAAAAACAAATCTAAAAAGACAACATATGAAAAAATGCTCAAACATACCAGTGCAACGGTGGTCCCGTCACCTTCTTAATATAGCCCTTGTTGCTCTAAGGTTTATTTTTATTTTTTAATGTTTTTTTTCTTTCTTCTCCCCCTCCCCCTCCCTAACAAGATTAGGGAGACAGTGTTATCTTTTCTTCCCCTAGTTAACTGCCCTTGAACACACCCACTACAGGAAGCAGATACCTGCTGAGGATCTGGGAAGCGAATATCTGCCAAATTAACAAGTGAATCCTAACGTGCCATCAGGTTGCCCTGGGACCCCCTACCAGAGCACACCTGGAATGTGACCCTTTAAAACCCCCCTGTCCCTGCTGATTGGGAGAGTCACAGCCTTTGGGACAGGAGTCCCCTGTGTTTCTCTGTTGCTAGCAAAGCAATAAACCTTTTCTTTTTTCTCAAAACCGTGTCCTCATTATTAAATTGGCATTTACTGGCACTGGGGACAGGAACCAAGCTTTCGGTTACACTAGCACCCAGAAAATGCAAACTAATGTAGTGTTATGACTTAAATATGAGATGTTCCCCAAAATTTCATGTGTGAGATAATGCAAGAACTTTTATTTGAAATGATTAATGATGAAAGTTGTAACCTTATCAGCTGATTAATCCACTGATAGATTAACTGGGCTAAAAGGGTAGGCAGGCAAGGTATGGCTGGAGAAAGTAGGTGACCAGGGGTGTGGCTTTGGGGTTGATATTTTGTCCCTGGTGAGTGGAGCTCACTCTGCTTCCTGGTACCAGGTCCTGGGCTGCTTTTCTCCACTACACCTTTCTGCCATGATGTTCTGCCTCACCTTGGGCTCAGAACTATAGAGTTGGCCATCTAAGGACTGTGACCTCTGAAACCATGAGCCAATAAACTCTTCTTCCTTTACAACTTTTCTTGCCAGGTCTCTTGGTCACAGCAATGCAAAACTCACTAAAACACTTAGAAATGAGATTTAATATCTATCATACTAGTGAATATTAAAAAGAATAATTATATATACTTTGGGCAAATTCAGGGAAATGAATGAAACAATACATTGCTGATGGAAATGTAATGCCCATCCAAATAGATTCCAGTAGAGAAACTGTTCTGAATAAAAGCCTGAGTATTCTGGCCCCTACTGCAGGGCATAAATTTCTTTGATGTTCGGGCTCTCTGTGCAACCTTTCTGATTAGAATTTAGCTTTGGATGAGCTTATGCTATAAAGACAGCAAAGAATTGTGGGCCAGCTGGAGCATTGACGTCCATTTGGCAAATTTCTCATTGTAAATTAGTAAATTGGCAAACCTCTAAAAACCTATCTGTCATATTGTTTATAATGATTCCACTCCCTGAAAAAAAAATTCATATCCACTCTCAGCATTCTGGCAAAGCCAAACTGTCTGACTTGATCCTGAATTTTTCTGGCCATCCCTGGCAATACCTTAAGTCACAATCAAAATCTCTCGCGTGGGGCCCCAGCGTCTGTACCTTTCTGGACATCCCCAACATGGTTCTAATGAGGACCACTGCCTCACACTAGTCTCTTAAAATGGAACAGTTGGCTCTACACAATTATTTTATTTAAAATTTATTTTGATCATTACAAGCTCAAAATCTCCATAGATAGGGAAACCTAATTACATGACACCACAAATACCCATTGAGTAGTTCAGAGCAATTTTTAAGTTAAATATGATTCTCTCAACTCATACTAGAAACTTTGATGGGCGCGTTTTTCTCTTAGGGCTTTAATCACTTCGCTTCACTCACCGTCCCTGTCTCAAATCCTTTATCTTGGTGCCATATCAATCCTGATTTTCATTATCTATGATTTCAAAGGGCAAGATTTCAACGTTATAAACTTTAAAGCCATTAGTAATTCCTCCCTATGACTTTTATCCTACATCTAGTCTAGTTATTAAATCCCATCGCTACTTCAAGTACTCCATTACTCAGTCTTTTTTTCTGCCTAGTTGAATTTAAGTTCAGAACCTATGAAGACTATGTATTCTCCTGAAAAAATGTTCCTTGCCAGCTCTCCCTCCCTCTTAGCAGATGAAATAACTTCATGTAGCAGGCACTGACTACTCTCCATTCCAAACACAGTAGGCCCTGTACATCCAACTGGCACTTCCTGCATAAACACACACAAATAACTTTATCTCCAAGAATATTCCTAAAGCTGTTTTATTGGAAGTATCCTTTTCTTTTCTTCCATAGTCCCCCAATAATAAAAATGATTCACATTCATATAATGTTCCAAAATTTTTGTCTGAAAGGTTTTAAATAAAAAATTATTCACTTAATATAGCTCATGTTAAGTCTGTATGTTGTTACAATGTTACTATATGAACGGATATTAACATACCACTGTCCTGAGGTATCACACATCAACGGACAAGGAAGAATAATAAAGAAGGCCCATCCTATCCTCAAACTGTCTGATTCATATGATAAAGAGATTGCAAATGCAGTTACTTTCAGAAAAGAAGCATGAGAGTTTGACCAGTAGTGAGTTAGTCCAGAATCCACTGATTTAATAACTAGGACTTAGGCACTGGCTGTGCCTAGAATAGGCCCAATACCTACCTGTCAGATACCACATTGACAACACTAATCAGTATAGAGGGGAAATCAGAAGAACTGCTGGCTATAAATGCCAGTGCAGCCATAAAAATGTGCAACGGCTGAATAACAGTACTGTTAGAGGTCATGAGAGTAACAGCAGAATTTGGCATCTTCAGAGTACAGCAACAGGTACAATGCACCAGAGAGGTCCAGTGACAGAATGGGATTTTTCTTCTTGATGTTTTGTTGTTTTGATTGTGATTTTTTTTTAAAGCACCTCATTTTTGGCAAGAGGAAAGTAAGTTTCATATTTGGAAGAAATGAAATGCCAAAGAGTTTGGCAAGGCAAAGCTCAGGAAGGAAGGAATACCAGTAAATAGAGGTGGAAGCTTTCACATAAGCATGGTGCCCAGAGATTAGAAATCAAGAACAGGGCTGGGGCTGTAGCTCAATGGTAGAGCGCTTGCCTCACATGCATTAGTCACTGGGTTTGATCCTTGCACCACATAAAATAATTAATTAATTAATTAATTAATTTAAAAAATCAAGAACAAAGTCAAGTTAAAATCTGTAGTGAGGCTGGGCTGATGCCAAGTAGCCTAGATTAGTAAACAGGGGTTCTCCCAAATTCTCCATCTCAGCACAGGTCACGACCCATGCCTGATTAAGACTGAGTCTTTGTACACAACACATCACAAAACCAGAAACGGCCATGACCTCAGGTTTATGAACGGATGCTAGAAACTTAACATAGGTATTCTGCTAAACTTCCTGCACACTCACAGTACCCTGTGAATCTTGTGAGCATTCACAATTTTTTCATCCTGATTTTAAATCTCATTCTTAAACTACATGTTTGTATTTGAATATTTATCAATTGAAAATGTTTAAGCAAATCATGAAACCAAATACTTAGTGAGCTAGATACTCAGCTACACTTCTCATAACACATAATGTTTAGTTCTGAAGATGAAATGAATGTATTCTTTGTCAAATGGGGTAAATCTAGGATGAATTTTATAGTATGTGAATTATATCACAATAAAGCTATTTTTAAAAGCAGCAATAATAATAGTTTTCATGAGATTCTCATGATGATTACATGAGATTTACTGAATACATATGCATGTAATGTGAGTGTAACACTCACATATAATACCACCAAACCAGGCCCATAAGTCCTTTAACAAATAATAAGATATTATTTCAACCAAATAACACAAATTTTAACTGAAATTTAGATGAAAGTATAATCTATTGGGAAGGGGGTAACTTCAATACTTACAACAAAGGAAAACCTAAAAACTATTTAGGACTTTTCTCATTGTGCAAATATCAAAGTAATCTATATAAATTTAATTCTTCTATATTATTTTAATTTATAAAACTGGCTTAAATAAGTCAACTTATCTATTCTATATCTGTGGTAAAAACTAAATTTTTTGAAATATTAGCTGTCAGAAAATTATGTAGGACAATAAATTCTATAAATTACTAGGTTTACAAGAGGCATTTGGTGGAGAGTGCATGCATCTGGGGCCTTCGTTAGCACTGCAGAAAATAATTGGACAGATCTCAGTACTAGATCTTGCTTTGTCTTATCAATTTTAGGGAACTAAGCCAATCTTTTTAAATGATAATATCCTCACTACACAGCTGGTTTAACAGAATGTTCCTGATTCCGTTTTTGTTTTTTTTTTAATATTTTTTTAGTTGTTGATAGATCTTTATTTTATTCATTTATTATTTATATGTGGTGCTGAGGATCGAACCCAGTGCCTTACGCATGCTAGGCAAGCGCTCTACCACTGAGCTACAGCCCCAGCCCCCCTGATTCCGTTTTTAAAAGAAATAATGCCCAAAACTGTTGGCACAAAGACAAAATCCTGAATTTAGGCCATATGAATGTCACTTCATTGTTGTTACTGAAAGAAATAATAAGCTCAACTATAATCAAACTTCAGCAGCACCGCATCAACATTCTGCCAGCTAAGCAGGCCCTGAAACCAGAGGGCCTCTGGCAAGAAATATAAAAAGTGCCATCTAACATAAATGCAAACCATGCAAATGCATCCCATAAACAAGAAACATCATTATAATTAATGATAAACAACTATAATAATATACACTGCTGTTGAAGTATGTTCAACAACAAAATCCCTAGATTTTCCTTTTTCCTTTTTTTCTTCAAGAAAGTTAGGGGCAATATTTGAAATACGTAATTTAATGAAAAAATTATTTTCCATTTCCTTTTTTATAAGTGCTGTTAAGAAAACAGAATTTTCTCTTCCCAAGAAATTCACTAAAACAAATATCATTATTATTAGTTTTAATCACTAAAGTATCATTTTGTGCATTTCTACTTCAGGAATTACTCCTCTGAGAGACATAACTACTCTAATATTAATAATCAAACAGATAAAGAAGGGTCATCTATTTATCCTCTCACTTTATTTTCTTTCATTAATTCTTTCCAACAAAAATTACTACATCTCTCTACCTGATCTCTTAATTACCCACACACTTCACAGAGCTTAAGTAAGCATTAAGTATACAAAGAAGAAGAGAAACCATCACCCCCACACCCTGGAGTAGCAGAGAGAGACATGCCCAGGGTGATCAGGACAATGACACAATGGTGTTCAAAGAGAAGCACAGAACAGAGGAAGCATGAACCATCTGGCTGGCTCCGGGGACAGGTCCTGAACCATGCAAAGCTGGGGGGAGGGGGGTGCATTCCAGGCAAGAGGAGCAAAGGTGGCACAGTGCGTTCTCAGAATGGGGTCAACCTGGCTAGATGAGGAAAGGCTTCATTCTGCAGGGGACAGAGTGGCTGTGAAGTGAACAGGGGAGAGCACCGAGGACAGGTATCTAAAGGAACTCAGCAGGGACGGGAAGACACAAACAGGACATGAAATGATGCGAGGGCAATAGTCCAGGTGATCTTGAAGACACAGGCCTTAACTAAGGCAGTGGCTGTGGCAACAGAAATCAGACGACAACAAGGAAAACTTTAGAAGGTAGAATGGCGAGTCCTGGGCGAGGGCTGAAAGGGGTGTGGTGACAGAGGAGTATGATCGACCCCTGGTTTCTGGCTCAGGGAGACTAGATAGCACTGTCTACCACCCTGGAGAATGTCCTATCACTCAAAACCAAACATGAAAAACTCCCTTCCCCTCCAAGTCTCCTCTGATGCCTGTATTTAGTGATTCCTTCCATCTCTGCACTCCCTCTTTTCATGTGTGGCAGTCGTCTGTTATGACATAATGCGAGCACATCATCTCCCACTGAACTTCCTTACTGTAATTTTACTCTCTCTGAACAAGTTTACAGAGAGCAAAGATCCATCTCACACTTCCTTCTATCTGCCACAGCACAGTAAATGACAATAAATGATTCAGAAGTTTTGGTGTTGTGAAAACATCCCTGGAAAGACAGAGCTACCTACTCTCCTTTCTGGGGGTTTAATGGTTTAATCTCAATCCTTCTTCTAATTCAGTGAAGCTAAGTGAAGATAAAACAGACACACTCAAAGATGCTGATGAAAGTAAAATATTCTCCTATTTTCCAGGGCCATGGCAGAAATGGTTTGGGCCTTACTGGACACTAACACTAACAATTTATTTTTAATATTAACTTATTGCTGTAGAACCATAAACCACCTTCAAGAGATACATACTACAAATGCCCAAGGCTCTTGGTTGTATACCACAAACTCAATCATCACAGCATTAAAAGCTAAAAGCAAAGATGTTTTACAAACATCTGGTTTTGGGTCACTCTTGAATTCAGGGAATATGCTTATTGAGATTTTGCTGTGGCTGATTATAGGGTCTAGGCAATGACATGTAGAAATATTGAAAAGGTCACAAAATACTAACTACAGAGTACACAAATACCTAAGCAAACTAAGTTTTTATAAGACAAGTTGCTGTGATATACTGTTCTTCTGTAAGAATCTGTTAATTACAGCTTCATTCTCACTATATACCATCTTACTATTTTAAAAAAAAATAACAGTATATGAAGATGGGGGAAGGAGGGAGAGGCAATAGAAGGGGGCAGAGACAGATTAGTAACTACTCCCTAGTTTATTTTAGAAAAAAAATGGGTTCTATATTACTAGTTTATTTTCAATTAGTAAAAGTATTTCACTTAGTCAATAATTATTATGCTTTCAATATTTTAACTATATAATACTCACTTGGGAACTTTCCTAAAGCTAACATGATTTTTCTGCCATCTGGCATGACAGTATCTCCACATGAAGCAATTACTTAAAGATCAAAAATGAAAGAAATAGAGATCATAAATGAAATATTTGGGGTATAATACAATTTTTTTTCAAATTGTATCCAGCAAGTCTTTATCTTCAGAGGGTTTTCTTCATGTGTATATTTGGTCTTTTATATTATTTGCTTATAAAACAAAACTATACTAAATAAATATTTTCATAAAGAGTTAACCTGGAATAATTTAAATTCAATCTCTCATATTTTATTCATTAGTTTGCACAGGCCCAGCAGCACAGTTGGGAGCAAGAACAACTGGGTTCCACTCCTAGTTCCGTGCCACCACATGACCTTGGAAAAGTCACAGTTTTTCTATATTTGATTTTTCTTTGGGCAAAAGAAACAGGGTAACAGAACCTGAATCTGCTTAATTAATTAGTTTGATATCATATTATTATGATAATTTTGGCATATTATGGTGATGATAATTTGTGGTAATAATTTTTATAAGTGTTTTGAGATCTTCAGAGAAAAAAAGTACCATTGAAAGTGACTAGAAATCTTGAACAAAAATCAATATTTCTGCCAAGACCACATACTAGGAAGGGAGTAGGGCAGGATAATAGCTCAATGGCATTAGTTTTACTGACTTAACTAAACTTTGAAATATATTGACCTGAATGTTCTTTATCAGAAAATTAACACATGTGAAAATTACTAATATAACTTCAACTGTAAGAATAAAGAAAAGTTATTATCATGATATTAAGTTGCTTGATGCTTTAAGATAGCTGATGTTGTTTCAAACATGCATTTTGTGCTACCACAGGACTGTGGAATACTACTGGTATCTGATAACCCTGCAGAAATTCAAGTCCATTTGTCATCTTCTTTTCCACTCATTTTTGACCAATCATGAGAAACTTTGCAAGAATAACATAAATCCAATGAAATCCAAAGCTGGCAAATTTTAGTTGAAGAAAAATTTAACTACCATGTTGCAAATGCCCAATGTGTGCACGTCTGGATTTTTTTCATATATCTTGCTGATGGCCCTTCAAGAACATACTCCTCATGCTATTTTCAACAGCTTTTATCCTATTTGGATGGGTCTAAAGAAAGCATGCAAGGAATGGCAATGATAATCATACCTCAGCAGTTCTCCCATTTGGGAATATATACTTACAACTGCTGCTCCAGGACTTTAACAAGGACTTTATGCTTATTTCAAAAAACACAGAATCCTGTAGACTCAACATCATGTCTCAACCGACTGCAACAGCAGCAGCACAAGCGAGAAGCGGAGCGGCGGCAGCGGCAGCAGCAACGGTTGTGCTGATCTCTCTCTCCAAGCCGCTGTCCCCTCTCTTCTCACAGGCAGCAGAGTTTCGGCCCACAGTGCCTTGGCTTCATTACCATGCAGTCTCGCAGTGACGCACAACTATAGTGGAAGCGCTGCTGAATGCAGATGAACTATCCCGTTGAATAAAAGCTTACGAGTCTATTGTTAAGTGCCCTGAAGGACGCCCTCACCTTTCTCTATGCAGACCTACACACTGGCCAAAACGTTCCTCTCGGTTTCTGTTCCCGATCAGCTGTGAGGAGCAGTGCCTCTGGCTGCTCTCAGTGTCATCACCACTGCTAGTGAACAGGCAGGCAGGGAAGCTCTGCCCTTGCATGCCAACTTTTCTCATGAGCTAAGGGGCTTCAACATAAAATTTCAAAACTGAATAAGGATCTAGCACAAGATCTTTAAATCTCTTCCTTTAATTACTGACAACTCCCCCATCACCACCAAAAAATCATCATCATCATCATCATCATCAGTGGTATTTCTCCCACTCCAATGTGAGTTTCCTCTAAGTGATGTTAGTAGTAGATTCTCTCCAACCCTCTCCACACCAGGCAGTAAGCAGTGGTTTTCGCAGCACGCTCATGATGATAGAGTCCACCATCTCATTTACCCCACCAGAGATAACACTGGCTAATGGAATGAAAAGATGAGGTCACAGACTCTGGCTGACAGCCTCTAAAACTGCTCAGCTCAGGACAAAGTTTTTTCTGCCGTATGCAACTTATTCAAGAGCGATAACTCTATTATAATGATGGGATTGTTTGAAAACATAGGGTCTTCTATTCTTAATATAACACCTAATTCCCCTGAAAACCATACAGTCAAATCGTCAGTGAACTGTGAAAAATTCTCTGGGTCAAATAAAAGGCAAATCTGTAAGACTTATTCCATAGAATCTGTTTTAAACTGAAAACAGGCACTTTAAAAAGCCTAACTGCTTTTCAAAACAGAAAAATTTCACAACGACAAAAATTGCAGTTTATTTCAAAATCCAAAGAAAAATGTTTTCACCTATTAGTTTACCGTCATTTTGGAGGTCCCTGGGCATATGTTTTAGAGTTGTTGTCTTCCCCATATGTGAAAATGCATTTGTACTGATAGATGGCTACTACTATATCCTTCAAGTACTACAAAGAATAAATGCAGTAACCAAAGTTATAACTGAATAAATTTATTCATAGCCAAATGAGTAGGCACTACATTAGAAGCTAAACTAACATCCTTCTAAATACAATACTCCAAGTGGAAAAAGACATATTCAGTGGTAGTAGTATGGAAAACTGTATTTTTTACAGGGCTGCAGGGAGGGTGAGAAAGTCCAAGAAGTCTGGACCAGTCCTGAATAGGCCTAAGTAAATTCAAACCAAGGACACAAAGGCTGACCAACAGAGAACCCCAATGCCACAACACAGTTGTGTGGGTATGTCTTCTTTATCAGAGACTTCTCGGGCCTGTTTAAACCAGGGTTTCTCCTGGGATAAGGGACCACAAATTCTTAGACACCGAACAAATAACAAGCATCTCAAAGCCTGAACAACTTACATTAACCATGTGTGCCAACATGCAAAAAGCTCTATGCTTTCCAGAAACTAATTTACTTTGTCTTTCTAATTAACATATTCCTCAAAGTGATTTGACAATACAATCCTCTTTTCGTCAAACAATTATCAGATTCAGGGAATAAGGTGATCCAGACCCAACAAACCACACCATTAATTGCCAAAGCTCCGAACTAAACCATGTCAGCAAGCAGACAAGTTAGCAGGGAGATGCCCAGACACTTTCCCATCCTCCCTGCAGCCCTATTTGGCTAAGCCTGTCTCTTAGAAGCCTTAAAAGCTACTTAATGTAATTTGGCTATAATGTCCCACAAAAACAACTAAGGTTCTTCCTAGTAAACCTGTACAAACTATAACAAGTAAGTCTAACTATATGCAAAACAGGCCAGAATATAATAATATTGGGTACGGGGTGCTAAGTAGTTGGGATTTTTCTCACAACTATTTTTTTAAAAATCAATCTTTTTTTCTTAATTTGTTTACACAGATCTAAAAGAATAAATAAAGAATAAATCAAAACCTGAAGTTTCTATCTAATTGGCCTATGACTATATGTATCCAAAGAAAATCAACAGTTTCTCTGGTAACAAATGCATAATAAAAATTAATTTTTCCAACTACATGTAGACTAATTCAATAGGCTCATGTGGACAGAGCCTGGTTTCTCTGAACTTTATTTTAAAATGTAAAGAACAAAATAAATAGTGTTATTGCAACTACTAGTCACAAACATCAAAGCAAAGGTTAATGGAATACGTATTTCCTTTGTAACTTGACTTTTATTATCCAAATCACTAAAGTTATTAACTGGAAAAAACATATATACATCCAATAATCCTTTCTGAAGACCATGGAAGAGTCCCATTGTGTTCTAATTTCTTTCCCAATCCCAAAATTATTAATCCTGTTTTAAAATTAAACAATGATACTGCCATTATTCTTCAAATGACTACTCCGTCCTTAAAGTGCCAATTAATCACAGAAACTAAGACACAGCCTAAAGCTTATTGCAAATTTATCAAAAGACCAGAGATGACAATTTCCATTTTATTCTTTCTATAATTTCAGCATTCTCTGAATTATATATGCATATATATTTTTGGTGTTATCATGGAAAAAAAGGCACAGAAATTGTTTTCTTAACAGCAAATCCTTGGCAAAGCAGAAAAATCTCATTTGGGTAATTTCCTTCAACCATTCTCCTCTTTGCCTACTAGACTATAATATATTAAAGAAGACTTTTTAAATGATGCTTTAGAATACTTTTAACAAATTCATAATTTCAGTATTAGCAGCCTGTTTATGGAGGTCCTCTGGGCATGGGCAAGATACCATAGGGAAGACTGAGTACAGTGTGGACCATGGCAATTCTCTTGACCTCCATGGGTTAGAAAGAAGATTTCCTTCTTTCTTTTAATTAATTTTCATTTAATTCTATGCCCCTCTGACATTTTAAGGATTAATGAAATTTAGTCATTTGCTTTACATTTTTAAGTACACAGGTACATTCCCATACACCAAAACAATGGTACCAGGAAGAATGTTCAGCATACCTTATGAGATCTGAGCAAAGGTTCCTTGATATATAATGAAATTTGGGTTTAACTGAAAATATCATACACGTCATTAGAATTTAGTGTTCTGGCTACCTAAAATAAAATAAGATTACTAATTCGTTCTTAGGAAAAGAATACAAATATATGAATGATTCTTCATATTAAAAGGTTTTAAAATATTTTAAAAATTATTAAACTAGTATCCAAAACCAACATATATAGAAAAAACTTGGTAAGTTTTGGCATAATATGTCAAAAACTCCATCACTCCTAGAGCCTTCTACAGCCTCCATGGATTTTATCTATTCAAAAAGGCCTCATTTTTTTCTGGAGTTGAGGAAAGAAGTTGTAATCAAACTAAATAAATAAAGCAAAAAGAAAGAGGTTGGAAGGCTTTAGGTAGAAGAAAAGATGCTCTCGGGTCTGCTACATGATCACTCTTGATATGTCACATTAACGGTACTCACTCTTTAGCTGGCCATCAAACATGAAATGCAAACAAGAAAAAAGTTGCAAAAAAATCACTTCAGTGGTTTGCTTTGACATCTCATTAAATAACACGGTGTTTCAAAGTAACTACTATATCATTAGCTAACATCTACTTCTTGGTGTACTTACTTTTATTTACTGGCTTCTTTCTATACTGCCCAAATTTTCTACAATTTTCTTCTTTACTAAAAGGAAATAGGCAGCAATGGCGAGGCGCTAAGCAACTCAGTGAGACCCTGTCTCTACATAAAACACAAAATAGGGTTGGGGATGTGGCTCAGTGGTCGAGTGCCCCTGAGTTCATTCCTTGGTACCAAAAAAATAAAAAATAAACAGAAATAGGGCTCTTTGGAGAATTGGATGATTCCATGGCTGGAGCAGAAAATACACAAAATGAGCCTGTAGCATCTTCTTAGAGTGGCAGAAAGAAGGGAGGACTCAAGAAAGAAAACAATGTGGTATGTCAGAGGTGAGGGATCAATTCAAAGAGCTCTCAATAGCCAAAGCTGCAAAAATCCAAGCAACCAAATAAACAACACAGTTTTTGAACATAGCCCTAGCCCTAGACACAAAATAAATATTCCTAAATCAATATTCATTATTATGGGTTGACTGTCCTCACCAAATCTCATATTGAAATTTAATTGCCACTGTAAGATATTCAGATGGAAGAAACTTAGCGTGACTGTGATATTTGGAGGCAGGACATTTGAGAGGTAATTAAGTTTAAATGAGGCCATAAGGAAGGGGCCCTCATCCAATGAGACTGTGGCCTCATGTAAGAGACCTGAGCTAGGAGTCTAGCCACATGATGCCCTGTAACTACCCTGGGACTCTGCAGAATCTGTGCCAGATGCCAAGGCCTAATCCTCAGAACTGTGAGCCAAACCAACCTTCATTCTTCAGAATTACTAGTCTGTGGTATTCAGTGATAACATACAACAGACTAAGACACTAATATAAATAAACAGGAAGGAAGAGACAAGTCTTACATTGTGTAGAAAAGAACCCAGAAGGCCTGACTGCTCTCATTTGAAAGGCCACTTTACCAAGTTGGCCTTTAGCTGACATCTGAGAACTTGGATTCTGAGAGGGTCCCACCACTCCCAGACCTAATAAAAGCAGCTCACTAGGCCTCAGTTGTTTGTACATGTAATATGGTTTATGCTGAACGCCTGCTTTCCTGCTGGGAGTCTAAAATTTGGATAAATGACAAGCAGGGGATGCCTACATGATCAGCCAGATAAAAACCCTGGGCACCAAGTCTCTAATGAGCTTCCTGAGTTGGCAATGTTTTACCTGTGGTGTTACAGCTCGGTGACAGTGAAACAGAAAGCAAGGGAGAAATGGATGATTTTATCATGGGGAAATCCAACACGACCTCAGGCAGAAGATCAAGGGTAATACCGCCAGTGATATGTCACATTAACAGTACTCACTCTTGATATAATGTAATGACAAGGGTACTTTACCTGTATTTTCCTCCCGAAAACCCATAAGCCCAGTCTAACCATGAGGACCCCCAAATTAAAGGACAGTCTACAAAATACCCACCCAATATTCCTTAACACTACCAAGATCATTAAAAACAAGGAAATTTTGAGAAACTATCACTTTTTAAGGAACCTAAGGAGATATAGCAAGAAAATGTAAAGTGGAATATTGAATTACATCTTGGAACAGAAAAAGAATAAAAGATAAGAAACCAAAGAAATCCAACCAAAGCATGAGTTCCTGTCAGTGAAAATGTATGGATAATGGTTCATTATTTGGGAATAATTTAACACAATAATGTAAAATCATAATAATAGCGGAAACTGAGTGTGGTGTATAAGCTTTTGTGTACTATCCTTGTAATTTTTCTATAAATCTAAAAGTATTCAAAAAACATTTACACATAATACACACACTTTATATAAAACATGTAAAATTTCATTCTAGACGTCTGTTTCTAGTATTGAGGGAGTAATCGAAATAGGACTCACTCTCCTACTTTAATTATAACACTATAGAACATACACAATCAAGGTTTTCAGACATTGGACAACAGACAAAGGGTGACATAATCCCTGGAAGATGGGAAACAAACTACAAGAACACAGCAATAACCTTAACATTCTGCTCAGATGCACTTTAAGACCACAGAGCTTGGAGAGGATCTCATGAAAATCCATAATCCACAGAAGTTCCCACTGAATAGCCAAGGCACTCCGTAGACATTCCAGAAGGGTTTTGTCTTATAATAAGGTTAAAGACTACTTCAAACACTCCTTAAAGAAGCTTCAGAAGGTCCAAAACAATCCTCTAAAACAAGCTTCAAAGGGTCAAACTGATCTGGAAACATTCTTTAAGAGAATATAACAGGGGCTGGGATTGTGACTCAGTGGTAGAGCACTTGCCTCGCATGCGTGAGGCACTGGGTTCGATCCTCAGCACCACATAAAAATAAATAAAATAAAGATATTGTGTCCACCTACTAAATATATATATATATAAAGAGAATATAACAAAATCCACCAGTCAACAATGTCACATTCACAATGTCCAAGATCTAATTAAAAATGTTTGATGTGTCAAGAGGGAGGAGAATGTGATACATACAATCAGTCAGTAGATCTAGAAATGACAGAGGTGACAGAATTAGACAAGTTCTTTAAAAGACAATTATAAATAGGTTCAAAGATTTAGAGGAAAAAATAAACACAATGAGAAAAACAAGCCTTTCAAAAAAGATTCAAATAGAACTTTCAGAGAAAACAAATACAACAGTCCCTCCCTCAGTCACATTAATGTGTTCAAAGACTCCTACTGGATGCCTGATACTGAAGATAGTACCAAATCCCATATATGCTATGGTTTTCCCTATAAGCACATATCTATAATAAAGTTTAATTTGTATTTATATTAGGCTCAGTAAGATTAACAATTATGAAATAGAACGATTATAACAATATGCTATAACAAAATTTATGTAAATGTGATCTCTCAAAATATATTATCATACTCACTTTTCTTCTTGTGATAATGTGAGATGATACAATGTCTACATGATGAGATGAATGACATGGGTATTATAACATAACATTAGGCTATGCCAGGTTATCTATATACAGGTTATCTGAATATAAGCACTGTAAATACCACAACAGATAATCTGGAAACTGAGCTTGCTTTTTAACAACTAATAGGTAGGTAGCATATACAGTATGGATACACTGGACAAAGGAATGATTCACATTCTGGGCAGGATAGCTCAGGACACAGCCAGATTTTAATTAACATGCTACTCCAAATGGCATGCAATTGCAAATTTATGAAGTTTTTATTTCCAAAATTTTCCATTTCGTATTTTCAGACCAAGACTGACTATAGGTAACTGAAACTGCAAAAAATGAAACCATGGACAAAGGGAAACTAGGGTATCTAAAACAATGAATTCACTGTGTGAAACCAACAGAAGATTAGATTCTAAAAAGAAAATTGGTAAACTGGAAGAAATAGATAAACTCTTCAAAGTGAAGTACAGAGAGCAAAACATAATAGTGTTATAATTATAAATAACAAAATGAACAGAGCTTCAGTGACTCATAGAATTGCATCAACATGTCTAACATATATAGAACTGAAATCTTAGAAGGAGTGAACAGAAAATATTACTAGAAGAAATGATTATCAGAATGTTTCTAAAATAGATTGACTATAAACCCACAGATCCAAAAATCTCAAGCAAAAATACATGCACATGCCTTCACACACACATGTACAACACATGACAAGGTACATAGTAAACTGCAGAAGCTACTAATAAAGAATTTTTTAAAGTCCTCAAAGATAATGAGTAATTATGTATAGGGAACCAAGACAAAAATGAACAAAGACATCTCAACTGGAAATATATAAAGCAGAAGCTGGAACATCATCATTGAAAAGCTTAAAACACAAAACTACTGACCTACAATTCTATATTCAGTGAAAATATCTTTCAAAAATAACAAGCAAAATAAAAATTTTTATGAGACAAACAAAATCTGAAAAAAAATTGTTAAGACAATAGACCTGCACTACAAAAAATGTTGAAGAAAGTTATTCAAGTGGAAAGAAAATCGTAAAAGATCAATCCACACAAGCAAGTGAAGAGGGCCAGAAATGGTAAATATGTAGATAAAGAAAAAACCTTTTATTTCTCATTTTACAGGTTCTTTGAGTTAACTGGTGGGCGGGGGATGTAGCTCAGCAGTAGAGCACTTGCCTAGCATGCAAGGCCCTTGGTCCAATGCCTAGCACACACACACACACACACACACACACACACACACAGAAAGTTAACTGACTATTTAAAGCGAAGGTGGTTAACAATGTACTGTTGAGTTTAATAATACATTAGTAATAAAACATCTGACTACAACAGCACAAGGATGAAGGGGTGAAATACAAATGTAAGATTCCAGGTTCTTACATGTAAAATGTTATCGGAAAGTAGGCTGTGATAAGTTGAAATTCATTTTGTGAACTCCAGAACAACTCATTTTGAAAGAGAGAGATAACAACCCCATAGTAAAATAGATTAGAATATTAGAAAATACATAATCCAAAAGAAGAGGGGAAAGGGACCAATAGATGGAGCAAACAGGACACACAGAAAGACAAACTGAAACCAACCATGTCGATAATTAAATATAAATGGTCTAAACACTAATGGACAGATAGTGAATACAACAATTCCTTATGCCCTTGAGAAGGTTAGAATTTAATGGTGAGAGAGAAAACATGTGAGTGTGGGCAAATGCATACATGTATGAGAGAGTGATTCCACTTACAAGCGTACATGTATAAAATTGCAAAACTGTGGTTAAGTCCTGTGAAGGCCACCAAGGTAAAAGACTGACAGAGAATAAGACGGAGTGGTCAGGAGGGAAGGCCAATTTGGGAACAGTATCAAATCTAGATCTGTTCAACAGCAGTTCTTCGGAGAAATGAAACTTTATGCTTATCCCCAAAAAGAAAAGCAGACAAAACAACTCCAGCTGGCCAGAGCACCAGAGTCCTACCCATTTGGCTCTTCTTGGTGCCTGAGGAGATTCCCAAAGAAACCCTCAAATACCAAGGACTCCAAGAAACACAGAAGTAGACAACTAGAAGCCAGACAAGGATTTTGAGCAGGAAAGAGGTCAGAAAGGCCACTTGACTGGTTAGATGGAGAAAGGATTTAAGAACACAAGAGAAGTCAATGGGCTATTTAAATTGCTGAGACGAGTGACAATGACTAAAATAACTAAAAATACAGTATACTGCTAACAACAAGGGAAAGGGCAATAAAAATGGGGATAAGAACAAGATCAGTTTTTCTCCCTAGATCTTCCCTGGTATATTTTGTATTTGGTGACTAATAGGATCAGAAAAATAAGCAAAGTTGAAGTATTCAAAAGTGATCCCCAGGCTTAGGAGGTTGGGAAGATGGTAGTGCTGAACATGGATTAGCCAAGAGTAGGTCACAGCAAGGACAGTTGGGGCAATGTAAATCTAAAGTACTAAGGGACGTCAGGACTGAAGGTAGGAGAACAGAGACAGCAGGGAGCAGGCACACACCAATCCCTCAGGGCTCGGGGGAAAAGTGAATTAATTATCTTCAAATACTTGCTGGCCAATAATAACCACAAATTAGTGGATTCAGCTGAACTGAAGGAAAACAAATAAAATAACAAAAAGATAATTCAAATTCAGCTCTATGAAAGGCAAACAAAGTAAACTACTGAGTTATGAAGGGAATCTGTTATAAAACAACGGGGCTAGAATTCTGAATAGAAAGGTTTGAGGTCATGTCCAAAATTTACTGCTTATATTAGAAGGATAAATTAAGTTCCTAATCATAGCTATGAGTGAATTTCTTTATATGTGTTGGGAGGCAGGGGTGTACTGAGGATTGAACCTAGGGGCATTTTATGACTGAGCTACAACCCCAGCCCTTTTTACTTTTTATTTTCACTAAGTTGCTGAAGTTGGCTTCCAACTTTGAATTCTCCTTCCTCAGTTTCCCAAGTCAGTGGGATTACAGGTATGTGCCCCCGTACCTAGCTATGAGTGGAGTTCAAATAAAGATAAGTTTGATACAAATACCACAGGTTATTATCAGTGCATCAATGTACTCTACAAATTAGCAAACTACAACCACAAAAGAAGCGTTTTCAACTATCTCTATCATTTTAGAAGCAGACACCTATTCAGCAGCAGTTACATGAGTTGTGTGTTACTTGTGTAAGGTACAATTACCCTTATGTTCCTGACACAGGTATTTATTAATAGCCCAACTTGTTCCCAATTTTGGGTTTAGTTCCTTTTTTTAATCTTTCACACATTAAAAAAAAAATTGCTTCCTGTAGTATGAATGAAATAGTCCCAACCCTATAATCATACTTTCTTCTTTGCCCTCACAAACTATACCAATTTTCTATCATTTGGCACAAGGCTAAGACATTATGTCTTGAATGAAAGAAGAATCTGCTTTTTTTGAATATATTTAAAATTCATTCTTGAGATCCTAAAAACTCTAGACAAAAATTTTAATTGCCTGAAATAGTAATTTTGAAGATAATAATAAAATCCAGATTTTAAGATCTGTATTTTAGAAAACCTCGTAGTTACTAGATTTGTATTTTTATAACACACAATGCACATATTTATTGCCTCCAAAGAAGCTAGATTAATACTAACATACATTAACTGTCAATATAAGTTACACAGATGTTTGGGGCAGTAAAGGATATTTGCATTGCGATTGACCAATCCTATTGAGAAAGAACAAATAAAATTCTATGAACCATGAAGGTGAACATAGAATTTACTATCCACAGTAGGACTGTTCTGAGAACAAAGAGGACAGCATTAGCACCCGTGCCAGAACAGAGCCAAGCACCGAGGGCTTTTGGAAACCTAAGGCAGCCTTATCCAGGAAGTGTTCTTTGCAAAGCCAGAGCTCAATACCCCGGCCAGAACTCACCTTCCACACTTGCCCTAAATTGTCAGTAACACATTCCATTTCAAACAACTGGAGGTCTTCATCACCAGAGGTACCTTTGATATTACTGGGTAGATCAGGAAGATTGTAATAAAACATAAAAGAAAGAGTCCAAATTGGGAAAGGAAGAGCCACCAAACTGTAGAGGCAATCAACTAAAGAGACAAAAACTAAATTTAGGAAGTAGAGTACTAATAGGGTTAGAAAGAAAAGATGAAGAGATTGCTCAGTACCACTAAATGGGCAAGCCCAAAACACAGGGAAAAAAAAAAAAGTTCATCCATGGCCAGCTTTAATAACAACGTACACTATTAAAAGGAATTTGAAGAGCTTAACTTCATAAGTTTAATGCTCCTCAATGTCCCACTCCTAAACCTAGCATATCTAGAATCCATTTTTTGCTGGGTGCAGTGGCATACACCTATAATCCCAGTGGCTTGGGAGGCTGAGGCAGTAGGATTGTGAGTCCAAGGCCAGCCTCAGCAACTTGGCAAGCCCTAAGCAATTTAGCAAGACCCTGTCTCAAAATAAAATATAAAAAAGGACTGGAGATATAGCTAAGTGGTTAAGCACCCTTGGGTTCAATCCCTGGAACCAAAAAGGGAAATTTTAAAAAAAATAAAGAATTCATTTTTTAATAGGATGCCCAGGTGATTATTAAGCACATTAATGGTGAAATACTTCAAAATATACTAATATAGAAATAGCATTATCTTGGTTATCTCATCTCTAGTGCATCTGAATCTACTTAAAAATAGAGAATGGAAAAACTCGGAGGCCTAAGAAATAAAGAGAATTTTTCTGTATTCCTTACAAAGAACTTTTCAGAGTTTTTAAAAAGTTTCTTCATCAAGTAAACTAGAAACATGTAACATTTCTTACACTTTTTCTCGTGAGGACAGTGTAAGAGGGCATCAGAGGACTAGCCTAAACTTAAATCATTCTTTAGAAACAAAAAAATCCATGAAAAGTCTAAGAAGAATTTAGATAAGGCATCTATAATTTACATTTGTAATACTTAAAACTCTTTTGAACTACTGTTTATCTTTAATAATTTAAATAAACCAATGATGGATAAATATTAATAGACAAATGAACTGATTCTTATCTTGACCACCATCTATCTACAAAGGACCACCTAAAATTGTCACCTTATAAATTAGCTCTTTTTTTAAACAAAAGAAGTGAGTAGGCTCAATAAATTTTATGATTAAAAAATGATAAAAGTGTGTATTTTAAACAAGAAATGACTAGGCTCAATAAATTTTATGATTAAACAATGATGAAGTGTGTATTCTATTCACATATATGGTAGGTGGGTGTAAGGTAGAGCTATAGCTTAGTGGACAATGAGTTCCATTGTGGAAAGAGCCATAAAACAAAATGATTAATAAAAGCAACCACTTCAGAACTCCAGGAGACTGAGGTTATAAAGAAAATGTGGTAAGCTAACTGTTGTTATCATTAAAGAATAAACCATCTGGCCTTCCAAAAACAGTTACAGGACCACAGGCGGAAAAAAAAATTTTTAACTGGAAGGATGTTACAATAACTTATTATAACCTTCGAAATTTTATGAGACAACTGAAGTTCTGGGAAGATAAATGCTACAGTTGGATCTCTATTCAAATTAATATTTATCAAATACCTACTACAGGTAAAACACTTTTCCAAGGGCTAGAGGGAAAAAAATAAATACAATTGGACCTTTTCTTCAATGCTTCTGTTCTCTATTTCCCAGGTAAGTTTCCTGTATGTAGCTCTCTGATATTAGCAATATTCTTTTCTATATTCCATCTTAGGTCTTGGAAAACTTTGTCCTCCAGGTCAAACTTGGCCCATGGCCTGTTTTTGCAAATCAAGTCATATTTGGACGCGGTCAAGCACATTCTTTCATGAATCATCTATGGTTGCTTTTGCTCTCCAAAGCTAGAGCTAAGTTCTATGACAGAGACTTGTAGCCTCGAAGCCTAAAATATTTACCATCCAGCCCTTCACAGAAAAAGTTTACTGACACTGTTCCAGATAATCATTTGCTCAATTTGTGAGGCCTTTTCATTTCTTCTCCTTTTTTTCTTTTGCAACTACTAGAAAGTTGGTTGTGCCCCATGAACCACTGCCCACTGAGCCATGTGCTGAATGGTTTTGAAGGCAGAGCCAGTGGGTTCAATTTGGCAGCCAATAGCAGCTCTTACTAACAAGTAAAAATTTGCTCTTGTCACATAAAGGACAAAAAGCACAGGACAGAAGACTGAAACTTTTCTTCAACAAACGTTTACTAACTGCTTATTAACTATCTAAACCTAGACTAAGTTCTGGAACTACCCATACACTTCAAACCAACTCAGTCCTCAGAGAACTCGCCAGCTGGTTTAAAAAAAAAACAACAAAAACAAAAACCTTTGTGTTTCATAGAATGACTGACACTAGAGGATAAGGAGTTAGAATCCTGACAGAGAAAATCAACTGGGGTGAAAGAGTAAAAGGGAAACTGTTAACCTCAAGGATAGTCACACAAGAGACTTCTCCTCCTGCTAAATTCCAGTTTCAGGAAGTCACCAGAATTGGAAGCTATAACTATCTACAGTTGCCTCAACCCCAAGGCCATTATTTATACCTGGGTGGAGTTAACCCTTGGACTTTACATTGCTTCCTGAATTCCCTTTATAGTACACTTTATTTTTGTTTAACCTTTCTAGTATATTCTTTTAGTTACATTTTAAACTTAATTTTATTCGTCTTAACCTATTTTACTGTTCTTCTAACCATATCTTTAGCACCCATTTTATTCTTTTCTTTGAGAAGGGGTCTCACTGTGTCACCTGTTAGCCTCCAGCTCATGGGCTCAAGCAGTTCCGCTGCCTAAGCTTCCTGAGCAGCACTACGGGCATTCACCTCCACACCTGGAAGTACCTTCTGACATGGATATTTTTATTGTCTTGGTCATCTTCTTATCTTTTATTGTTTTTTTTTTTTCAGAATGTTTTAACTAATATTGGTTCATTTATTTAATATTTATATATTTTTCATTTCCATTTAAAATCATTTTACCTTTAATTCAGTATCTCCATCTTTTTGCTTCTTAGGTAAGAAAAAAGCAGGGGTGACCATTAAAACAGCCATCTACCAGGAAGTTATGGTAACTGAGCCTCAGAGTGGAGCAGGGTCCTAGATAACAGAGTGGAGCTGGGTCCTAGATAACATCCGCCCTGCCCAAGAGGGTTCCTGGGTAGAAGCAGAAGGACTGAAGCATCGGGGAGAAGACCTGGAGCAGAGGCTAAACATCAACTGATGTAAGGAACTGTAATACAGCCATGCATTGCTTAACCACAGGGACACATTCTGAGAAGCAATTGTTGGGTGATTTTGTCCTTGGACAAACATCGCAGAGTGTACTTACACAAACCAAGACGACTGCAACATCATTAGGTGACATGATCTTATGGGACAACCGTCATTTGTGCAGTCAGCCATTAACCACAACACTGTTAAGTGGTGCATGACGGTATTTTAACAGCCAGTGTCGCCATGCCAGTACACACTGGTTAAATGCCAGATCTAGGACTCAGAATGATAAAGTAAACAAGACAGAGAACCTATAACAGGTCCCTTCAAATGGAAGACAACTTCATCTTTACTTCCATTAAGGTCTTTCCAAAAGGCAAAGAAATAAAGAGCCTGTTCCTGCCTCTAACCATAGCTAAGTGGCTCAATTTAAAAAGTGTATATATATATACTCATGTAACCTGAGGAGACAGTCTAAAAAGAATCTTTTTATGATGTGTAGGCTAACTACAAAAACAGCCAAGAGAAACTACTGAAGTAGTACTGTTGCACTAACTTCTGAAAACTTTTCTATCTGAATCAGAATCATTCGACAGTAGCTATTTTGAAGGGAATACATCATGGACACAGAAGGAAGCACAAGGAAGAGAGAGCCCTGCTACTCAAGCCCCATGAACTCCCACATATGCTGCATAATAAAAATTTTGGAATTAGGCACAGGAAAAGACCTACATTCAAATTCATAGAATATTGTCTATGATGGAATGCTCCAAGGATTTTTTTGGGGGGGGCGGGGGTAGCGTGTAATTGGAGATTGAACCCAAGGACACTTCACTACTGAGTTATAATCCCTAGTCCTTTTTATTTTTAATTTTGAGAAAGCTGCTTAGGAACTCACTAAATTGCTGAGGCTGATCTTGAACTTGCAATCCTCCCATCTCAACCTCCCAAGTCACTGGGTTTATAGGTGTGTGCCACTGTGCCCAGGTCTAGGATAAATTTTTAATTAAAGTGATTCCTCTGGCTCCAAATCAAAAGCCCAAATGTTTTCTAGTAATTTCAGCCCCCATGTGTTAAACAATGTGTCCATTTTTTTAAACATTTTTTATAACCTTAGAAACAATGCTAGAAAGACACCATTATACTTTTTTTTTAGTTGTAGATGGATACAATATCTTTCTTTATTTTTATGTGGTGCTGAGGATCAAACCCAGTGCTTCAGGCATGTGAGGCAAGCGCTCTACTACTGAGCCACAATCCCAGCCGGCCATCATTATACTTGGTAGGTGATATTGACCGACCTAGAGAGACTGAGCAGGCTGTTTGGGTATACAGCTCCCAGTCACAGATGGAGCTCAGCCTGTCCTGGACTAACGCACTACTCTGCTCATTATCTCAGCACTTCACTGTCCTTCCCCTGTCACACCTGTAGGTCTTCCCAATATCCCTCCTTTATCATGAGAATTCTCACCAGATCCAGAGAATGCATGAATACAACCACCTGGCAAGGCTTCACCTATGTCCACCAGTGACTTATGACCTGAGAGCACTCCAGAGATACTTTTTTATAGAAACCTATTTTACCTCGTGATCAAAGCTCAACACATCCCACGTTCCATTTGTATGACTAAGAAGAATTCCTTCACACACTTACACAGTGAGGATACAGTACCATCTGGGTTGGACTCAAAGTTCCACAGCAGACTGGCCATTATTTGGAACTCAGGTTCTTCTTTGACATTGCCCTGACCTTTCTACCACATCAGAATTCAAATGATTCTCCATCGCTTTCGGTTTGCCAACACCATGAGCCTCTCAAGTATCAGAGGGAGCCCTCATCTCAATTTTATCTTAGGCCCTCTCTACAACTCCCTGTTACTCGTCTGGTTTTCAATGAAGACCTAAGTCACTCTTCACCCATCTGGTCATATTCTAAAAAGCAAATGGCCTGCCATGCTCTTCCTGTACCCAGTAATAGGAGTATCAAACAAAAAACTTGTTATTCTGGATCTAGACAATTTAACCACTAAAATCAATGGTTCTGCAGAAACAAAACTGAAAAGACCACTTCTTAAGAAAATCCAGTTAGTAACTGATTGTTCCTCTTTAATTAATAGTCAAATATAGATATTTGGGACATAATGGTTACTCGATAATGTAAATGTATGATTATTACCCATCTAAATCTTCTTTTAAAATACAATAAAAGGGCATTTGAAGGTTTAAAACAAGTGCTACATTTCAGTTCCTCCACGGAATTAAAAGGTTTTTTTTTTTTCTATTGAAATATATCTCTTATGTAAAATGAAAGCAAACAAAAAGATATGTGTTCTTTAAGAAAACTACAGATACACTAGACTTTTAAAAAGATTCTACCTAAAGACTCAAAAGCATCAATCAAAACTGAAATGGGATAGAACAGGAAAAAAACTCAATTTCCTTAAGTTTCCACGAATTTCTTTTTTTCTTTTGTTTTTTGTTTTGTTTTGGTTTGGTTTTTTTGGTACTGGGGATTTAACTCAGGGGTACTCGACCACTGGACCATACCTCAGCCCCATTTTGTGATTTATTGAGATACAAGGTCTCACCAAATTGCTTAGCGCCTCACCTTGCTGAGGCTGACTTTGAACTCGCAATTCTCCTGTCTCAGTCTCCCAAAGTGCTGGGATTACTGGCGTGCACCACCGTGCCCAGCTGCCTCCATGAATTTCTAAAATCTTGGATAACAATTTGTGTTGCAGGGTTGTCTAAGAAGATTTAGATGGGTAATAATCATACATTTACATTATTGAGTAACCATTATGTCCCAAGCCCTGGAACACATCAAGCTAAGCAATTCCATGCTCAGCTTCCATTCTCATTTCACCACAGAAAGAGGACAGATACGCACTAAATAAGTAGACAAATGAAATCATTTCACTTCTTGGTAAAATAAAACATAACAATATCTAGACTACAGAAGGTGCTCATGTTTCTTCCATTTCTAATATTGTTATATACTTTATTCTGTACAATGTATCACTGGCTCTGCTCTTGGAGGATTGTAAGAGTCAATGTTATATTTTTGTCATAATAACATGTATGCTTGATTCCAATGAATAAAAACAAAATTAAGATTGATTCTATCAGAATAAAAATAACCCTATTCTGAAGACACAAGGATTCTGCAGCTGTCACTACAGAAGTCTGCAGAAACACACACAGCCTTTTGAGGCTCTGATTCTACCTATCATTCACTGTTCTTTAATAGTCAGAAAACATTGCAGCACATTCTGAAATCAGTAAAGGGCATTTTCTTCCCAGCAAATTTTCAGCCTGAAAATAAATATTATATGTTCCAATTCTACTAATACTTATCATTGAAATCACTTTTTTTGTTGTCCTGTTTGTGGGGCTGTGCATCAAACCCAGGGCCTCGTGCACTCTAGGCCCTGGTTTACCACTCTGGTACAGCGGTAGTGCTCTACCATGGAGTTACACCTCCAGCTCCTGAAATCAGTCTTTGATCACACAATTAGGGCTCCACACAAAAACTATAAGTTTATTTAAGCCTCTCATAAATAAGATAAGGCTATAGCACATGCTATATCATTCTGACACCCTTTTTTTTTTTTTTAATTTTTTTTTTTTAGTTGTAGACGGACACAATGTCTTTATTTTATTGTTTTGTATGTGGTGCTGAGGATGGAACCCAGGGCCTCACGCATGCGAGGCAAGCGCTCTACCGCTGAGCTACAATCCCAGCCCCCCTTTTCTTATTAAGGAAGTAGGTATGACAGATGAATGATTTACTTCTTTAACAATACTGCAAATATTATACGCTATATACAGTGGCGTGCCTTTAGTCTAAAGTCCAACTGTTGGCTAACCATTTAATTTAAAAGCTCCACTCAGGTAGGAATCAGAAGAGAAAGATCGAGAGGTCCATTAAAGTTTTATTTTAACATCACATATAAAATCCATGTTTAATTCACAGCCCTTGGATAGAGTACCACAGCATCATCCTTTAAGATGGATTTGCTGATTACACCATTCGCTTTTTTGCCTAAAACCAAACCCATACACATCAACTATGATTTCAAGTTGCAGAAGGTATCCAAGGGCAAAATCCTTCCAATCTTGCACACACTTCACTGGCCTACATTTAATTCAAACACAAATTTATTTTCAGAGTTCTTCTTTATGGAATCTGACCAAAGCACACAACTTCACTTACCCTAAAACAACATAAAACAATCCTCTCTTTTAAATCTCATATCTTCCCAAATTATATAATATGTAATTAAGTTACATAATCACAATAGCAAGTATAATTGGCATAAACAGGTTAGATAAAAAATATAACCAACTCTCAGAAAGCCCACAAGTTGGCCTGCTGAGTGTAGAAATGGTGGCAGGGGAATTCGATGGTCTGCAGCAGGCATTACTAATCTGCTTTTACAGAGAAAACAAATGATGGTCAATCCAGTGATGTGTTTGAGAATGTCTATAAAAATGTTTAAATATTAGGCTACTTTACATTTAAAGAAACTTCAAAAATGAAAACATTTATCAAAAGCAAAGAAAAAAAGTTCTTCCAAACTTCTAGCATAAGCATTGACCCACTGCGAATACATCAATTCTATACATATTTTTGTTAAAGATATCATAATTGACTATAAACAATTCTACAGTTAAACATACTTGGTAGGTTTCTATGTTTTCTAAGCTGGACTTGTTCTCCATTGATCCTCTCACAAAAGTATAATTGTTCATTTATAGTACAATCCTATGTAATATGCTTTAGACAAATCTTTTAAAATACTGAACAATTAAAGAAGTTAGAAACAAACTGATTCCAGTACAAAGGTATGAGATTGCATGCCAGTTTTTCTCTGAAATAGCTTCTTTTTTTCTTTTGCATTGCTCACCTGAAATCCCTTTATCCCCTTACTTTTTCCTTTCATTAAATGAACCAAACTAGAACACCCCGTAAGTGAACTAAACCAGTCCTATTTTCATGACTTCTGGCTAAACTACTACATTATCTCTGTCCCAGAACCACCAGTAGATATAGGTTCCTACATCTCAGCATAAATGAACCTTCTTGTTTACTAGGGGATCCATGTGGGTTCCATTCTGTACAAAACATATTTAGTACCAAATATTGAGATTTGGCAGAAGGGCTTTGATCAGTAAACTGAAATGTAAGAACCAGACCTTTTCTTTGGGGGAGGAGGGGTACTGGGGATTGAACTCAAGGCACTCCACCACTGAGCCACATCCCCAGCCTATTTTATATTTTATTTAGAGACAGGGTCTCACTGAGCTGCTTAGCATCTCGCTTTTGCTGAGGCTGGCTTTGAACTCGCGATCCTCCTGCCTCAGTCCCCTGAGCTGCTGGGATTACGAGTGTGCTACACCATGCCTGGCTTGGACAAGACATTTTTAAAACCAAACCTTTGTATATAAATCACCCAAGAAATTCTTTAACTTTCAGAGTCATTCCCAAATTTGAATTTTACTTTTGAAGATAAAAATTGGGCAAGGGTATTCCACAAAGAACCTGCATCCTCAAAAATTTCAGTAGACATCACATTCTTCAGTACTTCATTATTTTGCTTAGTTTTAACCTTGATGTGTAAAAGGACATATGTTCTGAAAAAAATCTTAATCATCAAATTGAACGCTTATTTGCGAATTAATATAAATTACAAAATCTAACTATACTTTGTAACATATACGCTTCATTCCAAAGAGTGTAAGGTAGTTTCTAAAAATAGCAGATGAGTTCAGATATAAAAGAAAGGAGCCACAGAAATGGCATATTACGCTTAAAAAAAAGTCCAATCATATAGGCTAAGTTACAACAGCAGTGTCGTTGTTACAACAAAAGCTGAATGATTCAAGGTTGAAAGTGAAAGGAAAAGTAACTCTTTAATAACTTCGTAACTGCACATATTAATACATTCACATTTTTGCTTACAGACATACACTGCTGAACACAAAACTATCCTTACCAATTCATAGACTTTAATTCAAATTTAAGGGGTGTCAACCCATCTATGGCCTCACCTCCACTTCAGCCACCCAGGTGAAGATGACTTCTAATAGCTGTACATTGCTATATATTTCTTTGTAAAACTTAGAAGCTCTCTTACTCTTTTACATAATTGATATTTTCAAAGCAGAAATTGTGGTTTGTACTAAAGATAACTCTTTTTTAAACTGCCACAAGATAGTGTTAGGGAGAATATGAAGTAATAGGGACTCTCATATCCTGTCCTGTGGAGCTTAATTTGAGAAACATTTTAAAAGTAACACAGCATCTTCTATCCAAATTTTAAACAAGCATAGAAATTTATACTAACATGCAATCATTAAAGGTATGAAATGAAACATAATTGAATAATAATTACATAATTATTTTAATAGCTAAAAATTAGTCATTCTAAATGTTCATGAATAAAAGATCAGTTGGACAAATCATTGTGTCATATAATAGAACACACTTCAAATAAGACAGAAAGATGTGTATGATGTACTAAATGAAAAAAGCATGTATCAGAACAATTTGAACAATAAATCTCATTTAGAGTCTACTAGTAAATATGTGTATATGCATGTTTAAAAATATCCACGTTTAAACTGTGTATTTTAAAATATGCATAGAAAAGAGCTATAATATATATCAAACTTGCAGATGGTTTACAGAAACCCTCTTCTACTAAATATTACATTAATTTATAGAAATAGCTATTTACTCCCTAAAATATAAAAATTCACAAGAATATTTTAATACAATTTTAATCAGAAATTTTAAAACAAAATAATTTTTTCCATTTGTTAGTTCTATTTGCAGAATTGATTTTTGTAACAAAAGTACTACAATACAAAATAATCATCTTACATTCAAAGACTTTTTCCTCCTCAGGCCCTTGTGCATGCTAGACAAGCGATCTATCACTGAGTTGCAATCCTTGCCCCTCAAAAACTTTTTAATACTCACCCCAAACATTCACTATCTTTAGCATAAAACAGTAGGACTTACTTTTTAAACACAATTTAAGTTGTTTCTATAATAATAGATAAAACTCAGTGTCTTAGTTTTTACTTACATATCCTAAAGGTTTTAACAATAACATTTTCAGTAATACTTCATCATCAAAATATTTTCCAAAGATCAAAACTGTCGATTTTATTAATGGTTTTATCTTAATTTACAGCATAAAAACTTCTCCCTCTAAACTCAAAGCAAAAATTTCAATATTGAAAAATTCAGGCCAACTACATAGCTACTTTATTAAACATTTTTAATGTTTAAACATTATTTTTAAAATAAAGATTCAGGATCATTAGAATTTATACTTGTAAAAAAATTTTACTTTCCTAAAATCCTTTTTTGAGAGGATAGAAAGTAGTGCATTTTTACTTTACCTAGTTGCTGATGTTGGTATCTCTCATAATGACTGTGACAGAAACTGCTTCTGTCTTGCTCCTCTATTGTCTTCTCTGATGAAAGCGAACTGAGACGTCTCATCTTTAGTAATTTTGGGGAACTTGCCTGAATACTATCTCTAGTATCCAAAACCACCTCTCCAGAAAGAATGGGAGGAACAACTCTCTTTAAAAAATCCATTTTAAGGTTCTTCTATGTTACTAGACCCTGTCACAGGCACACAGAAAGGTGCCTGTTTTGACTTCCTTGATGAGAAGTTAAGTGACACAATTTGTGTCAAAGAGCAAAGAAATGTCATGTGAATTTAGGCGGTGCTAAAATTCAGCAGGTCAACTGCCAGCTGTTGGGAAGCTGATTTTTAGGACATTGACTGTTCGTGCTGATAACAAACCAAACAGACTATGAAACTGCACTTCCTACACACACGAATTTGTATGATGGGTATACCAGCAATACTGAGACCACAAGGTATTTTACATCCATCCATTTTAACATTTAGACTTTGAAAACCTTCACTGTGATAATGTAAAAACAAGTTTACTTTTGTCTGAGGTGTGTCTTTTAAATAATCTTTCAGTTGAAGTGTAAGCGTTACCTGTATTGAAAACATAATCCCACCATTGTGAAAATTCATTTGTAGGCCTTGGGAACAACAACTTCTACAATACATAAAAAGGAATCACTGACAATTTTACAGTGTATTATGAACATTCTGATGTACTTTAAATGCACACTCAAAAACAACTCTCCTTATTAAGATCAAATAGACTTATCAGTAGTAGTAGCAGAAATTCTGGCACGAATTACCACAAAATAACTGATAATTTCAAACAGATGGCTCCAAGAACATAAATTTGAATAATTCAAAGTCTAAATATTTAAATCCAATAAACACTAACCAATAACATATATTTTCAAAAAAAATTGAGCATTCTACTAAATATTTTAAAATACCAAAAGTAGCTCATTCTACTGCCATAATAGAATGCAGAACTATGACAAAATAAACCAGTTGAAAGGGTGCCTGTAAAAGACTTTGAAAACTTAGTCAATATCTATTTCTATCCCTTCCTTTGCCTGCCCTCTGGTGGGGGTACCAAGTGAGCAAGAAGGAAATAAAGAAACAAAGGCAACAGAGAAGGAGGGAACACCCTAAGTAATCATATCTGTAACTTCGAAAGGCACACATTGTAAGCCGGGCGCGGTGGCGCAAGCCTGTAATCCCAGCGCTTAGGGAGGCTGAGACAGGAGAATCGCGAGTTCAAAGCCAGCCTCAGCAAAGGCGAGGCACTAAGCAACTCAGACCCTGTCTCTACATAAAACACAAAATGAGGCTGGGGATGTGGCTCAGTGGTCGAGTGCCCCTGAGTTCAATCTCCAGTACCCAAAAAAAAGAAAGACAGACACACATTTTAATAACTTGAAAAATCAGATCCACTTAGTGAAACCACATTCACAATCTCATTCTTCCAATACTCAACATGAAGAAAAGTATTTACATCATATTTCTAAAGAGGAAGCAAAAATGATCTCTAGGGGCATTGGGGAAAATGGCTGTAATAGAAAAACAAGTCAGTGTCTGGTTCTGAATTACTTAGTCTTTCATCCTATTCTTCTACCACATTACTTATGAGGTTGACTATTCCTTACTTCATTCACTTAAAAGATGTTATCTGAAGTTCCTTGAAAGCATCAAAACAGTAGTCAGTTTCAGACAATATTTAAAAGATTAATGCAAATTCTACATAGGTAAGAAGAGGTAAAAAACAAGGAAGTCAATTAAAAGAAATTTCTCACCCTAAAGCACAACTCTTAGCAGGGGATAAAAAAAAAAAACACTTAACTTTTTAAAAAGTGCTTCTGAGAAGCACATTCTCCCTTAACCCTTGAGCCTAAAAGGATCACCACTAATATCCAATCAACTCATTTTCTATAGGATGGAAAAAAACTGGAGGGAACAATAAACTATGCCTTAATGTGCCTTTAAGTTATCACTGTGTTTTCCAAATGCACTCACTCGCTCCATCTTTCTCTCTCTGAACATGACCTCATGTTCCATATAGCCTATGTTTTTGTTCGCCTGGGGTCCTGTGCAGGTCTTATCTATGGAGCCCAGAAACACAGTGGTGTACATTAATCACAGAGGGGAAGCCATCTTGGGGTTGTTCATGATACACAACACAAGCAGCTGTGTGGCTGTGAACCTCAAAGTTCTCAACTGCTGAAAGGAAGGGGTTGAGGTAAAGGAGAAAGCATGAGGTGTTATACAACAGACTTTTCTGACTTCCTTCATTCAATAAATATTTGCTATGCAGCTTTTATGATGATCTGTGCAAGATAATGAAGGCACTGAGACGCACGTCCATCTCTAAGAAGGAAAATCAAGTCTCACAGCTAGAATACTGCCTGTAAGGCTGGCCCAAACTTTGCTGAACCTTCACTATAGTTCCGTTTCCTCTGTCCAATCTGCTTCCTACCTCAGCCCCCTCTCCATAGGTGTTGAACTCTAATGAACATCCTGGAAGCTATGTTCTTTCTCAGCACCAGCTTCCTGAGAACCCACCCTGAGATGTGGAGCCTGGGGGGAAAGCAGGGCATTCCAGTGACAAAACTGTACCTGTTGCTAGCTGAATCTCTGAGGAGGAAATGACATAAAATCTTGTTTATAGTTATTTCTAAGCACATTAGGCAATTATCCTAACTTTGAACTTGCTATAGTTCTGATGTTGAATGTCCCCCCAGAGATCCATGTGTTAAAGGATGGACCCCAACCTGGGCACTATTGCTAAGTGGTAGAACGTTTGAGAAGGGGGCCTCATGGAAGGTAATTAAGTCACTGGGGGTTTGTTCTTGAAGAGGATTGTGGGACTCCAGTCTCCTCCTCTCCTGATGTCTCACCATGAAGTGAGTAGTTTGACTCCCCCACATACTCCCACAATATGTTGCCTCAAAACAATGGGGCCAATTGTTCATGGATAGAACTTCCCAAACTATGAGCCAAAACAAACATTTTCTCTTCATAAGTTAATTATCTTGCTGTATTTCATTACAGTGATGGAAACCAGACTAACACAGGTTTCAAGGGGATCAAGGAATTATAATTGAAACCGAAAGCTACAACACAGCATTCAAAACTCTTTTTAGCCCTTCGTCACTATTTGGCCTTTAGAATATTTAGTATAACCTTACCGTGTCACTGAAGACAGTAATTTCTTGGTGGTAATGTGGATCATCTAATTCTGACTGTGTGAACTCGAGCAGTTTTGAGAATGAAGCATTAAGATGTGAATCATCCAAGACTCAAATGAATGGCTTCAGCTCTTAAAAAAAAACAATACAATATTTACACATCAGCTATGTTTGTAATAAGTGCACATCTGTGTTACTCATATGCGTTGCTATGTATTGGCTCCTGGTGCAGTAGTCATCCCTCAATAACATGGCACTACATTTTTTCTCAGTTTTGACTATGGAAAATTCCAAACTAATGCAAAAGTACTGAAAATGGTATCATGAACCCCTCCCATCCCAGCTTCAACAATTAACTCAGAAAATCATGTTTCATTTATATCTTTATTTATATCTTCATATTCACTCTGGATTATCCCAAAGCAGATTTCAGACACATGTAGAAAATTCAGTATGTATCAAAGATTTACTTTTTCAACATAAGTCAATCTCATTAAAATACCTATAATATATTAATAATAATTACTTTATAACATCAACTACCAGTCAGTGGTTAAATTTCCCCAAGTGACTTTCCCTCATCCTCAGCCCCCCCCCCTCCCCACTGGAGACTGAACCCAGCAATGCTCTACCACTGAGCTACATCCTCAGCCCTTTTTATTTTTAATTTTGAGGCAGGGTCTTGCTAAGGGGCCCAGGCTGGCCTCAAACTTGTGATCGTCTTGCTGCAGCCTCTGAGTTGCACCAGGCTTATAAATGTCTTTTTAACAGTGTCTAATCCAAAGCTAAAGGAAACCCATACAGACAACTATAACTGTGTCCCTTCAATGTCTTCTAATCTATAGTTTTCTTCCTCCCTTTTTTCTTTGTAATAAGTAATGCCTACTAGCTAATGACTGAATTCATACACCAATACAATTAAATAACATGTTTAATACATTATTGCTTAATAATGTATTAAGTATTATACATTATAATTAAGTATTATAATTATAATGACTCTGAGGGGATTGTGGATTGTGAATTACTATACAGACCTGCAGCTATTTTGATGGCTACTAAAAATAAAACTAATAATGAGAATTGTTCTTCACAATTTATAAAGATGCACATGTATTCATGCACATTCATGTTTTACTACCATTAAAGGTCTGGACATTTTTCAATAGTTACATAGATCAATTTTAAATCTGGCATTGAAATTCACATTAGTCTTTATTTATTTATTTATTTATGTAGTATTGAGGATTAAACCCAGGGGCACTCTACCACTGAACTACTCCCCTAGCCCTTTTTATTTTGAGACAAGGGCTCCCTATGTTGAGGCTGGCCTTAAACTTGTAATCCTCCCACCTTGGCCTCTTGTGTTGTTGGGATAATAGGCAGGTGCTACCAGGCCTGGCTGAAGACTGTTTTGTTTTGATGTTGTTGTTTTGCAGTAATGGGTATGGAACCCAGGGTCTCTCACATGCTAGGCAAGTGCTCTTCCACTGAGGCTATAGCACCAGTCTTCAAAGAATCCTCATTTAAAATCATAACCAGTCTCTTTTCTTTTGTTTGTAACAGAAGGAGTTAGCTCTCTAAAATATTAACTTTGTACTTAAAACTCTTAATCTGAAATTCATTCAGTCCAGTTATAAAAATGTAATAGTCTGTGTATCCAGAGGACTAGTCAACTAAATCATGACTAAGGTCAAATTTTCAAGGCCAAAAATCTGGTAAATATAGCAAAACACAAATTCATTTGCCCTTTGTATTACAGTTGTACATAATGGTGGGTTCAGTGTTACATATTTGTACATGCACACAATATAATTTGGCCAATATCATTCTCTAGCACTTTCCCCTTCTCTCTGTTCTACCGGTGCCTGGGTCCCTTTCCTCTATTCTACTGATTTCCCTTTGATTTTCATGAGACCCCCCTACCCCAACTTTCTTTTCCTTTTTCCTAACTTCCACATATGACCCTTGATTTTCTGAGTCTGGCTTATTTCACTTAACATAATGGTCTCCAGTTCTACCCATTTTCTTGCAAATGATAATTTTGTTGTTTCTTAATGGCTGACTAAAACTCCATTGTGTATATATACCACATATTTTCTTTATCCATTTATCTGTTGATGGACACTTAGGCTGGTTCCATAGTTGGCTATTGTAAACTGAGCTGCTATAAACACGGGTACGCATGTATCACTATAGTACGATGACTTTAATTCTTTAGGATAAATACCAAGGAGTGGTATACCTGGATCGTATGCCTAGTCTTCTGAGGAACCTCCATACTAATTTCCCTAATGGTTGTACGAATTTACAATTAACACCAACAGTATAAAAGTGTTCCTTTTTCTCTACATCCTCTCAGAATTTTTCAATACTTCTTCAGTAGACATGCAGCCTTCCTATTTTCAGCTTTTGAAAAAATAAATGTGTTTTGGCTACACTGAAAAACATTTGAATTATACTTCTCTAGCTTTCTTTAGAGGTTTTAGTAATTTCTAGCAGGGCTAGGTTTTGAAGAGATTTTATTTGTTTTGAGGACTCTGGTTGGTTGATTTGGGTCAGCTTTCTTGCATATCAATCACTTTTTCATCTTGTCTACATACACATTATTTAACAAAGGATTTTCATTTCACTTGACTGATTTGGAGAACATTTTACCTATAAGAAGAGTAACTGTTACCATCACTTTCATAATACTACTTTTGAGATAGTGAAGGTCAGAGAGGTTAGGTTAACTGTATATGGTCTGCTGCACACATGATCAAATTTAAGAAAAAGGTCAAATAAACAAGGAGGTCAGTTGGTACTTGACAATACTAAAAAGAAGATTGTAAATAGCCAAATAACAGACGATGTGAAGGGCAAGACTTTTCACCTGCAATGTGAGTAACAATCTAGATACTTTCATGTGTAAAAAATACAAAGAAGAGCAGCTCAGCTCTGGTGCCTGGGAGAACCTAAGGGCAAATGACGCCCTCCAGGAACACCCTTGCTTTACTTTACTCTACAAAGTAAAAGAGAAAATTGAATGGGTATTCAGATAACACATTGACCTCATTTCCTTTTTGAAAAGAATGTTTTAAACAAACAGTAATGTCACAAATTTAATTATCTTAATTTTTCTAAGACATCTGAAGAAGCAGCAAAAGTTAAGAGTGAATGAATCTCAGTGATGTTCATTAAAGTGTTCTTGATACCAGTCTGTATGTATGCTTGGAATACTTCATCATTTGAAGAAGAGAGCAAGGAAGTTATGGTGCCTAGCACAAGGTAGATTTGAGCTCCACAATAAAAAACAGCCCAATTATTAAGTAATTAATACAAAGTCAGCTTCTTAAAGGGCTAGAATCCCTGCTCAGAGTTTTTAGGCAAAGGCTGTCAGGAATGGTACCATTTCCTTGCAGCATGTTATAGAAAGCACTACCCCACTGGGTAAAAAGGTGAGGGAAAATTACATCAAAGATTCCAGCTTGAAGCTCTAAATTTGACTTCAAATGTATTTTATATTATACTTTCAATACCAGAATATGTGGTGACCTAAAAATTCATTATATTTTCAACCAAAAAGAGAAACTACATTGCAAGACATGACATCTATAAAGGCCAATTCCTGCTCTTCTATTAAATTAATGTGAGACTTTGGGAGGCCTCTTAAAATGATGCAAAAAACTTAAATGATATAAATATTCTGAGAGTCTTTCAGAGTAAGGAGGCTACAATTTTCATATGCATTTAAAATAATCAGAGCTTCTATATGTGATACCAAAATAATTAAGGAAAACAGAAATGGCAGTAATTTTTTAATCCACCAAAGATTGTACAAAACATGAAAAATCTACTCAAGTGTCGATAGTAAGACATTATTCAAATATCTTTTAAATGTGACTGGCAAAAATCATTAAATTAAATAAATCCATGATCATCCCTATAATTACCAAACAATCTCATGATTCATATCACTATGAGTGGTAGTATCACACTTCAATCTTTAAGCAATTCACTTTTTCTCCAATCATTTTAGAAATGCTATAATTTTTATAATTTTTTTAACTTTTATAATTTTTAAATGGCTTTATATTTTTAAGTTTCTCTCAGCCATTCTTTTTAACAAATATAGAAACATACTAATGCAATCACACATTACATGACCTGCTAAAAATGCTGTCTAATGATATTGAGCTAGAATAATTGGACTTCACTGCAAAAATCCAAATCTCTTGCTGATAAAGCAATGTTCTCTGCAGGTAAATTTGTCAACATTTTGTTGATTTCACACTTTTAGTCAGAACAGCAGTTACTGTCATACAACTTGATCTAGGGAAAACAACCAGCAAATTTTCCATTCACAATTTTAAGGAAAGTTTTCCATTAAGATTTCAATTACTCAATTAAATGAAAATAGCACCAGAGTACAAACTTTCTTATATACTAGTGAATGAATATGTACTTTTAGAATAATTTCCTATTACATTTCTATAGTGGCACAGGGGAAAAAATGGAATTGAACCAAAAATGATCATACAAATGCTCTCTACTATATGTACTCATCTAGACTTAAACATCAAAAGGAAATTTCTGGACAAATGTAGAATTAGTCCAGTAAGACATCAATGTGGAATGCACTGCCTGACCATACCTCTGAAATATACTTCTACCACTAATGTCTAAAACTCCTGTACTATGACTGTTCCTCATATAAATTTATAGAAATCATACATTTGACCAGTATTTATGGACAGAACTATCTGCCAAGAACCAGGGACAAAAGAGTGAGTAAAACAAAAATTCCTAGACTTGGAGTTTACACTCAAGCAGAAGTTCAAGCTTTTTGAGTTATTTCTTTGCAAATCTGAAAAAAATGGCCACTTGTCATTCCAAAATGCACACTTATCTAATTTTACACTTATGAGCCTTTGTAATCTAACCACTAAATATGGATTAAAAGTCTCTGATTAAAATCCTCCTTATACTACTTTCTAATTCTATTGTTTATAGGAGATAGTTTCACAATTTTACTATTCATTGTGAAGGGCAGTACTTCTTTTTCACTCCTTTAACTACTTTGAGTCCTCAAATTCAATTAGAATGCTTATTTATTCTATTTGTACCTCTCATGAATTTCCAGACTATTAGATTATGTGTATCAGATCACCCTTTACTGATCTTGGGCTTTCCAGAATAATCAATCCTAACCCCTTCCATAGCTTCATATAAGGGACTTTCTGATTTCATTTATTCTCTGGACTTCCTTAAGTCAAAATGCCCCTCTCTCCACCCAAACCTACAGTTAAAGTCTATGCAAAAGTCTCCCTCAGAGTCTCTGCAAGAAGATATGCTCAAGAGAAACACACAATAAAAGCTTAACTATTTAACACAAACTATTTTTCAGTTCTTGCTTTTCACAAAAAGAGACCATGTGACCCATTACGTTTTTCTTCTTTAAAAAATGCAACATCAAAAATACTTTCAAGCATCACTCTGGTCTCCAATCAATATGTCATGCCTTTCGTATCTATAGTTTAAGAAATTGTACAATAGAAATTGCTCTACCTAGTTATAATTCTGTTTCAATAAGATTAAAAACAAAAAAAAATTCTTGCAAATTTGATAAGCATATCTTATGTTTTTATAGAACAACTTGAAATATAAGGGTTACCGGGCTTATAAAAATTTTAAGTTAGAGAAGGAAGTAAAAATAGCTGCTCAAGGTCCTAAGGCAGGGACAGGGCCACAGTTTTATCTCTCATGTTTGTCTTTCCTTATTTCCTTGGTTTACTGCATCTAGCAAGCTTACAGAAGCCCAACTTCTACAAAAATAACTATGAAAGCATTCATTCCCACAGATGGTTTAGATGTCCTCTTTCTTCCAAATTTATTGCTCCAAAACAACTTCTTTAAACTTAAGGATGATGATTTGTCATTTGCAATCTCATAATGTGTATCAAAAGACTTCAAAATGTTTATGATTTTTTACCCTATAATGTCATTTCCAAAGCCAGTTCTAGAAAGAATCAGAAATGTCCATACAAATTTATTTGCGAAGATTTGTTTACTGCACGTTTATTCCTATTAACAGAATATTGAAGCATAAGGCAAAGAACAAAAACAAAGGACCAGTTAGGAAAAAATCATAATATATTCATAAGATGAAACGTTATCAATTTGGAAAAAGTTAACCTGGTGCAATGGCACAAGCCTGTAATCTCAGCAATTCGGGAAGCTGATACAGAAAGACTGCAAGTTCAAAGACAGCATCAGAAACTCAGTGAGGCCCTAAGCAACTTAGTGAGATCCTGTCTCAAAATTTAAGACAAACAAACAAACAAAAATTAAGTATGTTTTTAATTGCAGATGGACACAATACCTTTATTTATTTATTTTTATTTTGTCTAAGAATTGAACCCAGTGCCTCTCATGTGCTAGGCAAGCACTCTACCACTGAGCTACAACCTTAGCCCCTCAAAATAAAGAAATTTTTAAAAGGGCTAGGGACATCTGGGTGCAATGGCGCACAACTGTAATCCCAGCACTTTGGAAGGCTGAGACAGAATTGCGAGTTCAAAGCCAACCTCAGCAACAGCGAGGTGCTGAGCAACTGAGTGAGACCCTGTCTCTAAATAAAACAAAATAGGGCTGAGGATGTGGCTCAGTGATCGAGTACCCCTGAGATCAATCCCCAGTACCAAAAAATAGATGGATGGATGGATGGATAGATAGATAGATAGATAGATAAAAATTTTAAAAATAAGAAAAGGGCTAGGGACATGGCTCAGTGGTTAAAGAACCCCTGGATTTAATCATCCGTACAAAAAATTAATTAATTAATTAATTAATTAATGGGGGGTGTAAGGGATTGAACCCAGAGGGCAGTTTACTACTGAGCCACATCCCCAACACTTTTTATGTTTTCTTTTGAGACCAGGTCTCGCTAATTTGCTAGAGCTGGCTTCAAACTCGAGATCCTCCTACCTTAGCCTCCCGAGTTGCTGAGATTATAGGTGTGGGCCACCACATAGATAAAAATAAATTTAAAAAGCTAATTCTTGACTGATATGCCATAATATTCTTGACTAGTATGCCATAATATTTTTTAAATGGGAAAATAGTTTTGTTTTGTTTTTTGACACAATACCTTTATTTTATTTATTTGTTTGTTTGGTACCAGGGATTGAACTCAGGGGAACTCAACCACTGAGCCACACCCCCAGCCCTATTTAGTGTTTTATGTAGAGACAGGGTCTCACTGAGTTGCTTAGTGCCTCGCCATTGCTGAGGCTGGCTTTGAGCTCGTGATTCTCCTGTCTCATTATTTATTAATTTTTATGTGGTGCTGAGGATCTAACTCAGTGCCTCACAATGTGCTAGGCAAGCACTCTACCACTACCCCGGCCCTAGTATGCCACAATATTTACCATATATTTTTAAGAGCAAAATAAAACAATATATAGTATCTTCCCAACTGTTAGAGATAAAATTACCCTTCAAAGCAAAGAACAGCCTGTAACCCAGTGGCTTGAGAGGCCGAGGCAGGAGCATTGCAAGTTCAAAGCCAGCCTCTGCAACTTAGCGAGACTCTGCCTCAAAATAAAAATTTTAAAAAGGGGGGCAGTGCTAGGGATATGGCTCAGTGGTTAAGTGCACCTGCTATAAAAAAAAATGCCCCCAAAAGGGCAAAGAATAGATCCAGAAGCAGAGATTCATATTGCGAAGATACTCAATCTCTGTCTCCATTTCCTTATCTATACAATAAGGATAATAGACTCTCTTAGGGCTATGGTGAGAATTAAGTATAAAAGATAAAAAGTACTTGAACGATATCTGAAATAGAGCGAGCATACTCAATGTTATCATTTATTAACTTATATGACATATGCTGGTGGGCTAAACTTGCAACAATTTCCAAGAAAATAATGAAAATTCTAATACCTAGAGACTGCCACTATTTATTCAAATTAATCTCTGGGTTAATTTGTTTCAGCCCTTTTGATACACATTAAACATCTTATACAATTGGAATTATATTGAATAATTTCTAGTGGTTACATTTTTTGTCAAGGTATCTTCATTTAATCATTCCATTAACACTGAGCAGTAGGTTCAGTTCTTCCCTGCTGTACAATGAAGGTACAATCTTGATTGGCGTCTTTGTACACACTTTGATTTTTTCCCCCTCAAGAAAAACTACTGAAACAACTGCTATCTCAAGTGATAGGAAATGGACTTGGCTTTGCTCCCCTACTGACCTGTATAGAATGCAGATACACAGCAGCTGTTCAAAAACCTGAGTTTCTACTTTCTCTAAGTGGGTACTCTAAAAGCTATTAATTGCCTTTTTCTCTATGCCTTTTGTCTTCTTTTTTGGTACAACAACTTGCTTCCAATTTAAAGGATCTCACTTTTCCTAGATATCAATCTAACAGCCCATACACAATTTTTTAAAATATTTTTTTAGTTGTTGCTGGACATTTATTTTATTAATTTATTTATATGCGGTGCTGAGAATTGAACCCAGTGCCTCACACATGCTGGGCAAGCGCTCTGCCCCTGAGCCACAACCCCAGCCCCCCATACACAATTTTAGTGTTCCAAACTTAAGTATATTCTTCAAATAGGTTCTTAAGATTTTACTTTATCTGTCTGTCTCAGAATGGGACTCCTTGTCTGTTAGAAATATGTGCTAAAATATTTACAGATGACATGTTATGACAGAGGAAATGCATCAAAATAACTGGAAACTGTGGAAAGGGAGTGGGTGTGGAAGTAATGAGAACTTGATTTTGTTGGGGGGGGGTTCCACAGGGGATTGAACCCAGGGGCTCTTTACCCTGAGCTACATACTCAGTTCTTTTTTATTTTTTGTGACAGGGTCTCAATACGTTGCTACGGTTAGACTGGAACTTCCAAAACTCCTGCCTTAGCCTCCAGAGTCACTGAGATTATAGGCATCTGCCACCACACCCATCTTAAAGATTTTTTAAACTAGTCTGAATGTGAGGAAATGGTTTTTCAAATATATCTTTAAAAGGAGATATAATGATTAAAATAACTTCTATAAAGCAATTATTGGTTCACTTCTACTGAAGATATTACAAGAACAATGATTTAGTCATTATTAAAAAAGTAACAAGACCTAAAATATTTAAGCCAAAGTCAAAAGTGAAGTAAACAACTACAGCCTTTAGAATCCTGATTATACTTGCCAGTAATTCCCACAGATAAAAACATACTACAATGCATTTTTCTAAGCCATGGCTTCAGCATACCATGCTGATTCTCCAAAACAATATTAGTATTTATATTGTGCATTACAAGAATACAATTATGCCTCTGTATGTGCCCACATGAATATTTGATAAGTAGTTTTATTATGTACAAGTATTAAATAATCCAAATTCTCTTGGTGCCTAAATCTCATCTTGGTACCAAGTTAGGCACATCATAAACAATAATTACTGATTAACACAGCCACCAAAGTGTTTTATTTGTACCCAGGGGCATGTGAGCAAGACCAGAATAATCATCGTTGTCATCATCATCATCATCAATCATCATCACCATAATAAATCTACTTCTCTGCACATCTTTTCTTTAGATGTACTATGGGAAGCTATTGCTGATTTCTATATAGGAAACACTTTACCTAGGAGGCAAGGTGTCATAGCAAGAGGTTAAATATCATTTCTAGGGGTGAAGGGAGCAATGTCTGCTGGTTACTTTGTTCATAAATGGTAACCACTATTTACTGTAATATTATTCTAAAATTCAATTTAAATTACTAGCTTTTGGTTTCAATGGTACTACTTTTTTCCGGTCTAATTAATAATATACTTTAATGAGCAAAACATAGGCCCAGTTCAAAAGAAAAATAACAGTGAGAGGACAAACGACCAGAAACTATCACAACCCAACCAAGGACCTGGCTAGCATGGTCTCCTCTGCTGTAGTCTTAATGGTTTCCTCCAAAAAGCTTTCTTACTTTTCTTTTGCTTTTTCAATAACGTCAGAGATTTTCCCATTTACATTAACTTGCAGTAAACCACTATAGTTTAATTGAAGTAGAGGAAGAATTAAAAAGAAGTCTACTTAAAATTCCTATTTTCCGGGCTGGGGTTATGGCTCAGTAGTAGAGCACTCGCCTTGCATATGTGAGGCACTGGGTTCGATCCTCAGCACCACATAAAAATAAATAAATTAAATAAAGGTATTGTGTCCATCTACAACTAAAAAAATACTTTTAAAATTTTTTTAAAAATTAAAAAAAATTCGTATTTTCCATCACAATAAAATCTTCCATAAGAAGAACAATAAGGTATGAGAGGGACAATAGTCAGTCCCTATACTTTTTATATAACATAAAAAAAGAAACTATGATACAATAAAAGATAGGTTTTTCATAACAGCTTGAAAATTATAACTCTCACTTCCTTTCCATAAGCTTGACCTAAAATTTCCAATATTTCAAGGTTCCAAATTAAAATTATTTGGGAAAAAAATCTAGAATTTTACCAAAATTAATATAGTTTCTGATTTTAAAATGTGGACAATGTTTATAAACATTTGTGGTACTCCAAAAAATAATGCATTTTAACAGAGGACAATTCTAAAATTTGAGCTCTAAGTTACATTTCTCACCTTCCCTTGAATTTCTAAATATTCATTACTACTAACCAAAATGAAACATACTTCCAAAAAGCTTCATGGAGAGGAACTTAAAGAAAAAAAATAGGGACTGCTCTGGCAGAGAAGAAAAGCAGCAAGAAAGGGAGCGATGGGGTGGTATACGATGTAAGTAGTCTCTCCAGAGGTTTTTCATTAAAGAATTGTTAAATTCAAAACATCTTTGAGCCAGTTAATGATGAGGCCTTTCCACAAGGGGGGAGACGACACGTGCATTTAACATTCATAGTGAGGGTCAAATTGAGCACCTGGACTCTGCATTAAATGACACTTAGATACATCCACAACCCTCAAGGCATTGGCAGGCAATCTGGAAGAGAAATCCGTGCAATAGGTTTCAGGTACTTGAATTAAACTCATTCCAGCCACAGCCAGGTGCCAAGGAGACAGTCATCAGTGTGAGTGAAGGAGGGGACAGGAAAGACACCACTGGAGAAGTAATTACCAAAGACTAACTGGAGTGACAATCTATAACTGAACAATGACTTCTTGCCTCTCTTTGAGGAGCCAGCTAGCTGTTCTTTTTTAAAATGCCCTTTAATTAACATATTCAGGCTCAATAAATGAGGCTGTTTCCCTGTGAACCTCCAGCCCTAACTCCCAATGTGACAGGCCCCTGAGCTGGTGCTACCATGTCCCCTGTGAGTTACACAACAGCTCCTGGCTCCGCCCCAAAAAGGGCTTATCTTGCTATTGCCTCCTCCCCACGTTTATGAAAGAAAGTGTTGTGCTGGGCAGGATTTACACCGATTGACAGTTCCTCTCACTCCAGAAATCTGTAAAGGATAATAAGCAATTTATTCAAAGCCACATTTTCTGTACAGAAAACAAGACATTTCCAAGTCAGTAACAAAACAACATTCCAAATCAGTTTGGTCACGATGGAGGACCATATAGAACATGCCACAAAGCTTAATCCTTCTCATACCAGTACACATCCAACAACTCTGAAAGGACTTCCATACAAAAGTCAGTAAGTCCTCTCCCACCCCACCCCACCCCACAAATAGGCTTTATTCTTCACAGTGGTTAATTCAGTGCAAGAAAATTACAAATACAGGAGGGTAGAATTCAGAATTGGTTTGTTGTACCATTAAGAAGCTGCTCTACAGCTCCAAATTAACTAAGTACTCAATAATAACAAAACCACCACTAATTACTGAGAGCCTACTGTGTGTGACCAACAAGGTTAGATGCTTTACATATATTATTCATTTTAACCCAAACAAATTTAAAACTTTTGCAAATGTTCAGCTTTATAGATATGGAAACTGACAAAACTAGAACATGAACTGAAGAATACTGCACATCAGGATTTATTTATGTATTTAGTACTGGGGATTGAACCCAGGGGCACTCTACCACTTAGCTACATCCCCAGCCCTTTTTTTTTTTTTTTTTTAATTTTGAGACCCGGTCTCACTAAGTTGCTTAGGGCCTCACTAAGCTACTGAAGCTGGCCTTGAACTTGTAATCCTCCTGCCTCAGACTCCAGAGTTGCTGAGATTACAAGCGTGGGCCACGGTGTGGCATCCACTGTGAATTCTTTTTTGTTTTAAAAGAATAAGCTTTTATATGGGAGTTACATGAGATTAAGTAATCAAAATGCAATTATGATTTCAATATGTTCTTACATTGATTATGAACCTCAGAACAAAAATAAACTTAACCAACATGATTTTGAAAAAATATTTCACGAAAAGCAAAGAATAAATTTACCTTCTTGAAGTAAAAATAGGAGAAAAAGAGAAATGCTATGATCAACAAATCAGATATTATTTTAAGAGTAATTCAATCCTTTTCTGATAATGTCTAACTAAAGTCCAACGTACAACTTGATAAAGGAAAGTGACAGCCCCCCGTTTCAGCCAACATTCTCAAAATAATCTCCAACCTAAAACAAGTGCTTCCCAAAGACCAATGTTAACAGTTTAAACACTGTGATAATCCAGTCAGCTGTAAAATTCCATATCAGCAGTTGCTACATCATAGGGAAGACCTGACAAAAATATTCAAGAGATCAACTGCCATACCTGGGGTTTTAAAATGAAAATTCCCTCCACTCAAATCAGGCTTTTTTTCCCCCCAAGTCCCCACATTCCCCTTTCACTTTGTTCCTGCTCTACCTTGAAAGAGTATGTGGTCCCTGGCCCAGGTTACTGGAGTTCAAGGTCATCAGAATAAACCTTCCAAATGTGGTCTCTGGACCAATATCCCAATCCTGGTTATACTCCTCTTCTCATTAAGAGTTTTAATACACATTTAAATCACATGAAAGCTAGGTGCAAATGTTTCCTGGAAGATTCATCAGAGGACAGCAAAAAGGCAAAAACTAGATTTTTAAAGCTTTGTGGAAACCTGATGCCAGATACAGAATAATAGATGAAGAGAGCCCAGCTGTACACCAGGCACTGCTCTAGACAGCAAAGCTCACAACTAGGGAAAGGACACAGCCCACAACCTTGAGGAATGCGTGGTACTGTGTGACTCACCCGCTCCAACACCATTCCTTCTAAACCATCCGAGAACAAGGAGGTAGAAAGTTCCAATATGGCACAAAAATAGCTATCACAAAAAAACAAAAGCTTAGCTTTTAATATATCCAGCTTCTGAATTAATGCCATGATTATACTTGAAGCTTTAATTCTTATGTGGAACTTAGAATGGGAGAGGAAACAAGACGTAGAGGGCAAAGTGAGGAATGGAGTCATTTCTCCCACCTCACCAGGTTTTTCACCATCACTACTAGTTACATAAATCCTATGTGGAATGCAGTATTTCACTTATGACATCTTTATCTCTTAAGCCTTTCATAAAGCTGTCAAACCAAGAGCTACATGGAATATTTTTGGTTTTATAGACTCTCCATTTTAAAAATAAAAACTTTCATCACTCCAAACTAAATGTATTATGATTGACAATCACAGTACCAAAAATTCAATTCTTACCTATAAACACTTACCCAGTTAATATTTCCAGAAAAATGTTCTTTAAAAACTTAAAGAACATAGACCAGAAACTAAGACTGGGTGTCCTAATTAATCTTAAACAAGCTCATTTAAAATAAGACAATCAAAATATTTTTTATTAGTTATATACTTGAAACACTGAAAATCTGAAATGTACCTTTACGAAATTAAGGATTTAGTCTCTACTATACTCCAGATGACAAAAATCCCACTCAGTACGGCACCAAAATTATTACAATCACCCAACCCTTTTATTACATCCATAGGGATTAAAGAACAAAAACAGTCATTTACTTCAAGAGGTGATCCAAAGAAACAAGGTTAGATTAATATCTGAAAATTCATATCTAATTCATATTAAAATAAATCTGTAAAAGAACCCATTATCATTTCAGAGAATTAACCTCCTTTGAAGGCAACACACTGTATACAGTACAATTACACAGTGCTAAGACATTATAAGTTGAAGAATGTGAATTAAATTCATTTATAGGAAGAAAGGGAGACAGGAAAAGAGTTAAAGAAAAGAGGAATGGAAAAAGAGGGAAATCTATGAGGACTTTAAAAAAAAACTGAGTACCTAAAACCATTTTGCAAGCTATGGGGCAGTGAATGACAGTGCCCTTCTCTTTATAAAAGAAACTGGGGCTGGGGCTGTAGCCCAGTGGTAGAGCGCTTGCCTCGCATGTGTGAGTCACTGGGTTCGATCCTCAGCGCCACATAATAAATAAATAAATAAAATAAAGATATTGCATCCATCTACAACTAAAAAAATATTAAAAAAATAAAAAAGAAACTGGTTGGCTGGCCCTATCGTACAAATAAAATCAAGCATGAGAACCAAGTACACCACTCTTTGTCAATATGCAGACTCTTACACTTGACCTAGAAAGATACATAAGAAGCAATCCAGGTGGACAACTCCTCCACAAGATGTTTCAGATAAAAGCAGAAATACATTTAAATATGCTACATGTTCATGACTTTATTGCCATTCTCTGCTACCATAGAAAGCAAATATTTAATGTTCTACATATGCCATTACTCCCATTAAATCATAAGAACTCTGACACTGCCATAGAAACATACTTTCATCTAACCAATATAGAGAATAGAAATATTATTTGATGTGCACTGAACTATAAAGGTTGCTTCAAAGGGCAAGTAAGATTTTTCTATCTCTGAATGAGGTCACTCTCTGAAGGTTCTACTCATGATATCTGTAAAACCATGCTTGAGACTTGCCTTTCTTCCAAGAGATTCCCATGACTGATCTCTCTAATCTCACAGAACTCAACAAATGTCTATTGAGTCCCTATCAGTTATGAAAATGAAAAATACACAATTCTTTGAGCTCCAAATAAATACAGGAATGTTTCTGATATAATAAAAATCATAGTGAATCACAGAATTGACATATCAATAAAGGAAAATATGGTACATGGGTTAAAAAAAAATCAATCTGAGTGAAGGAATCTAAAAGGGATTAGGACAACAGTGAGGAGCTAAGAAGAGCCTTCAGAAGACACCAAAAAAGTAGGGAGGAGGTAGAGGGTTCTAGGGGCAGAGATGTCATGATTGAAGCTGGAAGATTGGAGATGAGCTAAGAAAATGGGTAGAAAACTATCAGTCTCGGCTGCCTAAAAGGAAGTAGTCTCAGGAGAGTAGACTTTGAAGCCTGCAGTTCCAGGTGGGACTTCACTCTTCCCCAGTGAAAAAGCCACCACAAGTTTGAGAAAGCAATATATGAACAGACCCATTATTTCTAAAAGTTACCCAGTGAAGCAGTTTGGTTGAAAAACAAGGACTAACAGAGTGGGATCAGTTTTTAAAAATGTGAGTAATCCAGGGACTGGGGTAGTGGCTCAGTGGCAGAGCACTTGCCTAGCATGTGTGAGGCACTGGGTTCAATTCTCAGCACCGCATATAAATAAACAAAAATAATAATAAAAAGGTCCATCAACAACTAAAAAAAATATTTTTTTTTGGTACTAGAGATTGAACTCAGGGGTACTCGACCACTGAGCCACATCCCCGGCCCTATTTTGGGTTTTATGTAGAGACAGGGTCTCACTGAGTTGCTTAGCACCTCGCTGTTGCTGAGGCTGGCTTTGAACTCGCGATTCTCCTGTCTCAGCCTCCCTAAGTGCTGGGATTACGGGCTTGTGCCACAGCGCCTGGCTTAAAAAAATATTTTTTTAAAAAATGTGAGTAGTCCAGAGACATCTTTTTGAAGTAAGGCAGTGGACACTGAAAACACAATGGGAACAAGCATAGGCCCAAAGTAGAGCTGAAAGAAAAAACAGAACTGAACAAATAGGCACTATCATCTTTCACGGTCACCACCACAGTCTGCTACCCAGCTCCTGACCAACTTCTACACACGGGTGCTTGTGCACGTGCACACACACACACACACACACACACACACCCCTACAGTGGACTATACCCACCATGACCACAGAGCTCTTTACCAAGCAAATCAGATGACATCTCACATCCTCCATCCCTTCTCGCTACAAGCCCACCAAACCAGTCTTCATTTCCTAGTTCAACTCCTTTCCTACCTCAGCATCCTTCCTCACTACTTCTTCTGTCTGGAAAACGGCACTCTGAGATTTTTTTTTTAAAACAGGTTAACCCTTACTGTCCTTCAAGTTTCAGTTCAAACATCATTTAAACTGACATAAAGGCAATTTATAACCTCTCCAATCTAATAAAGTGTCCCAATCCTTAAATCTCTGTTGAAATATTTGACCACACATGTATACCTGAGTTTGTCAGAAAGCTAGGATTATGGATATTGGTTACCTAGTACCTAGACCATTACATGAAACTCGGTAAGTGTGCAACAAATACTTGTTGAATTAATAATAAAGGCACAAAAGGTCATTTCAATTTCTTAATTAGGAAAATGGTCATGCTATTATGTGATAAATGGAAGACAGGAACCTCAGGCTTGTGGACAAAGTCAAATTTTCTCACCTGAAGTACTAGCAGGATAGGTCCAAGCTATGTACATGAACTTATCAAATACTAAATGGTCACTTAGCCCCAAGAATAAATATAGCATTAATAGAAAAAAATGAGAAAACAATGAAGCTGAAAGGATTAGAAAACACATCTATTTAACTGTCAGGAAGAAGAAAATAGAGAAGGTTGATATTTGAAATGTGTATAGAGCTTACAGAATAGAAAACTCCAACAAACCTAGAGAAAGAGGGCTAAAGAAATGGACAGCTGCTGTGCACTGGTGGTGCGTACCTGTAATCCCAGAGCTCAGAAGGCTGAGGCAGTAGGAACTCAAGTTTAAAGCCAGCCTCAGCAATGTAGCAAAGCCCTAAGCAACTTAACAAGACCCTGTCTCAAAATTTTAAAAAAATATAAAGATCTGGGCACATAGCTCAGTGGTTTAAGTGCCTCGTGGTTTAAGTGCCCTAGTACAAAAAAAAGAAAGAAAAAAGAAATGGCCATCTAACAGAAAAAGAAATACAAATGCCTCTTGACCATATAAAAAGATATTCAATCTCTTATGTGATGAGGGATGGAAATTAGCCTACAATGAGATCATTTGACAGAACATCCAAAAGTTTGACAATATATTTTCTTGACAAAGTTAAATAAAGACAAATAGGCACCCACATTACTTATGAGAACACAAAGAGGTGCAATTCTTATAAGATGAATCTAGCAGTATCTAGTAAAATTGCAAAATCACTTACCCTTTGACCCTGCTCTGAACTAACAACCAGCTACCCATGTTGGCTACCCTATGGAGAGGCCAAGGAATTTTGGCCAACAGCCAGAAAGGACCTGAAACCTGCCAAAAATCACATGAGTGAGTTGGAAAGTGGCCCAGAAGGCTCCTTGGGCCCCCTCCAATTAAGCCTTGGGATGAATATGGCCCCCAAAACACCTTAATTAAAGCTTTATGAGCAACTCGGGGTTAGAGGCACTCGACTAAGCTGTCCCCCAAGAAATGGACCCACCGCACCTTTGAGTTTTAATGCTTACTATGTCAAGCTATTAAGTTACTTGGTAATTTGTTAGCAATAGATTACAAATACACACACAGTATTTTGACTAAACATTCCTAGGGGAATATGCCCTATGTCCAAAAAAAAAGAAAAAGAAAAATTTGCAAATTCACTTCCTAAGAATATATCCAAGAGGGGAAAAAAAAAAGTGGATTATGTCCACCAAAAGATATATATGAGAGTGTCCATGCCAATTTGATTGATTGTAGCTCTCAAACTGTAAGCATCTCCAATATCTACCTACTGCAGAATGGATAAATCAATGGCAGTATTTCACAATGGAATAATATACATCAATGAAAAAACCTACTGTTTCATACAACAGGGGTGAAGCTCACAGGCATGATACTAAAAAAAAAAGTCAGACAACTTTTGATGGTACTACCAGGCTGAGACTGTTGTGTACTAAATGGGAGTACAACAAATGAGTAATTATTTAATGTTCTAACTACATTATTACTTATGTCATTAGAACCACGATTCTTATCCTGGCATGGTGGCACACGCTTATAATCCCAGGGACTTGGAAGGCTGAGGCAGGAGAATGGCAAGATCAAGGTCAGCCTGGATCACTTAGTGAGACTTTGTCTCAAAATAAAGAAACCCTGTAATCCCAGCACTTGGGGAGGCTGATACAGGAGAATCACGAGTTCAAAGCCAGCCTCAGCAACGGTGAGGCACTAAGCAACTCAGTGAGATGCTATCTCTACATAAAACACAAAATAGGGCTGGGGGTGTGGCTCAGTGGTCGAGAACTCCTGAGTTCAATCCCTGGTACAAAAATAGAAGAAAGAAGAAAGAAAAAGAAAATCTCTACTTTGCAAAGCCTAGGGATTTAAAGGCACTAAAGCAAGAGGTCTGCCACTTAGTTTCTTAAGTAAAGTACTATTAGAGGGCTGGGGTTGTGGCTCAGTGGCAGAGCACTTGCCTTGCATGTGTGAGGCCCTGGGTTCAATTCTCAGCACCACATATAAATAAATGAATAAAATAAAGGTCCATCAACAACTAAAAATTTTTTAAAATAAAAAAAAAGAACTATTAGAACTCCACTGTATCTGTTCATTTATGTTTTGTCTATGCTGCTTTCCCATCAACATTGGCAGTTGAGTAGTATAACAGGAGAGCAGCTGGCCCACAAAGCCTAAAATATATACTAACTATCCCCTTACAGAAAAAAAAAATTGCCGACCCCTGACCTAATTTTCACTGGTGCTCAATACAAAAAGAGACAAGACAGCTAGATGTTGTGGGCACTAGACAGACTGCTGCTGAGAGAGACAGACTGGCAAAAGGAATTGTACTTAAACATGATCAAATCCAACTACTGCATCAATTATTAGGAGATAGAAAGACAGATGAGTACATTAAATTACTTCACAGGAATATAATCAGGAATATCCCTTTAAACAAAAGGGGAATGGGGATAGAGGAGGAAGAAACTTGAGAAAAATCAACTAACTGCAATGGAAGGGGCTTATACACATTCTGATCCAATCAAACCAACTGTTTCTAAAATGTACAAGAGAATCAGAATCAATGGTTATATTTTCTAAGAGTCTTAAGGATATCTAGGATTTACTTTAAAATAATACAAGCATGAGAAGAAAGTTGGTGGGATGTGTGAACAATTTTGGCTATGACTTGATCATTACTGAACCCGGGTGATGAGTACACAGGGATTCCTTATATTAGTCTGTGTTTTTGTTGTCATTGTTAAATTTCTGATATTTTGTGCAATATTGGAGATTGAATCCAGAGGTGCTCCAGCACTGATGTATATCTCCAGTGCTTTTTGTTTTTTTATTTATTTTTTTATTTTGAGACCAAGTATCTCTAAATTGCTAAGGCTGACCTAGAGCTTGCAATCTCCTTGCCTCAGCCTCCTGATCTGTTGGGATTATAGGCATGTGCCACTGCATTGGGCTATTAGTCTATTTTTGCATGTTTAAATTTAAAATCCTAAGGCCAAATTCTCTTCAGACATTTTTTTAAAAAAATCCTGAAGTAAAAAGAAGATCCTCTTTTTAATACCTTAGGAATGAACCTGCTCATAGCAATGATGAGGTCGAAGGTAGGAAGTGCTGGAAAGTGAGGAGTACATAGAACCTGGGGGGTACAGTCCTGGGGTACCAATGCCAATTTACCCACTGAGTTCAGCCACTGCAGAAGAATCACATTCTTCTCCTAAACTTCTTTGAGAAGGTATCTATTTTTTTTTTTAAGGATCTGTTTCAGTCAGCTTTTTCATCACTGTGACTAAAATACCCAACAAGAACAACTTCGGGAAGGGAAACTGTATTTGGGCTTATGGTTTGAGGTTTCAGTCCATAGATGGCCAACTCCATTGCTCAAGGTAGGTGGGGCAGCATATCATGGGGGGAATAACCCAACAGAAAAAAGCTGCTCAGCTCATGGCAGGTCAGGAAGTGGCAGAGAGGAGGGAACAAGGAAGAGGCACCCTTTCCAGGGCTCGCCCTCAGTGACTGACCTCCTCCAGACATACCCACTTACCTGCCACCTGTCTGTGCCTACCACCAAGTCAGTCCATTCAAACTAAGATGGACTTAAAAGGTTATAACTCTCACAATCTAATCATTTTACCTCTGAATATTCCTGTATTAACAGGAGCTTTTGGGAGATAGTTCATATCCAAACTATAACAGGATAGCACTAGAATCACTGACCTAAGATATAGTGACCTTGGACCATTACTTAAGTGAAAATAATGAACACCAGACAGGGCAAGGAAGCAAGATGAGAGCCATCAATATAGTATAATACAAGCATAAACAGAAAGACTACTAGATCAAATGGAGGACAAAGTCCTGGAAGTCAGAAGAGAAGCCTAAGAAGGTAGAAAGAAAAGACGAAAAGAAAGACATCAACTTCAAAACAGAAAGGTTAGGTGTAAAACATTTTAACACTGAGACCTTATTCTTTCCCCATAATTCAATGAAAATAGAATAAAAATGTCTCTATCAGATAGGATATAGAACACATATCTTCCAAAAACAATACCAATTTGTTCATTAGCTTCATAAAGCATTAAGTATAGGAAAGCATCAAAACGCTTAAAAATCATTTAGTCTAATTCACTCATTTCATAGATGAGAAAATTGAGGTCTCGTAAGGCTAATTCATTTGCACTTAAGAACACTATGTGGGGCTGGGGCTGTAGCTCAGTGGTAGAGCGCTTGCCTAGCATGCGTGAGGCACTGGGTTCGATCCTCAGCACCATGTGTAAATAATAAATGAATAATATAAAGATCCATCAACAATTAAAAAAATATTTAAAAAAGAAAAAAAGAACACTATGTGGTTAATAATGAGAACTAGAGCTAAAATATACCCCAGTCTCTACTCTACCTTACCTGCTTTCCATCCTCATCCAATGCCACAGTTCCCATCTGGTGACGTCTTTACTACACTAAATGTCACTATGTATTTTCATTCATATATAAGAGGCATTTGGCAAATATGTATTGACTGGCTCAAACTGAGCCTACTTCAACCACTTCATTTTTAAGGTCTCCCATTACAGCTCAGTTTTCCTCCTCTACCCTCAAGTCCCCAAATGTGTGTTCTGAGCAAACCTCAGAGATGCCCGGAAAACGGGTCGGCTAACTGTCATCTATGATTCTAGAAAAGTGTTAAAATATGCAAAGGCAAGATAATGCCACACAATAAAAAGAGCCAGCATTACACACCACTCTCATTTTCTCCGTAAATATGTACGTAATTCACAATCACCAGGAGGTAAGAGGATCTTCTTGATTCAATGGGTTCAAAATATAAATAGATGGGAAAAGACAGTAATAGGATATATTACCTCAGCCTCACAATAAGGGATTACAGAGAACAGAGAAAGCACATGAAGTACACACGCAGAAAGCTGTTCACATATTTTATATTTATTCTTTACAGATATTGCATATTATTCTGTACCCAGGATGTAATGTGTGAATCTTTTGAAGTCTCCAAAAACCTAATGCTACTGCTACTTTTAGATGTGATTTAGAAAAACTTAGTAAAAAGGGAAAAAAAGTGTAAGTATTAGCTTGTATATAAAGAGAAGGCCCAGAAAAGGAAGCAAGCAATCCAAATAATAGTTTACCAATTGCCACTATTCTATTAAAAAAAAAAAAAGCACATATACTTACCACTTAGAAATGGCTATTGAGGCACAGATTTTGTAGAAAAGACACCAAATTTGGAAAAGGATCCATCTAGAAGCTTCTTCAATCTGTAGCTTGTACTTTACAGGCACTCAAGTGGGCACCTGGGGCAAAGCAGCAGTGATTCTCCATGTATGAAGCAGAATATGGAATGTTGAAGGCTGGAAGATCTAAAATGAAAGAAGGAAATATTGTTGGATATTAGTAACAGCCATGCCTCAAACCAAAGTTAACATTTTACCAGCTGCCATATAACATATCACAAATGAAATTAGTATTATAATTGAGAATCTAGTCAAGAAAGACTTATAAAAAATATTCAAAAACTTTTTTTTTTTTTCTTAAATCTCAGGGCTAGGGACATATAGGTGGTGCACGTGCCTAGTGCACATGATGCCCTAAGTTCAATCACCAGCAAAAAGTAAAATCAAAATATCTCAACTCTGAAGAGAAACTATCTATCTGGAGAAAATACAAGACTGAGAATTCACCTTTCAAGGGTTCTAACTTAAATGTTTTTCACTACCTATAAAACCTTTTGAGTAGATTAGAAACTCCCTCACTATCTTAAAGAAAATATGAGTCAGAATTCCCTGATTCTTGATGACACAAGGGTCATGGTAGTGCCTACACACCCTTTCTCTGAAAAAGGGTCCCCAGGAGACAGGCACTCTCCATTGCAGACTGACATTGGCAGTGTCAATGTCAACAAGGTGACTTGACTCTGACCCAGAAATCCTCTTCCTGGAAAACCATCTTACAAATAAAACTAGACACTTGCAGAATGACAATTGTACAGCAAGATTATTATGGTATTACTTGTAAAAGTAAAACAACACAAGAGGATTGGTAAAATCACCTACAATATATTCATAAAAGGAGATTCCATGCAGCCGTAAAATGAGTGAGAAAGATCACCAGACTATATTAAATAAGCAAGGTGTGAATAACATGCTATATTCTGCTTTAAAAAATGTTACTGCTTACATTTAAGAAAAAGGGAAGAGAAGGAAAGAAGTACCCAAAAGCACTGTAATGATAACATGCGAAATGGTCAAATGGTTACCTAGAAAGGACAGTAAGGAAACAGGGATGAGAGTTAGGATATCCTTTGACTTCTGAAACATGTGAATGTTCAAACAAAATTAAATTTTTTTATAATTCCCCAAATTAATTCATATTCTTTCAACCCTCTTCAGAAAAATATGAGCTGAGATATATAGGTAGATACAGGTATATAGATTATACTGATTTATATCATTACACTGATTTATATCAGTATAATGAGGTTACTTTCCTGAAAAATCAAATGACAAGTTATTTCCTTGTCCTTCACAAGAAGCCTGTTCTCTGCTACTGGTAGAAATCCAACATACACTGTCTGAGACTGATGGCTATAATCAAAACATCAGATAACAAATGTTAGTTAGCAAGTATGTGGCTGGAGCTTCAGACACTGCTAGTGGGGATGTAAATAGTACAGATGCTTTGGGGAAGTCTGGCAGTTGCTCAAAGGTTGCACATGGCACAGCAATTCCACTCCCAGATATATGCCCAAGAGAAATGAAAATATACATCCACACAAAATATGTAAATAAATGTTCCTAGTAAAATTATTTATAATGGTCAAATGGTAGAAATAATCTAAATGTTATCAATCAAGAAATGGATAAAATGTGGCATAGCCTCCCAATGGAATCTTATTCTGTTACAAAAATAAATACTGATACATGTTACAACATGGATGAATTTTTAAAACATTATGCTAAGTGAATGAAGCCATTCACAAAACCCCATATTTTATAAGACCACATTTATATGAAATATAATAGACATATAATAGAATAGACAAATCTACAGAGAGTAAAAATAGATTATTGGCCACCTAGAGCCAAAAGAGAAAAGATGGGGAATGACTACTAATTAGTATAGGGTTTCTTTTAGGATGAAAACATTCTAAAAGTCAATTGGGGTGATAGTATACAACTCTGTGAATATATAACCACCTCAATTTAAATTAGTTATTTGGCTGGGCACAATGGCACATGCCTATAATCCCAGAGACTTGGGAGGCTCAGGCAGGAGGACTACAAATTCAAGGTCAGTCTCAGCAACTTAACAAGACCCTGTCTCAAAATTAAAAATAGAAAAGACCAGGGAAGCAGTTTAGTGGTAAAGCACCCCTGGATTTTAAAAAAGAAAGATTAGTTATTTTTAATGGTATGCAAATTATGTTTCAATAAAACTACTTTTTAAAAAATTATTGTCTATAACTTCTTCACTACTAACCAATATTTGACATATTATTCCTTACTATCCTGCAACTCTGGGGAAAATGTTGGATTTAAAAATAAAAACATGTGGGGCAGGGTGGCACATGCCTGTAATCCCAGTGGCTCAGGAGGTTGAGGCAGGAGGATCATGAGTTCAAAGCCAGCCTTAGCAACCTAGTGAGGCGCTAAGCAACTCAGTGAGACCCTGTCTCTAAATAAAATACAAAATAGGGTTGGGTACGTGGCTCAGTGGTGAGTGCCCTTGACTTCAATCCCCAGTACCAAAAATAAATAAACAAACAAACAAACAATAAAAACATTCTTGCTAAACCATGGACAAGTCACAACTTCTGAATTTCATTTTCCTTGGGGGGAGTGGGAGTGAGTTCTCTCTGACACACCATCACATTTTTCTCCCAACAGAGCTGCATGCCCGCACCAGGAGTAAAAAGTGTTTGTTCCAAAATCTATTTATGTCAGTTGAATTTACTATAATTATGCAATTTAGTTACACATTGCATCAAAAATGAGTATAACAAGATATACTTTAGAAAAATTTAGTCATATGATCTAATAGACAAACCTTTCTAAAAACATTCTACAGAAACAAACTTGACTATACAGATTCGTGAACTATAAACATTTATACAGTCAATCATAAAATATTTAAGGTATGCATCTTTCCTCTTCATTTTAAACAAATTATTTGTTTAAAAAACCCAAGTACTACTATATTATACAATCAATAGTTTGTAAGAGAGCTTCTACGCTACGTAAATTATTTGTATAAAAGACTAACAAAATTACATTACTATTATTCTATGTCACACTCAAAAGAGTGATGACAGAGGGGCTGGGGCTATGGCTCAGCGGTTGAGCGCTTGCCTCGCATACGTGAGGCATTGGGCTCGATCCTGAGCACCACATAAAATAAATAAAGATATTGTGTTCATCTACAACTAAACAAAATATTAAAAAAAAAAAAAAAAAAAAAAAAAGAGTGATGATAGACCTACTCAGTCCCCTCTCACAGAGGCTGAAATTTTTCTACTCAAGTTCTGGGTCCCATAATCTCCTCAGACACCCTCATCTCTTAAACAGGAAGAGGTGGCCCAATGTTGACCCTTCAAATTCCATGTAAGGCCACTAAAGTCCCTCCTTCCTGTGCACTTAGGCTCCACATGTAAAGGCATTTTTTAACACAGACCTCTAAAAAATCCTCCCTTTCCAAACCTAAACCTATATATTTAGTTGACCATTATATTATGCAAAAAACAAAACAAAACAAAACAAAACAAAAAACCACAACAGGAAAAAGTCTCTCACTTATGTTCTTGTTTGTTCCTCCATAGACTGCATTTCCTCTCGTGACCGACCACACTTGTGACTCTTCTTTCCAACTTATTCCTCAACAACCAGTCAGTGCACTCTGACTCCAGCCACTGCAGTGTTAAAACACCCTTCCTTATGACCCCAAGAAAACTGTAAGGGGTCATGATAACCAGTGTTGACCTCTCCTCTCTCAGTAAATACTCTGATGCATCTCAGCTATTGATTCCCAGTGCACAACTATGATCACAACACTCCCTGGTGTGGTAAAACCATGCTCTCAGATACCTACAGACTGAAGTCCAAAAACTCATTGTCCTAGAAGTCAAGATTCTAAAGGAAGGGACTAAACCACTTAGCCTGTCTCCCAAAGGTTACCAGAACTTTAGGCTGAGCTCTTTGCTCTGTGCAAATACATCCCAATCATACTTCACCCAGATCCACAGCCCACTTCCTGCCACCTGGACTGCCCTCACTCTATGTCTGTGCAATGGAATTCCTCTAAACTCATTTTCAAAGTAGAAAATCATTTACCTACTCAAGAGCCTCAGGTTTCTCAACTGCATAATGAGAATACCTTTGAGGCTATTTTATGAAGATTATCAAGTATTCTAAATACCGCAAGTGCTGTTAAGTGTAAACTTAGAACAATAGCTGGCAGATATCACTCAGCAAATGCTGTTACTGTTGTCCATTCAACACAATGAGTGCCCAATAAATATTTTGTAATTAAAAAAGCAATAGAAAATGTCTTTTCCGGCCACACTGTGCTCTTTGCTCTACTTACAACCATTTATAAAGTCTGAAACATCTGAAAGTTAAGATGATGAAAATTTATGATCAAGTTTTCATTTTATGGGATTTCTTTTTTTTTTTTTTTTTTTTTTTAATATTTATTTTTAGTTGTAGGTGGACAGAATATCTTTATTTTAATGTGGTGCTGAGGATCGAACCCAGTGCCTCACGCATGCTAGGTGAGCACGCTACCACTGCGCCATAACCTCAGCCCTGGGATTTCTCATATAGATTCATGATACAAGAACAGCAACCCACTTGTTTTAGTCAGATTTTTTTTTTTTTTTTTTTTGCCACTGTGACCAAAAGACTTAACAACCATTTTAGAAAAGGAAAGTTTAACTGGTGCTCACAGTTTCAGAAGTCTCAAAGACTGCCAAATCCATTGCTCTGGGTCCAAGGTAAGGCCAAACATCATGGCAGAAGGGCATGGAGAAAGAAAGCAGCTCAGGTCATGGCAATCAGAAAACAGAGCTCTGCTCACCAGGGACAAAATATATACCCCAAAGGTATGCCCCCAGTGACTTACCTTCTCCAGCCACACCCTACCTGACTACAGTTACCATCCAGTTAATCCATTCAAGTGCATTAATGCACTGATTAGGTTAACAGTCTCACAACTCAATCATTTCACCTGTAAAATTTTCTTGTACTATCTCACACATGAGCTTTTGGGGGACACCTCATATTTAAACTATAACACACTATTTCATGATTCATATTAATTTCTTGATTCACTAATATCTACTAGAACGTAAGAGGAAGAGCCAGGCACGGTGGCTCACACCTGTAATCCCAGCACTTTGGAAGGCTGAGACTGGAGAATTGCGAGTTCAAAGCCAGCCTCAGCAACCGTGAGGCACTAAGCAACTCAGTGAAACCCTGTCTCTACATAAAACACAAAATAGGGCTGGGGATGTGGCTCAGTGGTTGGGTACTCCTGAGTTCAATCACTGGAACCAAAACAAAAAACAAAAAAAGAAAGAAAAGAGAGAGGAGGAAGCTTACCAAAACAATAATTTTATCATTTACTTTTTTTTTATGTGATGAAATACATGTAACATATAATTTGCCATCCTTACCATTTTTTTATATTTATTTTTTAGTTGTAGGTGGACACAATATCTTTATTTTATTTTTATGTGGTGCTGAGGATTGAACCCAGTGCCTCCCGCGTGCTAGGCAAGCACGCTACCACTGTGCCATGACCCCAGCCCCATCCTTACCATTTTTAAGTACACAATAAGTACACTCAAATTTTTGTACAACCATCACCATCAGTTACTCTGGAACTCTTTTCACCTTGTAAAACTGAAACTTTGTACCCATTATGCAATAAGTCCTCTCTCCTTCCACCCTAGCCTCTGCAAACACCCTTCTGCTTTCTCTAGGTTGACTACTGGAGGTATCTAATTAAACTGGAATCAGCATTTGTCCTTCTGTGACTGACTTATTCACTTTCACTTAAGCTAAAGTCCTCAAGGTTCGTCTATGTTGTTCTATACTTTTTCAACAAGACCTTCAAAACCACACAAGGACAAGATTTAAACATCCTCCAACTGAGGTATATTATATGACACTACACTAGAGATGCAGATGACTCAAATTACAGAAAGAAAGGGAAACGGAGAGTAAGATGCATTTGATTATTAGGTATTCTGCTAGGTGCATTTCACATGCCACTAAGTTCACATCTTCTCACAAGCTATTAAAGACTCCCAATTGACAAAAGACAAATAGGAGGTTCAGAAGAGAGCTCACTATCAAGTAGGCCACAAGTCACTACCCTATTTCCATTTTGTTCTCACCTCAGAGCTTATGGCTACCTGACATATGCTAATTTGTACTTACCTATTTATTTCCTTCCTTATTGCCTCTCCTTAACTAGAATGTAAGCATTCAAGGCCACTGACCTCTAACTGGCCCAGCATCTGACAGGTAGAGAGAGTGGAGGGAGAGTGGAGGGACAAGATGCATGCAGCTTATAGCCCAAAGATCGTCTAAGCTCTGGCTGTTCGGAGACTCATCCATGTGCACATTTCTTAGATGCTCAGAAAGTGGAAGACTTTATTAGCACAAAAACCCCCACACTTACAGGTTGGTGACAGAGACAGTGGAAGACAAGGGTAGAGGATAAAACTCCAAAGGAGAAGTCCAATTGTTCAAGAAGTCTGGTATCTAGAAAGCCCAAATCTATTATTAAATCTTCATCATCTATAAATTTTCGTTGTTTTTAACCAAACTTTATCTGAGGACTTTTTTATTAAACATGAATTTGTAATGGGAGAAGAGACATTAGCTTGTGAAACATGATCTACTTAGACCTTAAATATGTTCTCCCTATACTATCTATATTTCTTCCCTCTGCTTCAGACTGAGAGTAAATATTCCCACCACTATGTACTTACTGCTCATTTTCTCTCTTAAAATCATTTAAAATTCTGTTATATTTCAAGAAATTATTAAAAACTAAATACATTTTCTAATTTCTCAAGCTATATTTTTCATAATGGAAATGAGATCCACTTCCTACACAATTCGAAGAATTTAAAATATTAAATTAGTTGTTTTGGTTTTTTTTAAGGCTTTCATTCTCTTTAAATCCCCACTTGCAGCAAAAGTCTACATTTCCCATTAATTTGTTTTCATAAAATAATTTCTTTTGATCACAGTATGAAAAATTTCAGTCATAAAAGGAGCTCTGTGTTCACAAAATAATTTTATCTTCACTGATGTAACAAGAAGTCAGTGGTTTCCTTTTGGTGGTAAACAATGGGCCCTGGGAAGCACATTCCCCGTTAAATGTCTTTTGCATTTTTCAGACACAATTGGTTCAACTTCCTAATAATCACCATTTACCAGAAATGTGAAAGATAAACATCTATCATGATACACAATAAGACTAAGCAAGCCAAAAGGAGAAAAATAAATGAAAACTACAAAGGCTCCCTGAGGACGGTGGGGCACACAAAGCTTCCAACTCCCCACCAGCCATCTGCCAAACTACTTTTCAAAGTGGAGAACAGCAGTGTCAAGGTGACAAAACACTCATTATTCTTCTCCCTTCCTAAACAAGCATGCACATCAGCATGAAAACAAGCTATACCATACATTTCTACCTTAAGGAGAAAAAAAGCCCCCCTTTGTCACAAAACCTTCTCCTGCTAGTGCTGCATTCTCTGCTTCCCTCCAAATGGCAGTCTAGCACTTCACTCACTCCCTCTTCTCATTCTTTTCTCTATCCGAGGCTTTCTATACCTCTACAGTCTCCAGAACCACTTGTCAATGCCCTCCATACCTCATGAAATCCAAGGGTCAATGTTCAGTCCTCATCTTTCTCCATTCAAAAGCAGCATGTCTGTGCCATGTTTTGAAGCATCTTCTTCACTTAGATTACAAAATGCCACATGCTCCCTTGGTTTTCTTTCTCTGCCTCTTTCCAAACTCAATATTAGGGAACCCAGGGTCAGTCCCCAACCTCCTGCCCACTGACATTTGCCCTTATATGGTCTTATCTGGTCCCACAGGCTTAAGTTCAAACTTGAGTTTTATCAGCAGACGGATAGTCTCTCCAGCTCAGAGGTCAGTGCTCCCTTCAGTTCGCTGCCCCACAAGACGTCTGAAGTATCTCAAACTCAACTCTTGATACACTAAACTCCTTGCCTAACCCCAGCAGTAAACCTGAGTAAATAACACCATCATTCTTCTAATTGCTAAGGCCAAATATCTGGCAAGCACATGTATTTCCTTGTGCCCTAAAAACTTTGTCTTTACCATACTGTAAGTCCCAAATCTGACCATTTCTCTCCACATCCTCAGCCACCTCTCCAGCCAGAGCCATCATCACCTCTGGCTCAAAACTGATTCATAAATGATAGCCCTGTGTCCACTACATCCTCAGTTCTCCATATAGTAACCAAGGCAATCTTTGTAGACTATCACTGCAGTCACTCCAACCGGGTTGAAAATTCTCTACATCAAACGCGGGGGCAGCGAGGGTGGGGGGTGGGGGGTGGAATCCATGATCTCTCTACCCTTTCCTTTCCCACATTCCAGCCACATCAGCTTTCCTGTTGGTCTCAATACAGATTTTTTTATTAAATAAATGCTGCCCATGATAAGTAAGCACTAAAAAAATTGGCAAAGTCTTGCAAACATTTTATTCAAGAAATATTAACAGCCGGGCGCGGTGGCACAAGCCTGTAATCCCAGCACTTAGAAAGGCTGAGACAGGAGAATCCTGAGTTCAAAGCCAGCCTCGGCAACGGGGAGATGGTAAGCAACTCAGTGAGACCCTGTCTCTACATAAAACACAAAATAGGGCTGGGGATGTGGCTCAGTGGCCGAGTGCCCCTGAGTTCAATCTCCAGTACCAAAAAAAAAAAAAGAAAGAAAGAAATATTAACAAGCCAGGGCAGTGGCACACACCTGTAATCCTAGCACTTAGGGAGGCTAAGACAGGAGAATCACAAGTTCAAAGCCAGCCTCAGCAACGGCGAGGCAGTAAGCAACTCAGTGAGACCCTGTCTCTACATAAAACCCAAAATAGGGCTGGGGATGTGGCTCAGTGGTCGAGCGCCCCTGAGTTTAATCCCCAGTACCATAAATAAATAAATATTAACAACATCATAAAATTTCCATTTCACTGCATTTTGAGTTTTTTAGAGTAGTGCAGAATGACAAGAAGGGAGGTGAACTTGCTTGCTACCTTCAACACATAAATCCAACACATGGTTGTATCTTTTCTTATATCCACGCTGAGATATAACCTAATGTCTCCAGAAAATAACAGAATTTAAATTGCTTCCTTTCTTCCCATGAAATACCTGGATCAAAGCCAGGTGCTGTGGTGCTCGCCTGTAATTCCAGCACTTAGGGAGGCTGAGACTGGAGAATGGTGAGTTCAAAGCCAGCCTCAGCAACCGCGAGGCGCGAAGCAACTCAGTGAGACCCTGTCTCTACATAAAACCCAAAATAGGGCTGGGGATGTGGCTCAGTGGTTGAGTACCCTTGAGTTCAACCCCCAGTACCAAAAAACAAAAAAATACCAGGATCAACCCATATGTAAACTAGCTTAAAAGGAGCTACAGCTGGGCCACGGTGGCGCACACTTATAATCCCAGCACTTTGGGAGGCTGAGACAGGAGAATCACAAGTTCAAAGCCAGCCTCGGCAACGGCGGGAATGTGGCTCAGTGGTCGAGTGCCCCTGAGTTCAATCCCTGGTACCAAAAAAAAAAAAGAGGTGTAACACTCAGCTGATAACCTAAGATGACTTAGTTCTCTATTCTACTATCCCAAGATGATTTAATCCATAAGAGAGAATTCAAGCATCATTAGAAATTTTGAATTTCCACAAAAATATTTTAAGGTAGGCAGAAGGAAAAAAGTGAAGCAATCTGCCCTACTTGCTATAGTCTTAGTGCCCCCTCCCAGTCCAAGCCACGAAAGTGAGCCCCAGAAGAAAATGGACCACACTCTACCCCTCCACCCATCAAATTCATTAAAGCTAAATCAACCTCAATAGAATCCTCTTGTCCCTTGAGAGAAAGGAAAGAGGGAATATAAGCCCTGTCACAGCACAGCCAAACAATGAAAGACCCGGTGCTATTTATCAGCACTAAATGTGTTTAGAATTTAAAAATCACCAGTCTTGTGCAGAGAATTGGCAGATATCAGGAACTGGTAAATTTTCTGAATTCCAGTGATAACAACCTAAGCAAACTTCTAAACAAAGTTATGAAAGGCAAAAAAAAAAAAAAAAAAAAAAAAGTTGCTTTTCTAAGATAGTTGCTCATTTTTAGAGGGATGGAGTGGTAGTCAGGCTTCCCCAAAGAGTGTTTACAAATCAGGGTTAGAGACACTAAACTCTTTGTCTCAAACAAAAAAAACACAAATTAACAGCATTACCCACTTTCCCTCTCTTTCTCAGCATTATGGAGGATTCTACTTTTCTTTTCCCTCCCAAAGTGAGGCATGGTTGTGTGACTTGTGTCAACCAAAGAAATGTGAGTAGAAGTATTTATAAACTTCTAGCAGAAGGGTTTAACTATTGGTGTCAGCAATCAATGCAGCAGGCGTCTGTGCTGAGGTGTAATGCTAAGCCTTTATGGAAAGGCAACTTGCCCCAAAAGACATAGACAAGATGAGAGAAATAAAATCTTTTGTGTTTTAAGCCACTGATAGGTGATTGTTTTCATTGCAGCACATGCTAACCCAGCTTGACTAGCATATTGGTTACAGATGTTCCTTTACATATGACAGGGTTACATCCTGACAAATTCCATGGTAAATTGAAAATACCATAAGTCAAAATGAATTTAGTACACCTAACTTATCAAACATCGGAGCCTAACCTACCTTAAACATGTTCAGAATACTTACATGAGCCTACAGTTAGGTAAAATCATCTAACACAAAGCCCATTTTATAATAAAGTGTTGACTATCTCATGTAACTCATTTAATACCTATATCCAAAAAATACCAGCAACACAATACCCCGTAGAGTATCAGCCATTTGCCCTCATGATTATGTGGCTGACTGAAAGCTGCAGCTCAATGCCACCACCCAGCATCATAAAGGTATCATATCCTTAGCCATGGAAAAGACCAAAATTCATAAGTTGAAGTATGCTTTCTAAAGAACACCCATCACTTTCACACCATTACAAAGTTGAAATGTCATAAATCAAAGCATTATGAGTCAGGGATCATCTGTACCAGGAATGAATAAGTGGAATTTGACATTAAAAACATAACATTATTCATATTAGCAACCCCCTAAAATGAAAATACTTAGGTATAAATTTAATAAAATACCTAGAATTGAACACTTACATATAAACTTAACAAAATACGTATATGAGAAAGACTACAGCACTCTCATGAAACAATCTAAGAAGAACTAAATAGGTATTCCATGTTCATGGATAGAAAAACTCAATATTGTCAGGATGTCTGTTCTTCCCAACTTGCTCTCTAGATTCAATGTAATCCCAATCAAGATTCCAGCAAGTGCTGGGCACAGTGGCACACGCTTGTTATCTAAAGGCTTGGGCAGCTGAGGCAGGAGGATCCAGAATTCAAAGCCAGCCTCCGCAGTTTAGCAAGACCCTAAGCAACTCAGTGAGACTCTCTCTCTAAATAAAATTCAAAAAGGGCTGGGAATGTGGCTCAGTGGTTAAGTGTCCCTGAGTTTAATCCCTGGTACCAAAAAACAAAAGCAAAAAAAGATTCCAGCAAGTTAGTTTGCAGATACTGACAAACCGATCCTGAAGTTTATAAAAGACCCAGAATAACCTACACAATATTGAAGGGGAAGAACAAAGTTGGAATACTAACACTACCCAGGCCAATGCTTACCGTAAAGCTATAGCAATCAAGACTGTGTGGCATTGGCAAAGGAACAAATAGATCAACAATACAAAATAACCCAGAAATGTACCCACATTAATATGGTTAAGTGTTCTTTAAAAAAGACAAAAGCAATACAATGTAGAAAAGATAAATTTTTCAACAAATGGTACTAAAACAATTGGACATCCACATGCAAAAAAAATGAATCTAGACACAGACCTTACATCCTCAACAAAAATTAATTCAAAATGGATCACAGATCTAAATGTGAAATGCACAATTTTTAAAACTCCTCAAAAATAACACTGGAGAAAATTTATGTGACCTTAGAGTAGGCAATAACTTTCTAGATACAACAGGAAAGGCAGGATCCATGAAAGAAAGAATTGATAAGGTGGACTTCATTGAACTCAAACCTCCTGCTCAGCCAAAGGCACTGGCAAGAGATTGAAAAGACAAGCCACAAACTAGGAGAAAATACTTGCAAAACATATGTTTGATAAAAGAGTGGCATCCTAGCCGGGCGCGGTGGCTCAAGCCTGTAATCCCAGCACTTAGGGAGGCTGAGACAGGAGAATCGCGAGTTCAAAGCCAGCCTCAGCAATGGCAAGGCGCTAAGCAACTCAGTGAGACCCTGTCTCTACATAAAACACAAAATAGGGCTGGGGATGTGGCTCAGTGGTCGAGTACCCCTGAGTTCAATCCCCAGTACCAAA
>PVHX01000674.1:0-268292 GCA_004024805.1 Geosciurus inauris
TCTAGTGTGTTATTGATATAACTAATATTAACTAAGTGCTTTCTAAAATTAAGCACTTTCAAAAATAAACATTACTGAAGACAACATCCCCATGTAGGAGATGAGTTAAAAGGATCTCAAAATGGGTAAGCAGGTTAATGTTAAAGTCAGAGAAGTGACATGGACTGAACTCCATTTTAAACTGTATTAGGTGGCTCACCTCAGTAAAAAGCCTTTAGTTTCTCACTTAAAGGTGGTATAACACAAAAGCATTACACTTTTACCACAAGCTTTATATTTATATACACAAGTATAATTTTCATATCAGATAATTTTAAGCTTTTTACCCATCTTCTATAGATACCAAACAGTGATTATTAAAACAACCACAGGCATGGTGGAAGAAGCAACTGGAGTAGTGAGTTGTTTCACACCTTCAAATTACACTTACTTACTTCCATGAGTATCATATGGTAAAGGGTTTATGGAAATTATACCTTATACAATTGTGGGAGGAGCTGGGGGAGTAAGATTCTGAAAAAGGAATTACAGGAATCACTAACCAGGGTATCTGAGAAGCCAGCCACACCCAACTGCCCAAGTTACACAAGGACAAGTTCATGGGTGGTCTCTATGTAGCTTTCATATCTCTGGATCCACAACCAAGTGGGCCTGCAGTTGATCAGCAAAAGCATCAGTCAGGAAAAGAGCTGTGCATGGAGCAGAGGAGAAGGGAAACTGCCATCAGCCATCTCTGCAGGTATTTAGCACATGCAGGTAACATCTGTCTGCATAATGTTCATGAGGGAGTTACAATAGCTGCTTCACTTTGCTTTTTAATTTTTGTGGAAATTCCACCTTTGAAAAACCCCCTTCTGGAAAATATAAGAAAAGAAATTCAAATTAAACAAGCTGATACAGCAAAATGTACCCATCATTTATATTGCCCTATTTTTTTGGTTTGTGTTTGTTTTTATATTTCATTTAAGAGCTAGAGGTTAGAGTGTCTTGATAAGAACATAAGGAATGGCATGTAAATTATAATGGTAGGTATCTATTATTATAGTGATTAGGTTGTATTTATTGACTAGTTATGATCTTCCAAAAACTATGGAAACTATGTGCATACAGTTTAATCAAATTTTATCTTCCTAGAAATAGGGTAGGTGACTAATATTATTATTTACTTTTCTAATTGACATAATAGTTGTATAAATTCTCAAGGTGCATTGCCATTTTGAAACATGCATATACTGGGTAGTGATCCAACACAGGGCAATTAGCATATCTAGCACCTTAAATGTTTATGATTTTGTGTGGTGAATATATTGAATTAACTTTCTTCTAATTATTTTGATGTTTAATAATTTTTAACATTTATACCCATTAAAATAATATTGACTGTTTTTTTTAGGCTAAGAGTATAGTCAATTCACTGTGCTGTTAAGGGTAAAACTAGGATTTTATGATTGGTCTAGATAATGGTTAAAAAGACTATTCAGAGCTCAGAGAGGGGTTCATACTCCTACCTGGTCAGAGAGAACTCACTTGCATCCATGGATTTGATTAGGTCAGATGTTAACAGGAAGACCAGTCAGGGTGCCACACCTCACCAAAAAGGACTGGGACTTGTACTGAGAGCCTCACAAGGACTTTAAGAACCAATGGGAAGTGAATTCTTAGGACTGGTGTTTATAAGCCTTTTCGTTTCTATATCTACTGTATGGGCCTTTCCGTAAGGAGAGAGGCACAAGAGTACGTGATAAGATCTGGTTATTAGAAAACAGTAAGAGTAAGAGAAGATTACATTGAATGGAGTCACATTTCCCTTTTTGAAAGCATTACTCATATGTAAACTTATATGTAAAACAACTTCTTAGAACTTCGCTCTCCATTTTCTAGCATACCCTGGCAGCCCAGGCTTAGTTGTGTATCGATTGCCTAATGAGATTCAGGCAGGAAATTTATTCTTATGAATTCTATAGTTTGGATTAGAAAAAGGGAAATGAAGGAAAGGGAGGGAAGATAGGAACAGGAAAGACAGTAGAATGAATTGGACATTACTTTCCTATGTTTCCTGCATGAATACATGACCAGTGTAACTCCACATCATGTACAACCATAAGAAGGGGTAGTTATACTCCTTGTATGTCTAATATGTCAAAATACTACTGTCATGTATAACTAAATAGAACAAATTACAAAATTTTTTTTTAAAAGAATGAACTCTAGAAGCTGGTCTTTCTGCACACAAATGAAATGTGGAGTCGCGGACTTGGGATTAGAAAACATGGGAAGAGTTGCTAGTTTTAAGAAAAAAGTAAATATTAAAATTTAAGACTAACATGAAAAAAATTGTTCTTTGTAAGTGAAAAAATCTGTCATATGAGAAGGAAATACCTGGATCAATAAACATTAAGTACTAAAAATAGATGTATTTTAGGTTGAAATCAGCAACACATTAAAAGTATGAATCATTATCAAATGTTTTCTCTTTCTTCCCTCAACCCTTTTTTCCCAGAGAATTATCTTGACAGTTCTAAACACTATGAAAATGTGTTCCATTTCATCTTCCATCATTCCCAGAGACATAACTACAAAATTAAGATCTCATACAAGTGTTTGCAAATTATCTGTAGGGGAGATATGGAAAGTTAAAAATCACAAAAAGAAGCCAGGCACGGTGACTCACGCTTGTAATCCCAGCACTTTGGGAGGCTGAGACAGAAGAATCACAAGCTCAAAGCCAGCCTCAGCAAAAGCGAGGCGCTAAGCAACTCAGTGAGACCCTGTCTCTACATAAAACACAAAATAGGGCTGGGACATTGCTCAGTGGTCGAGTACCCCTGAGTTCAATCCGTGGTACCAAAAAAAAAAAAAAAAAAATCACAAAAAGATTTTCTGTCACAGGCAGTTGCTAAGTTTTATAAGTGATGTTATACTTTTAACTTAAAATCATATATAGTTAATAAATAAATTATATTTAAAAATGCAAAATTTATGCTATTTTCCAAACTATAAATGATAATAGCATACAGAACATTGCCTAAAGGTATTTTTAGTTTGGTTATTTACTACTAAGATTAATAAATTTGAATCTTGCTACATCCAGAGTTAACTAAAATGTTTTTAAATTATTTGGGCTATGTTAGCACTCAACATTAAAAATTTCTTCTTTCTTCCAATGACATAAAGAATAAACTTTAGTGAAAAGCTATACAATGTATACTCAATTATGAAATAATTATTTTCCTACTCTGAGAGTGTCCTCAAATTTTTTTTCTGATTGGCTGCTTTTTTCTAACATATTCATATTGATTGAATTGAAATATGGTCCACACAAATCAATACATGAGAAGACAAATTGTGTGTGACGACAGTAATTCTATCCACAGGCTGATTGCCAAATGTCTAGGTACAAATGATCTAGTTCAGCTGGTCAGCACACAAAAATTTGTTAGTAAACCATTTTGCTTTTTTGACTTCTAAAATAACAACTTTATTCAAAATATACCCTTTTTGGATTTTATTAATACTATATGCATTATAAGATTGGAGAATTTAAAAATAATTCCTTTTAGGCTTGACTTTCTTTTCTTACTATTTCTTTAGAGAACAGATGGTCTTAGAATTCTTACACAGCCTGTGTTCCAATATTCTTTTATTCAGAAAGGTATTTGCAGCTACATATAAGATCAATGATGTTTACTGTAAGCCCTAATGAAGAAAATTTTGCATCTGAAGGTTAAAGAAAACAAAGGAAAGAAGACCATCAAAGAGTGCATTTTCATAAGGGGCTAACACAGGAAAAATGAGAAGCAACAATCAGAGAATTTCTAAGAATGTAATTGGATGGCATTTAGAAATGTTAATCTACCTTCCACCAGTGCAGGAAACCCACTTGGGCATTTTCTCACAGCACCTAACTTTTTCCTTTGCCAACATTATTAGTTGGCAGTAAAATACAGTTTTCATGACTAAGAAATGATAAACATAGTTAGAAGAAAAACCATCATACAAGGCAGGCATATTTGGCTTTTCAATTCAAGGGCAACTATATTTTCCTAATATCCTGCTTAGTGTCTTTTCTCTTTTTGCTGCAAAATTTTAACATACATGTATACTTTCCCTTTTTGAGACCTAGTAATAAGATGAAGCTGAAGTTCCATACATGGAAGAAAACAGGGTATTTATTTATAAAAATACCTACTTCGGTTTTAATGTCTAGAACTGATATTTATTATTTACTTATTACAGAAAACAGTTTTCACTTATACGATATATTGGCTATTTCTAAATAGAAATGTAAATTCAATTATTCTGCTGTATTAAAATTGTTTTTCACATCTGTTTTATTTCTATTGTGGCTGAATATTTATTGAGGTTGAAATTAACCAACTTTGTTGACAAGAAATATTTTGTTTCAAAATTAAATGTTAGTTCGTAGATACTTCATTTTAAATGAGATTTTTTTCAGAGAGCATTTCTTGCTTAAAATTTAATGAACATTTTGTTTTGTTCACATAAATATTCTTATTACTAACATTAATTGAAAGGGAATAGGAAATCACAGAAGTCACATATTCCAATGGTTTTAAATTATTTTATCTGTATAATCTAAGTGCCTTTAAAATAAAACTGATCAGTGATATGTTTAATTTGTGCTACTTTTTCTCGTATTTGTTGCAGCTCTGAATAGTGATTGTGGTTACAATACATTAGAGCTGATTTGGAAGAGTTCCTCAATTTAAAAAATCTCAAAAAATCTTTCCTTTAATTGATGCATTACAATTATATGTAATAGTGGCATTCACTATGCCATATCTATACATGCACATGACATGATTTGATCAACTCGTTCCCAAATACCTTCTTTTTCCCCTGTAGCCTCCCTCTTCCTGATCTGCTTGCTCTACTATACTGATCTCCTTTCTCTTATTCTTGTTTTAGTGTACACACACACACACACACACACACACACACACACACGGGATTCATTATGGTATATTTATACATGGACATAACATAATTTTGTAGAACATTTTAAAAAATCTTAGCCATAGTGGAAGGTACTAATATTAACTCCATGTTTCTACAATGATTGAAGTTTAAAGTATCCTTTACCAGTTTACACTACTCAGCAAAGATGAATAGCATCCTCAACGAATATTTCATATCACCATCACTACCTCAGCTAAATGGCAAAAGGAATTGTAGTAGTATAGATTTTGCTTTTTTTTTTCTTCTCATAGCATACTTTAAACTAGAGAGCATGGCATGTTTGTGAGGGAAAAGAATAAAATAGAGCTCATTTTCAAATGATGAAAAGGTGTTTTTGATTCTCTTCTTTTAAAGTTTCAGTTTTGTGGTTTACGAATTATCCATCTAGAAGGAGAAACAATGGATGGCTATGAAAATTCTTGAATCTTCTAGAACCTTTCCATGGAACAGGAAGTTCTTTGCATGGGCTCTTTAGATGTTACTCATAGTTCAAGAGAGAGAACAGAGTGAAGGCATGAATAGTTGACAGCTATAGTTCATCCAACTCTGTATAAATTAGTGAAGTCTTTAATTTGAGCCATAAATATTCACAAATTTTCCTTACAAGTATATAACCATAATGACTATTGAAAATCATAGTAGATGTTTGTAGAATTCTTTTTGTTAATGAATTTATTACTTAATATTTTAAGCCATTTTCATTTTGTAGCTCAATGATATTATATTAAAAACCAGAGAAAAGTTTTGTTCTTCAAGCTTTGAGAATTTATGGTACCGAATATTTTTCACTAAAGCAAACAAGTACAGACTTTATGGGTAGCCAGGATCAAAGCAAACAAAACGTGATAGACATTTTAGAGAAGAGTAATCTGGCTTCCATTTGCAATGTAGGCTGCCACTCATTCTTCACTTTGTTTCTTCTGACTCTAAATTACTAAATTTGTCATGAGAATTGGAGTAAATTGTTGATAAAACCAGAAGAAAAGCAATAGCTTCATCCTGAATTCAGCAAGAAGGCCTTTTGGTAAAGTTGTTGTACTTGACAGTGCTATACAGTGGCTATAGCTGTGGGTGCTATTGAACACTAGAAGTGTGGCTACTATGACTGAGGAACTGAATTTTCAATTCAGCACCCATGTGGCTAGTGGGTACCAGGCCAGACAATAAATTAGTGGCTCTAGATCTCAGAGGAGCTATTGGTACTCATTGTACTGCCCTTTCCTTGAATCTGTGGAATTGATGGTTCTGTGATGAGGTTTGTCAATATCTACCTCACTGATAATTTAAATAGATAATTCCTTTTCCTTAATATCAGCTGAAACTACATTGGTTGGCCTCCATCTATAAAATTCATTGGCTAGCTAATATCTCCTATTTGTTCTCTGACTTTGGATGGCTAGTGATCCGTCTGTGTTCTTTGTCTTCTTTAAAATGGAGCCAGATCCTTTTCTTTCTAATTTTGACTTATATTGAGAACTATTGAGCATGACTTCTGACAGCTACACCTGTTTATAATTAGGATTTGTGATTCTGAAACATTTAGTTTCTTTCACTAATGTATAATGGACACCTTGAATATACTCATTTGGGCTACATAGATAGTTCCTAAATGCCAAACCTGGTGATCAAGCTGCTGATTTTTACTTTGTAACCACAAAGCTTAGGCACTCTGGCTATAGAACCTAGGGCAAGTCAATTTAATTCTTTGTGTTTCTGCTTCTTAACCAAAATATGTAGGCAATAATAGTGTACTGCTCATTTGGTTACTTGAAGAATAAATAAATTAATAGAAGGGAGGTGCTTAGAAATATTCTTGAAGTACACTGATTGTTGTATAGATACAGCCATTATTAAAGTATGCATCAGAAGACTCCATTAAAATATTTGATTATTTGCATTTAGCTTTTCATTTTAATTTTATGTAATGATATCAAAAATATTGTCTTTTATGTTTATTCTTATAATCTAGATTGAATATTCTGTAGAGAGATATAGGAAAAATATTACATTTACACACCAAATTTCAAGAACTTGAAATTTACATTTAATACTTCACATTCAACCTGCTCATTTTTCAGTCTTGTACAATTAAATGTATATGTTCATTCTTTTTCTCTCCTTCTCTCATTTAGCACCACCCTTCCAATCCCACAGTAGTACCTAGTTGTTTTAAAAAAAAATAAACAAACTAGGTCAACTGGATAATATTAGTGGACAATTTGAAAAAAAATTAATTATACATGGTTTTGGGGGATTTAATTATTACTCCAAAAAGCTTTAGAATTCTTCCAGACAAAATACTATTCCTAATATAGCTTTTAAATTAGCTTGTAAGAGAATACCTTTTTTTCATATTATTATCCTGATATGACATACTCAGTGGGTTTTAGTTTTGAATTTTTTTAAATAATTGATATTTTTACTAGATATAAAGCAGAATTTATGTAAGAATTAGATACATTGAAGAACCAAGCTGAGAACATTATGTAACAATCTTTATTCAATACTGCTGACTTTATCAGCTAAGACTATCTCTGGCTTTTATTCTTCTAAACATTGCATATCTCTCTCTCTAGATAGATACATAGATATATGCATACAGGCATGTATGCATAATATAACTCAATAATCACTTATTTTTTGAAGTAATCATGCTCTATATGCTGAAAAAAAGAAAATATTAGAAAATCAAGATAAATGATCTTGGCAGCTATGCAATCGAAATATGTAATTTTGTTCTCAAGAACCAAATGACTAGTTTATGAGTAGTATAGTATAAACTGGTTAGTCTGCCTGAAAAATAAAATGAAGTAAAAAAGAAAACAGTAAGGGAAAGGAAAAAATGGGTCCACATCTCAAATCATATGCCAAACTGATTAAAAATATAAAAGCTTAAAAATATAAAAGCTTAAAAATATAAGATCAAAACTTGAGAAAATCTACGATCTAGAAATGGAAAAGATTTTTATAGCTGTAACTTCAAATCTGGAACCCATACAAGGAAGAACAATTACGTTTTTAAAAGAATTAGCACTTTAGAAATAATTGTTTAGCAAAAATATGAACACTAATATCAAAAGCAAGGTCAAGAAAATCTATTTGCAACTCATATCACAGAGAAGTTTTATTTCTAAGATTTCCAATAAATCAAGAATGAAAAAAATTAAACTAGTACAAAATGGCAGATGTTTAATAAAAAATATAATAAAATGGCTCTTCCACATAAAAATGATATTCAACATCAGAATGCTAATTGAAATTCAAATTAAAGAAACTGATCAAACTGCTTTTTATTTATTTGATAAATATCTGTAAGCTCAATTCACACTATCAGCATGGTTATTAGTAGAAAAATAACATTCATTTGTTGTGTGATAATATAAACAGCACATCCCACAAGTGGGATGATTTTGAAACGGCTATAATTATTATAACTATATACACACTTGGACCCAGCTGTTCTTCATCCAGGAATTTACTGCACTCCTGTAGTTGCATGTATATTAAAAAATGTTTGCAGAAATATATTCACTTGGCATTAGTGTAACAGCAGGAACAACTTAAATTTGCAAAGTCTTTTTGATAAATGAATTAAGGTAAGTTCACACAATGGAAAGCACTCAAACTGTGTGACCTGAAAAGAATAGAGAAGCAAATATGTGTAAATATATGTAAGCTATACTGTTACATACTATACTGTGAAGTGAAAAAATAAATTTGTTGTATTTTATACATATATGTATGTATATATATATACACACAGTACAAGTTAATGCAAAAATGTAGTCCAATAAACTATATTTTATTCTATACATGGACATAAATACATATATATGTATATACACATTTATCTATGTATATATGCATAGACAAATCAACGAACTTCAAGAAGAATATACATGTTACAGGTGATATATGAAAACTAGACTTATGAGGATAAAGATGAGAAGGAAACTCTTCATTGTGTGAATTCTTTTTACTTTTTATTTATGAATATCTTGGAAAAATTATGATTGAAAATAAATTTAAAAAACAATTAGGGAAGCATATCATTGATAATATCTAATTAAAATTTATATTTCTGTAACTTAAATTTCAAGTCATCCAGAAAAAATATGAATTTTATTTTTATGGACAGAATTGATCTTTGGGCCTCTGAAATTCATTGTTTTTCAAAATTCATGTTTGATTATATCTAGTGGAGTTATAAAAATAATAGTTCTTCACCAAAATTTATCTATCATTTAAAAAAAGTTTTCTATTATTTATTTTTAAAGATTCATTCTTTTAAAATATACATGACAGTAGAATGTATTTTGACATGTTATACATACATGAAGTATAATGTATTTTAATTAGGATGCTATTCTTGTGGTTGTACATGATGTAGAGTTATACTGGTTGTGCATACATATATGAACAGAGGAAAGTTATGTCCAATTCATTCAGTGGATTAGACAAAGGGGAATGAAGGAAAGGGAGAAGGGATAGGAATAGGTAAAACAGTTGAATGAATCAAACATCATTTTTACTTCAATAAATAGCAAAAAAAGATCCAAGAAGATTACATTTGCATAATGTCAGAAAGCAAGGAAGTGAGAGAAAACAGGCTAAACTTTCATTTTTCCCCTTCAGCCAGTGTTCCTTTAATGATGATGAATTACATCACATTGCACTATCAATTCCTATATGTTCCATTTTACATTTAAAGCTTCTTTTTAATTATTTTGTAAATCCTTGAAATGGTTCTTCTGCAAAGACAATGTTAGCAAAATGGTACACAAGCATTTCAATAAGAGAGATTAGTATCTATTTTTCTTCAAATATATTATTAGGTTGTAAAATCATCCCTTGCTGTAGAAGGAATTTATTTCCTTACATGAGAATTCCTTAAGAGCAGAGTATCTATAATATTTGACAAAGTCTTGAAAATAAATTAACAGTCAAGAAATTTTATAATTTAATAAGAAATCGAGTTCTCAATATAATAATTGCCTAAGATGGGTTTCCTTTTCTAAAGTTTGAAAATTATTTTTATAGGGCACTAATAATTATTTTAGTTTAAACATGTAAAGCTACCAACTATCATTTTCTTATTTAAAATATTTCTGTTTTTTCCCTACTCCTAACAATTCCTTAGCTATTGACATCTTAGGTACCAGCTATTTTAGCTTGTTATCTCTATTTTTTCATTTCAGTCTTTCTTCAGCAACTGATCCTTGTTTCCTTCTTTTTAATACCTCTTCAAACATTCCACCTCTCTCCAAACAAGATCGTTAAATAAATCTTTCCAAAACATCACTTTCTGACATTACTTTCAAGCCCAAGAACCTCTAATCAATTACTTGTAGGAGAGATCAAATACTTGATAACTAAATCTTCATTCAGAACCTGTTTGTTTACAATTCTTCTATGTTCAAGGTCTACCAACACTTATATCCTATGTACTAGATAGTTTCCTTTCTGTGAAACAGAAGCTTCATTTGTAATCAAATGCTGGTTCTCCTAGTTGACCCAGGTCAAATACTCATTTCCAAGATGACTCAGTGCTCTTATTTGTAAAATTGGAATAATAAACATATTTTCCTCACTAGATTCTGTTCAAATTAAATGATGTTAACACATGTGAAATGCTTTAGAAATATGTTTAGTATATAGTAAGAGCAGTACAAATATTTTTATTCCCTCCTTCCTTGTAATGTCAAAGTTGTGTTTGATTTCTCCCTTAGGCTCCCCAGTCTCTCTTATGTAAAATTCCATTCTGCCTCCTCTACATTTATTCAGATGCTGTTCTTTCAGATCACAATCTAAGTGCCTTCTTTCTGATACATAAACTTCTGTGCACTTCATCCAGACATCTAATAGCATTGGAATGAAAATTTTACTTAGCTGTTAATCAAATACTTCTCAGGAGTAGAGATCATGTTTTAATTATTTGATTCTATGTATTACCTGGGTGCTGAGACTTCTCTCACAAATAGACAATTAGAATCAATAAATCAATAAATGCCTTATGTATAATATACCTTTCTCATGGACTCAGCTGAAAAACGATTATAACATTTAATGTCTACCATCCTGGCAATCCAAACATCATTCTATTCTTATGTAAATGCATTGGTTATTTCCTAAACATGGAAATCTTTAATTTGAGATTTATGGGTAGACTTCAGAAGATCCACAAGACTTCTTAAATTACCTATTAAATTTTGAATATGTGAATCTATGCGTTTTCTTAAGAAGTGGTGGTGATTTTACAGAATTTTTTTTTTTTTTTGGTACTGGAGATTGAACTCAGGGGCACTCGACCATTGAGCCACATCCCGAGCCCTATTTTGTGTTTTATGTAGAGACAGGGTCTCATTGATTTGCTTAGTGCCTCACCATTGCTGAGGGTGGCTTTGAACTCGCGATTCTCCTGTCTCAGCCTCCCTAAGTGCTGGGATTACAGGCTTGCACCACCGCGCCCGACTTGATTTTACAGAATATTAAGAACCATTTTTAAGGAGTTATTATCTTTTATCTATGCCTTTTTAATATGTAGGAACCAAACTAACAATATCCTATTTAATCAGCAGTGGATATTCCATTATATTACATAAAATCATCTTGTTGTTTTCCTTCTACTTTATGTTTTCAGTGCAAAATGTATTACATTTGGGAATTAAGTGTTATGAGATATTATGAATCTATCACTTATTATATCTCAACATTAAAACCTAAAGAAATGATTCTTTTTTTTCACATTGACCAAATGAATTAGTGTTTTAAAAAATGAATGGTATTGATTGGCTTCCAAAATTATGGTGTAAGGAGCTTGTTGGAAATCTTCAAACAAATCAACCATTTAACTGGTGAAGGTTGTTTTAAAAATAATTTAAAGCCTATGGAAACCATCTTAAAGGCATATAGCAAGCAAAGATATCTACTATACCTTGGTAAGAACAATGAGGATCTGTTTGAGCCATGACTTGCTCCAGTACTCCCATCACCAGTTCCATGCTATGGAAACTCTATTATGGGTTTCAGCAGCTGAGAAGCTGAAGCATCCCTTTCCCTCACAGCCAGTCTGAGCCTGCAGTTTCACTCTGGGATGAGCTGACTGGTAGTGCTTCTCATCATCCTCCAGTTTAATGTTGCAGAGGCTATATTTCAGTCCAGTTTCCTGAATGCCTCATTCCCAACCTCATAGGGTGCATGTTGCATACCAGAAACTGCAAGCTGAAAAGATCAGGGGCTGCCTCTCCTTGTGCTGCTCACTCTCTGTGTCCACATAGTAGATCAGGAATATTACTTTGAGAAAAGAAGCAGTGGCCTATAAGAGTTCTGCCTAAAGGAAAGGGCAGAGCTTAACCTTGGCAGCAATGCTTGAGGGTTTGAAACAGAATAAAGAACTCTATGCCTAACTCTGTCATTGTCAGAACCTATGGACATCTTAGTCCGAGAAAGGAAGGGAAGACTGGAGGCTTTAATTATGGCAAAATGTCAGAGCATTCAAACGTTTAATGGCGAGAACCAGGGAAAGATGCAACCAAGAAAAAATAAGCTTAGTCTTTTCTGAGTTTTTGGATATGTACTAGTCTTCACCCACTGAAGAACAATCAGAGCAAGCTGTGGAACAGAATCGGTAACATTCACTAATCTGTACACAGACCCATAAAAATGGGTAAAAGTCCTTATTGGCATAGAGACTTAAGCAAAACCACTGACAATGCACTACTGAACAACAGACAGCTCTGACAGTGGGCAACTCCTAAAAATCGTCTTCAAATAATATCAAAATCATCCTCAGTAATGTGAGAAACTATGCCACATACTGTATTTCTTTAGAAGCAATCAGAGAGAGACTCTATATGATACTAGTTCCTGGGCAAATGTGAGCAAAAAATGAAAACTCCTCAAAATATTATAACAGCTTGAAAAGCACACACACATTCAATGATAAAGGGTAAAAATTGAATTGAGGCTTAAGTATAAATTTTGGCCAGTAAGTAGAAAGTAGATTATGCAAATCCATGGACAAATCCTAGGTAAGCAAGCAAAAAGTTTAAAAAAAAGAGGAAAAATCTAAACAGATATCAGAGGCTGTATGTAGTCTGGGAAATAGACTTTGAGAAATAGTTCAGCCAGATCACCACACAAATAAACAAATTGACCAGGAAAACAACGGCTTCCACTCAGAATCACTGCACTCTGTTATCCAACTATCCAGTCTTCAAAAGTGGAAAGGCTTTTCAGAATTTATGAGGCATTCAGTAAAATGTAACTCATACACAGGCAATATAAACTGGCTCTGAAGAAGTCAAATGGTGAAATTAGAAAACAAAGACATCAAAGAAAATATGATTATTCCAAAGAACTTTAAATGCTTTAAAGAATTAAAAGATAGTATATTGGTAATGCATCATCAAATAGGGTGTATTAATGAAGAGTTAAAATTGTTTGGAATAATCTAATGGAAATTCTGCAGGTGATGAAAAATACCAAGATGGAAAATTCACTAGAGAGGCTTATCCATAGTCTTGAGTAGAAGAGAGAATCAGCAAACTTGAAAATTGATCAGAAGATGAGTGATTCCATTAATAAAGAGAAAAAAGATGAAGAAAATCAAATAAAGCCTTCAAAAAATATCGAACAACATTAAACATATCAAAAGATGTGCAATGGGAGTACCAAAAAGAGAAGAGAAAAAGAAGGTACAGAATATTATTTAACATAATGGCTGAAAACTGCCTACATTTGGTTGAAAAATCAATCTACAAATCCAAGAACTTCATTCAGGGATAAGTATCAGAAATTCACAGAGCCAAAATGGCAAGTGTAAGCTCAGCCATATTGATAACTTTATATGTGAAGGATTAAGTGACCTAATCAAATTGTCATAATTTGATTATGATGGGTATTGTCATAATTATTTTTAAAAAAACACAAAGCTCAACTACTTACCATCTACTGAAGTAACATAAAAAATTAAAATATGTGATTAAGGGGCTGGGATTGTGGCTCAGTGGTAAAGCGCTTGCCTCGTATGCATGAGGCACTGGGTTTGATCCTCAGCACCACATAAAAATTAATAAAATAAAGATATTGTATCCATCTACAACTAAAAAAATATTTAAAAAGCATGTGATTAGGTTAAAATGGAAAGGATGGGAACATATATCATGCAAATAACCAAATAGCTAGGGTGTATACATTGATATGTGAGAAAATATATGGAAAAATGTTATTAGAGATAATGAAGGTCGTGTCATGGTAAAAAGAGTCACACTACCTGGAAGATATAACAATTACAAATATATATGCAGCTAACAACAGAGTACCAGAATACTTTAAGCAAAAACGAATAGAATTGAAAATGGACAGTTCGACAAGAATGGTTGGGGATTTCAGTATCCCACTTTAATAATAGATATAAAAATAAAAAAGTTTGAAAAGGAAATAAAGACATAAAGAACATTACAGAACTAGACCTAACAGACATCTGTGGAGCACTGATCAAGCAATGGCAGAATACAAGTTCTTGGAAAGAGTGCAAGAACAATCCCCAAAATAGATCATATCTTGTGTAATAAAATTAGCCTCAATAAATTTAAAAATATTGAATGTTGCCAAGCACAGTAGCACATACCTGTAATCCCAGCACTTTGGGAGGCTGAGACAGGAGAATGGCGAGTTCAAAGCCAGCCTCAGCAACTCAATGAGACTCAATGAGACTCTATGTCTCTAAATAAAACAAAATACAAAATAGGGCTGGGGATGTGGCTCAGTGGTCGAGTACCCCTGAGTTCAATCCCTGATACCAAAAAAAATATTGAATGTCTGCAAAATATGTTCCCTGACTACAATGAAATTAAGTGAGAACTCATTACCAGAGAGAAATATAGGAAATTAAAATATATGCGAATTAATCATGCTACTCCTTGACTGTGGGTCATAGAAAAAACCATAATGGAAATTGGAAAATTGTTTGAGATGAATGGAAATAAAAACATAACAAAACTTACAGAATGCAGCTAAAACAGTTTGCAACTAATTTGTAGCTTTAAATGCCTACATTAAAAAACGTTCTCTGATCGATAACTTAAATTCACACTTTAAGGAACTAAAAGAGAGAAAACTAAACAAAGAAAACAGATGGAATGACATAAAACACTAAGTGTAAATAAATGAAATAGAAAAAAGAATAAATTCGGCAAAACCAAGAAGTTGGTTCTTTGAAAAGATCGACAATATTAACAAATCTTTCACTAAACCATCAATAAAAAATAAATTAATTTTAAAAAACGAGAATAAAATAGCAGATATCACCACTAACCTTACAGAACTTAAAAAGAAAAATCAAAATAGAGGAAGATTTTAAAGGGAATGCTGTGAACAACTGTATGAGAACAAACTAAATGACAGATGAAATGGATGAATTGAATTGACTCAAGAGAAAATTAAAAATGTAAACAAGGCTAAAATAAGTAAGGAGATATTATTAATATTTCAAAAATCACCCCCAAAGAAAATCTCAGGCATATGAGGGACTTCACTTTTTTGAATTCTAACAAACATTTGAAGAATAATGAATACCCACCTCTCACAAAGTGTCTTGTCAAAATAAGATGCCAGAATTACACTGATAACAAAACCAGAGAAAGACATTATAGGAAAAGCAAATTAGAAAAATATCCTTATGGATATAGATGCAAAGATTTTGAGCAAAGTACTTACAAATGAAATGAAATAATATTTTACAAATTTCTACATTATGACTAAGTGGTATTCATCTCAGTAATGGACAATAAGACAAAAAATTGATTAAACCTAACACCATTTCATGACAGAGACTTTTATCAAATGAAGAATAAAAGTTGACTATTTAACCTTATAAAAGGCATCTATGAAAAACTCATGGCTAATTTCATATCCATTACTGAGAGAATAAATAATAGCTCATAAGCAGGTAAATATTGGGAAATCTATTCTTGTTACTTTAATTTATCACTATCCTGAAGGTTCTAGCTAGAACAATCAGGCAAGAAAAATAAATAAGAAGACATGCATATTGTTTATTTACTCTTTCATCAAGTTTAGTAACTTTTATCACTTAGGGAATTCATCTCATTTGATCATATTTTGTGCAAAATCATAATTGTTCACATTTTTGATATTTGTAGGTTCATTTGTACTAGATGAGTTTTCACTCTTAATACAAGCTACTTACTCCTTTTAACTTTTTTCTTAATGAATTTTACTAGAACAATTTTGTATCTGCTAATAGAGCCATTTTTCTCTGTTGACTACTTGTTTTTCAATTTCAGTAAAGTCTCTTCATTATGATTTGTATATTTTCTGCCTTGTTTTAGGTTGAATTTACTCTTTTTATACAGTTTTTTTTGGAGATATATACCTAAATAATTGATTTTTTATCTTTGTCCTCTTCTAGTATGTGCTTTCAAGATTAACTTTCTCATACAATGAATTTATATATTTTCCATGTACTTTGAACTGTAATTAGCATTTGTATTAAAATATTTTCTATTTTCAATTAAGTTTTCACCTTTTACATAAGAATTATATAAAAGTATACATGGGATTATAAGTTTTCTTTTATTAACTTTTAGCTTAATTCTACTGTCAGAAACCAAAATATGTGAATTTAACACAGTGATATTTGGAGGCTCACTCTCTCTGGTCAATCATGGTAAGCATTACACATGTATTATTTGTGCAATTATATATATATGTATATACATTTTATACATACATATTCATATACAAATTATATACATAATTCTAATTAATTATGCTTAACTTTCAGTCATATTTCATATACATTAAAATTCACAGATTAAGTATTCAGTTTGATAAATTTTGACAATTGTATACCTTATATAACCACCACACAAGGCAAGGTATAGAATGATTTTTTTCTTTTCAGTCTTTATATTTCACATTCAGGTAATTCCCATAGCCTACTATTACCAGAGAAAAACACCTTCTGATTGGTAACAGAAATTGGATTAGGTTTGCCTATATTCTGCTTTTTGTTTTGAATTTCATATAAATAATACCATCAATGCTTTTGAAATTCACTAATGTTAAGGCATACATCAGTAGTTTATTCCTTTCCATGACGGGCTAATAAATACTCTGTGGTTTTACTATACCAAGATTCATTCATTCTTTGTCAATGGACATTGTACTATTTTCAACTAAACTGGACTTCTTATGAATAATACTAATGTGAACAGATTTTCATAAATCTTGTGTATATAAATCTTTAATTCTCTTGAATAAATATTTAGAAAGAGGAATGTTGAAATAGAGTATATTAAAAATCATACAAAATTTGTAAACAATTATTCAAAGTATCATTAACACTTTACATTCTCATTTTGTATAGTTCAGTCTGCTTCCTATCATTCCCAATATTTATTATTATTTGTTTTTGTTTTTGTTTAATTTTGGCTTTTAAATAAGAAATGGTGCCTTCCTATTTTATTGCTGACTTACAACAGTTCTTTATGAATGTGTATGTACTCATTAGAAACACATATTGCAAATATTTTCATCCAAATGAAAATAATGAAGAGCCTTTTCATTTTCTTTATGGTGTCTTTCAAAAAGCATATATTCATTATGATTGTAGCATTTATGTTTAGTTCTAATGATCCAAGTTAAATAAGATTTTGTGTATGAGTCATCTACCAGTTAAAGTTTACCATTTTTTCCATACATTTATCCACTTGAAGGAGCAATATATATCAAAACAAATTTCCTTTCCACACTCAGTAGAGTTTGTAAACTTTTTTGAAAACCAATTAGCTATATGTTTATGTGTCTATTTCTACACTTCATTTTTTTATTTCATTTCAGTTCATTTCCTTTCTTTCTTTTTTTTCTCTCTCTCTTTGAGATAGGTTATTGCTATGTTGTCCGAGCTGGTATCAAACTCTCATACTCAAGTGACACTTCTGCCTCACAACCAAAGTGCACCAATGTCTTTTGTCAATTCTGAGACAAAAATGAACAATCTCGATGAATTAATTTTAGAGTATGCCTTGATACCAACTAGTGTTTTAAATGTGTAATATTTAAATAAATTTCAAAGATATTTTTATTTTTTAAGATCAATTGTATTAACATGTAAATTGTTCAAAAATCAGTTAAATAATTATTTTAGTCAGCTTCTTTCATTGCTAGCACCAAAAGACAAGAATAACATAAAGGAGGAAAACGTTATTTAAAGCTCATGGTTTCAGAAGTCTCAGTCCACAGGGCCAAATCCATTGCTCTGGGCCCAAGATGAGGCAGAACAACATAGCAGAAGGGTGTGGTAGAGTAAAGCCGCTCAAGTAATGACACTATGAAGCAGAGGGAACTCCACTCACCAGAGACTAAATATATACCCCAAAGCCACACCCCCAGTGACCTACCTGCCTACTCAGCCTTGCCCTATCTGCCCACAGTTACCACCCAGTTAATCCATTCACATGGATTAATGCACAGATTAAGTCAATGATCTAATAATCCGATCTTTTCACCTCTAAAATTTTTGTATTGAGTCATACATGAGATTTTTGGGGACACGAAATATACAAACTATAACAATACTTTTTAAACTTTTTAGAGTTTTGATTGAAATCACATAATAAATACACTTTGTTAGGAGAAAATACACTTAAAAATATGGAGCCTTGTACTTCCTTTCTTTATGGAGCCTTTAATTGTTATGTACTTTATATCAACATGTTCTATAAATTCAAAAATACATACTATATCTTTTCATTTAGGTATATTTTAATCTCTTTCAACAATAATTTGAACTTTTTACTGTAATGGTCTGCATATATTTTATTAGATGTCATCTCAGGCATTTGCTTTTAGTTTCATTTTTGCTGTTATTGGAATTATATATTTAAATTTCATCTTTTATTTGTTACTTGAAGAACGTAGAAAATTCTATTTTTGATATTAACATTTCATGCTGCGAATTTATTTTTCTCCTTTCAAAGATCCTATAAAAATGCTTTTTTTTCATGTCCAACATAATGTCCTCTGAGAATAACAACATTTTTTTCTTCTTTTCTAATCTCTGTAAATTTTTTGTCTTGCCTCATTGTTCTTGCTTTTCGTCTATTATAGTGCTAATTAGAAGAAAGAACAGACATTCTTGTTTTTTCCACATCCCCAGAGAACACGGTTAACTCTTCTCTACCAAGTTAAATGCTAAGACTTTATGGCTTATAGATCATTCCAGTGTCCTTTATGAGACTGAGATATATATATATATTTTAATACTAGTTGTTGAGAGGTTCTATCATGTTTTAGGCTTGACTTTATTAAATATTTTTCTTCAGATGATTATATTATTTTCCTTGTGTCACTAACATGTCAAAACATAAATTCTTAAATTTATATTATTTTAATTCATAAATCACACTTATACTTATCCAGTGTGATGTTCTGATACATGTATACAATTAGGAAGTAGTCAAGGTGTTCAGAATATCCTCACTTGCTTGACATTAAAAAAAAGTCCTTAGTATGTTGTCCTTTTTGTTTCAGATAAACATTTTTTTTCTGATTTTTGATTAATATGTACTGTTATTGATGGTATACATTGTGATATTTTATGTATTGATTAAATCAAGGTAACTAACATTTCTATTTCTTTATCATTTCTTTATGTTTTGAGAAAAGCCCTTTTCTTCTAGTTGACATTTTTATGCTGATATGTTTGAAATTTAGTTTCTTAATTATTTGGATGTGTACAATACACTACTGATGACCATTGTTATGCAATAGATGTCAAAACTTATTCTTTCTGTCTATCTGTAAATCCTGGTTCCCTTGCTCTCCCCTTTCTCTGTCCCTGGGTTTTGGAAATCATCCTTTTAATCTTTACTTCTATAAAGTCAACATTTTTTAGATTTTTACATGAGTATAATTATATGGTATTTATTTGTCTTTCTGTGCCTGGATTATTTCACTTAGCATAATGTTCTTTAGAATTATTCATGTTGTCTCAGATGGCAGAATTTAATTATTTTTAAGGCTGACTATGTTCCATTGTGTATGTATATGTGTATGTATTCCACATTTTTTTTTATACATTCGTGTGTCAAAGGGGAATTTCCATGTGTTGGCTATTGGGAATGGTGCTGGAATGAACCCGGGGATACAGATATCTTTGCCAGGTGGTGATTTTATTTCTTTTTGTTATACTGACAGAAGAAGGATTATTGAATCTCATGATAATTCAATTTTTAACGTACTTTGAAACCTCCGTACTGTTTTCCACAGTGGATGTCTCAATTTACATTCTAACTAACAGTTTAGAAGTTCCATTTCTCCACATCCTCACCAGCACTTGTTGTTATTAATCTTTTTATAAGTCATTGTAACAGGTGTGAAATGATATCTCCTAGAGCCATAATTTGTATTGCTCTAAGGATTTGTGATTCTGAGAACTTTTTCATGAACCCATTGAACAGTTGTATATCTTTTGAGAAGTATCTGTTTAGAACCTTTTGTCAATTTTTAATCAGTTATTTGTTTTCTAATGATATCCCTATCTCACATTCTTGAAGTAAATCCCAGTCATATTGTGGGATTCAACTTAATATTTTATTCAAATTTTGGATATTTGAAGTGGTAGTCTGTAATTTTGATTTTAGTACTACTCAGGAATTGATATCAGAGTTAAGATAACCTATAAGTGTATCCTTCAGTTTTTATTAGTTTGTACTAGTTCTTTCTTATAAATATACTTGATATTCACATATGAAACCATTTGGGCATAGAGTTTCCTCTGTAAGAAGTTTTTGTTGTTTTGAATTTTGCTAGTAATACAGCAATTACATTAATATTTTCAAAAGTCTATTTTTTTGTTTTTAATGTTTCTATTACTTGCTTTTCTGTTTTTAAAATAATGATTTTTTTGCTTTAAGAAGTCAATATTTAAAAAATTTTTCCGAAGTCTTTTTATTAATTTTAATTAGCTTATAATTACTGTGAGATGTGTTAAAATGTGGCTCAATGATAATATATTTGTCTTTCTCTTTTGAGTTCTGTCAATTTTTGCTTAAACATTTTTTCATTTATATAATTTTCACATCTCCTTTGTGATTGACTCATCATTATTCAGTCTTCCTCTCTATTAAGGGTTTTTGTCTTAAACTATACCTTCACTGATACAACCATAGCATCACTAGCTTTTTTGGGGGACAGGACTATTGTTTCCATCCATTTATCTTCAACTTTTCTGTGTCTTCCTACTGTCAGCATAGCTAACATAAGTGACATTTTAAAAAAATTATCTAAATCTTTTCAATCCTTAGTCTAACGACATTAGCTTCTTCTAGGAGTTTGCAAGAGATGTGGAAATTCAGGTAGTAGTCTTAACATACCATATCTAATTTTGCATTTTAAAGCATGCCGAGTGATTTTTCTTCACATTGAATTTGAGTACCACATGGAGCAGTGGTTTTCAACCTTGCCTGCATCTTAGTATCATCTGGAGGCCTTTAGAAACCCAATTGCCTAGGTCATACCCTACATCAAATTAGAATCTGTGGGTTTGAGACTGAGGCATTAATATGCTCAAAGGTCCCCAGGTGGTTCTCTTGTGTAGTAGAGATTGAGATCTAGTGCCATAGGCACATGGGAGAGAACAAGAACTAAACTAGACAAGAATAAAAACTGGGAAGGAATTCAGAGGATAGACTTAGTCTTTCATTGAGAGATCATCATTAATTCTTTTTATCTTAATTCTTTAATCAATGTTATCTTTGCATCTTTTTAAAAATCTTATTCAGTAAATTACTCATTAAGAGAATGTCTTGTGCCAAGTACCATGTATTCCTAAGCTCCTACACTTAGGGGAGTTGGATGAATAATCTCAAATTTCCTTTTAGTTCCAAAATTACCTAGTTTTACTGTCAAAATTTATAAATTTGCCAATAATTGGCAATGAATAATAAATGATAATCATCTATATAGGATTAATATGTGAATGAGTGAAAAGAAAACTTGCTGACTGTAACATAAATTGAGGTCAGTTGAAGAAAAGAGAGTCAAAAAAAAAAAAAAAAGCAGGTGACAGAATTGCAGAATTCCTTTTTTTTTTTCATTTTTGCTATTCCAGAAATGAGAACTTGGTCAGTGTTTCTCAAACAGTAGTGTACAGAGCAATTAACTGTTTTGTTAAAATGAAGATTCTGACCTACCAGGAAGAGGGTCTGAATTTCTGGTTTTCAAATAAGCTTCTGGGTGATGAATTGCTGTTGTTGCTGCTGCAGGGACCACACTTGGAACACTCAGAAGTTAGTACTCAGTTATGTAATACAAATAGAGCAAGGATTTTGCTGAAGGCTGACCAGCTCACTTTTCTATCTGAGTCCTTGCTCATCATCAAGATAAGAATACCACCTCCTGTGATAAACATGAATGAGAGAACAAAAAGTGAAAAGAAGCATTTTGGAGAAAAAACTCTGCCCTTCATGAAGATAAGGCTATTTGAGGAAGACTTTGAGTTATCTTTAAAAATGTTAATGGAATTTCGGAGCTTAGGAAGTTCCAGGAGCAACAGTGCTCATTCATCGCCAGCTGTCTTTGGTCACAGTTAATGTCAAACTCCACAGACTTCATGAGTACCTTTCTTTTTTTTTTTCTTTTTATTTATTTATTTTATTAATTTATTTAAATGCATTTCAAGTCATAGTACATATATAGAGCTCAATTTTTCCATTTCTCTGGTTACAGACCAGATAGAGTCACACCATTTGTGTCTTCATATATGCACCAAGAGTAGTGATGACGATCTCAATCAACCATCTTACTATACCCATTCCCCTTTCCCTCCCCCACCACCCCCTGCTGCATCCAGAGTTCCTCCATTTCTCATATGTTCCCCTTTCCCACCCCCCTTATGTATCAGCATCCACTAATCAGAGAGAACATTCAGCATTTGGTGTTTTGGGATTGGCTTACTTCACTTAGCATAATGTTCTCCAATTCCATCCATTTACCTGCAAATGCCATAATTTTATTTTCTTTTATTGCTGAATAATATTCCATTGTGTATATGTACCACAGTTTCTTTATCTATTCATCTATTGAAGGGCATCTGGGTTGCTTCCACAGTTTTGCAATTGTGAATTGTGCTGCTATAAACATTGAAGTGGCTGCTTTACTGTAGTGTGCTGTTTTTAAGTCTTTAGGGTATAGGCACAACCCAATCAATAAATGGGCTAAGGAGCTGAATAGAAACCTCTCAGAAGAAGATATACAATCAATAAACATATATATGAAGAAATGTTCAACTTCTCTAGCCATTAGAGAAATGCAAATCTAAACTACCCTCAGATTTCATCTCACCCCAGTCAGAACGGCAGCTATCCAAAATAACAGCAACAATAAGTGCTGGCGAAGATGTGATGAAAAAGGCACACTCAAACATTGCTGGTGGAATTGCAAACTGGTGCAACCAATCTGGAAAGCAGTATGGAGATTTCTTAAAAAACTTGGAATGGAACCACCATTTGATCCAGCTATCCCACTCCTTGGCCTATACCCTATGAGTGCCTTCCTTGATCTGTTTATGTTACACTAATACTTCATAGAAGAGTGTTGCAGGGAACAGGTTATTGAGTCAACATCATACACTAATCAGGAAATGACATGTACTGTATATGGAGATGTAGTCAGGAATGAAGTTAAAAGAGAGGCTATTCAGTGAGCACTGGATGAAAAAAATTAAAAAAAAAACAGTTGAGAGTAAATGATTAAAAGAGAAAAAGACACATTTTTGTCTCTTTAAAGGATAAAAACAAATACTGAAGGAGGAAACTATCAGAGGGCTCTTTATTTTAGCAAAATATGAGGAAGACTATTAAGAATGGTAAAAAGAAGAGAAGATTTACAGCTCAGGAAAAAGGAATCAAGTAGATATTACTAAAGAACTTTTAAAGAATTGTGGAGATCCTGCTTTAAATTATTTTAGCCCAAAGTGCATGGATACTATTTCAAATTCTTTCTCCCTCTCAACCAAGACAGAAAATGCCTATTTAAGAAACATTAGCATATCCATTTCTACAGAGGACTCTGGAAATTAGTGCGATTGTACTTAGGAAACATATGAGACCCTTGATTAGAGGGTGATATGTTTATTTACTATGGCTTTATTTGCTACTAAACACAAAAGTTTGTGATCGGTTAAATCCATGACATTGATGCAATCTCCAGCTATGTTCTGTGGCCCAGCAAAGGCAATGGGGAAAATCATGTGTAAAGGGGAACTAGTGATTATTGTTGATAGTATCAAAGAACATAATTATGAAGAGGCCATAAAGATTGCACAGAAATGACTGCCCATCCATGTTAAAGGAAACACAGACAGTGAAAAGGAATGAATGAGTCCACTGAATTACAAGGTACTTACTTGAAGTATTTGATTAATCTAAAGAGGAAAATGAACTACTTGGTAAGGTCTGAGGATGAGAAGATGTTTGAAATTTTAGAATTAGGATATGATATGTGATGACAGGTAACAAGGGTGTGTGTATATGCAGCATAATTGACTGATACAGAGTAATGTGATTGTAAATGTTCATAAATGCCTTGAAGGAAAAAGGATTCTTTAGAACAAAATGCTATGGGTTCCACAGTGTGACTGTTAGAGTTAGTACAGATGTCTGCAAGAGTTTATGGGGAAAGGGCTGGGGTTCTGGCTCAGTAGTGGAGTACTTGCCTAGCACCTGTGAGGTACTGCTACCACATGAAAATTCTACCAAGTAAAAATAAATAAATGAAATAAAGGTATTAAAAAATAAGAGTTTACGGAGTGAAACATTCAAACTAATTTTTGAACTAATCAAAGAAGGAGAAAATCAATCCCAGTTTTGAGGATTTGGAAAGAGAGATATAATATCATTTAATAGTGTTGGGAAGGAACTTAAAGCTAATATGGTATCATGACATTATTTTTAGATGAGTAGGATTATAATCAGTAGGGTAAATTACTTTCCCAGTAGCATATCTCTCAGAAAATAGTTGGGACTAGAACACAAGGTGGCTGACCTTTCCTGCCCTTGGTACTTGTGAAGATTATCACCATGGTAGAGTTGATTTTGACAACCAGAATATAATTCTGCCTGCCAATACCCTATTAAAAAGAAAACTTTGCTCCTAGCTAATGTAAAATAAAATGATAAACAAATGTTATATTCTAATTCCTCTTCCATAATTTTAGCTCCATTAAGGCAGCATTTTTTTTTTGTCATGAAATTGTTAGGCAAATCCTGCAGAATATAATTCATGTAGAAGATTAAAGAATCCCTTGGAGGAGAAGGGTTTTATATCAAAGATTCTAGATCAGCATGGTTCATCACAAACCATTAATTACCAAATGGAAGTTTCTGATTTGGTAAGTGGAACCTGTCTCCAGATCAGCTGCATGGGTCCGCCATGAGCGTTCTGTGGGCAGAGAGAAAGCCCACTGCAGTATATTCTGTACTCTACAGGAAAACTAGTGATGTGACAGGGGAGAGGGACTTCTCCAACTCCCTTGATAAAGATCACAAGAATATTCATCATTGAGAAAATTCAGGGTGATGGTGATAGAGTCAGACATTAGAGGGAAAAGTTGAGGTTCATACTGCTCTGATTTTGCCCATGATCCAAACAGTGTCAGTCAGCCACATCCATGAGACATTTAGAAAAGCAGAACCACAGATCTGCATTATAACCAGCTCCCTATCTTAAAGTATGAGAAGAGCTGGTAGGTGGTGCCTGACCAAGCAGCAATTGAAGCAGAGCATTGGGCTTGTCAAGGAGAGCATTCTCACCCATAAGTAGTCACAAAACTTATTCTGAGGATTTTATACTGATTTAGTGGATGCATAAATGCCATATACAAGCAGATAAAAGAGGATTTAAACATAATTTTGTTAACTGTGAACATTTCTCCACTTATAAACAAAATTAGTGAAGCCTAGAGAAATTGAAGAATGAAGGCTTAGAGAAGTTAAGTAACTTCCTCAATGTCACACATGCAGGGAGTCTGTTCTTTCTGTCCTACCCAAGGATATAAATGAGAAGTAATTCTGGCCAGCAAAGTGTTTGACCTCACTACCTTCCATGGAGAAATCAGAAGCTAAGAAAGACAATGTGTCTTCTTCCTAGTTAGAGCACTTGGGCAAGAGAGATTTGGGTGTTTAGGGAGTGCCATGTCTGCTGACACACACACACAAAAATGTACAAGGAAGATGAGAAAAATTTTCACATTGAAAGAACCAATTTGATATGAAATGTCACAAAAGAGAATGAGTTGATTTGAAATGAGAATGCCAGAGAGTACAGTTCCAGCTATATCTCACAAAAATGATAGCAAACTGCAGCCAAGTCTGAAGGCACCTGAGAGAGTAGGTGGCAAAGAAGTGAAGTCACTTACAGGGATGAAAGTGAAGCTAGGAGCGAGGAGAGATGGTAGGCTATTGACTTTCCAGGAAGTCAGATGCCAAATAGAGCAAACATGTAAAAAGTATCAGTATGAAACAACTGCCACAGTACATGATATGTTTTCTAGAATTCTAATTATAAATAGGGAAGCTTCTTTTGGGGGGGGTCCCATATATTAAGCACAACAACATTAATTCCTACAGTAGACTCTGGAGATATCACTATGTGATACTTGAACAGTTTTCTCCTTGAGTACATTGACTCCATTAAGCAGAATGTCAGTCAGAGCAATCACAGTGAGACAGTGGTGTCAGTTCATTGTTGTGGGTGGTAGTTATATTTTTTCCCTTTTGTGTTCATGAAAAGGACTGCAGCACATAGCAGTCTTTGCTGCTTCTCTGCTTTCCTTTGGGTGAATGACTTCATAAATTCTTGTCTATTACTATGCACTTTTCCCAGAATAAATGCTCCCTATTTGATTATCATCTCAAGGTAATAACCACTGAAAATTATACTTCCTTCTCCAGAGTAGATATTAGGTGGTGGTACAATAGATGTCCAAGTGTCTTGTCAGAATTATTATGACAGTTTTTTTTTTTTTAATTTCAGCTTAGTGTATATTTTTTTCTTTGGAGGACTTTGACTTTCATGTGTTTTCCTTTGATTGAACTTAATGTTCATGCTAATATTAAGCACAGCATAAGGATGGAGAGGTTCTTGAAAAAAATCTGTGTCTGACTTGCCCGTGGCAAGCTAGGCGTTATTTATCCCAGAACTTTCTACCTTGGGAACATGGCCTCCTGTGTTATAAATTCAAGGAGATTGTGGCTCTATAGGAAGACATGAAGGGTGATAAAGTTTTAAAAAAAAATCTATGCACCAACAATGATGAAAATAGACTTTAAAAAATGGCTACAATTTTTAAATGGCTACACACAATGCATTGTGTGTTTTTTTGAGTTTAGATGAGGAATTCTCTTATTATATATGTCTCAAAATATAGACTCCATCTTTAGCAAGCATGGCTGTAGTTTGGGGAATTATTTTGACTTCCAGAGTAGCTACCTGGTTTCCCTTTGTCCATTTCCCATTGCCTATTCTTAGTATGTTATTTCTACTCTCATATTGCTTGTGCAAGCTTCAATGAGAATTTCACTCCTATTTTCAAGATTTACTGTTATACTTGACATCATTGTCATTATCCCCATTTCTAAAATATATTGTCATCTATTGTTTCAGTTGTTATGGATGTTTCTTTTCCTTGGTACTTTTTTAAAAGTGAAGAATCATGCCACTTTCCTATTATAGTTCCTTGATTATGATTACAACAGGCAATAAAAGTCTTTCTAAAAATATTTTGGGAGAGGAAATTAAGAAGATATCTATTATATTAGCTGGAATATATGATACATCTCTGGAGAAATAATCTTATTTTAAGTAATTAGTTTTCTGGAGTCTATCTTCTCAGGATTTAAGTGCTGGTAAAATAATGAAGCATAAATATGAGATATCATTTGTTGAAGCAATGTATGTAGGCCAGTCAGCTTTGTGTGTCATCCATTAATCGTAAGGGTAAGTTACTGTGTAGATTAACTACTTCACTTGTTTTTAGAAGCATTTAAATACTAAAAAAAGTATCGTTTTTCAAAGGGAGAAGGTAACAATTTTTCATATAAATTAACTAATATAATTGCAAATGAGTCTCAAAATATATTTTGTGAAAATAGCAAAAAAAAAGTTAAAAATGAAACAGCATAATACATTACTCTATGCAGCAGCTGTGGCCTTTGCTGCTTTCTTAGAAACTGCAAAGTTACTAATGTCACATAAATATTAATATCATCACGGGTGCCAGTTCTCAAAACTATCTTGTTCTTCATTGTGAAGATTCGTCAGGCAACTAAGGCAATTTCTGAATTGTTTGGAATGAAACTACTGTGATTTGTGGTTATGGGCCAGGCATGAAATAATACTGATTATTTTGCAGTGTAAAATATCTTTAGTAACCAACCTGAAGTAATCATTCCTGATTTTTTTTTTTTTCTGATACCGGGGATTGAACTCAGGAGCACTCAATCACTGAGCCACATCCCCAGCCCTATTTTGTATTTTATTTAGAGAATTTTTGCATCATGCACAGACACACTTGTGTGCACAAACACACAGATGTAACAATATTAGAAGCATATATAAACACCCGAATAGCCTCTCTTTGTGTGGTAATACACTGTTTTCCTGTGCATAACTCTTCTCCTCTTTATCCATGTTGTACTCTACCCCTAAATCAGATAAATCCATGACCATATGTTTATAATTTCATATATTATGTACATATATCATATATGATATTATATACAGGTTTACATATCTATAGCAAATTATCTTTGTATAGTTTATATATGTATTAGACTTTCTGTATTTTGAAATACAAATGTTTTTCACGTTTATGAAGCATAGTGCTATTCCACTCTTCTACCTATAGGCTTTTACTGTTTGCTTCTATAAACTATGCTTCTAGTATGCACATTTGGTTTCACAATACCTTGTGGAAATCCTTCCAAGTCAACTGATACAACTCCAATTTATTATTTTTAATTTCTTCATAAAATATGCTAATAATTTGTGTGGCCATATACTCATTGATGTCACTTATACTGATTCTGTTGATTTTTAACTCTGTATGCACAGATTTAGTACTTTACCCTAAAATCCTCAAACATTTTTTTTTTTAATTTCAGTGGGAAGGAGAAAGCTTGTGGGATCAAAGACTCTGTTAATTTCTAAAGACCCTGACAAAATTCCCATTGTTATAGTGATATGCAAGAGTCCTCTCCTGCCCAGGCCTTCTAAGTTACTATTACTTATTTAAATTTCTATCGGATGTTATCTATTGTTTCACTTTTAGTCTCTCTAAAAGTGTTTGTTATTGGTTTTGCTTTTATATGAATTATTTTTTTAGTTAAAATTAACTAGATTCATCAGTATTAAATAAAATAATAGCATATTAAACCATAAAGAATTATAAAAGAGATCTAATATTTGGCAATGCAAGCATTGGTGTTGTCTGCAGTTAACATTTTGTGTTCTTCTAGGCTTAGTGTGTCCAACTTGGTCCAAAGCAATCGGCTGGGACTTCAGCTATTAAATCTACATACCAGACATTCAGAGCAGGAAGAAGAGCTTGTGCTTTCTTTGAAATAAATCTCTCATAGACACGTTAGGTCCATCTATCTGTAACACTTTGGCCAAAAGATGGAGCAGGTGTAGTTACAATAAACGTTGTTAAATGGAGTACTTTCCATTGTTGGCAAGATGCCTGCTTTAAAAACAGGTTCCTGTTATTAAGGAAGAGGGCACAATTATATGCTAGGAGGCCTGGAGCATTTTCTGTCACTCTTATCCTTTTTCTATGTCACTATTGGATTATTCGCCTCTTCTATTAAAGTTTGGGTCTTCTTACCAATTATGTTGGAAGTATTTTCCAAGTACATGATTTTTCCATTAACGTTTCTTGCAATTTATATTGTTTCATTTTTGCATATAGTAGGTATGTAGTCATCATTTATCAAAGTGATGAAATTCGTCAGCTTTTTCTCTTTACATTAAATGGCCATTTTTGCTACCCATTTTATTTTTACATGTACTGAAATTTACTGTTAAACTTTCTCACATCATCTGCTTTCTATTCTTTTGTCAACACTACACTAATTTAACCTAATGATTTTTAGGAAATAGCCAGTTAACATGCATGGTCAAATCCAGCCACTGTTGTTTGTTTTCTAAATAAATTCTTACTGGAACTTCAGGATGTCAATTCATTTTTGCATTATCTCTGCTTGCTTTATATTACTCTGGTAGACTTAAATGGTTATGACAGAAATTGCATAAGCACAAAGCCTAAATTATTAACTACCCATTTACACAAAAAATCCTAAAAGCTTAATCAATGATGAGGATGACTCTTGACTAAATTTGTAGACATTAAAACACTAAATACCTGCTAAGGTTTAAATTTCTATATATGTTAAGTGTGTGGAGCAATAAGTAAATATATATGTATATTACATATATATTATGTATATGTGTATATATATTATAAATATATATAAACACACATACACATATATGCCAATGCAAATTATATAATAACCAAGTTTTGATGTAAAATATTTTCAAATAATATGGAATTGTACAGTAAAGCATTCCATATTATTTCCTGTTTTTTGCCAATCAGAAAGTTGTTACTTTTGTAAAAACAATCCTAATAAGGACCATACTGCATCAGTTTTAAATATTTTAGCTACCAGATAACATCAAATAGGCATACAAATTCAAAGAAAAGTATAGCATACTCTCCAAATACTTACAATCCACCTTCAGTAATTATTGCATAATAATTCCTCCTAGTCATTCATTCATCCTTTCTCTTTTTTCTCTAAAAAAGTTTTTTTAAACAAACTTCAATATCCTATCATTTCTTCTGTAAATGTTTGAAGATGCATTGCTAAACATTAAGGTTTTCTTTTTTCTTTTGTCTTAACAAATGTGAATTCTTTTTTAAAAAACTACCATTAGTTTCTTAATTTAATCAAATATTCAGTGTTCAAATTTCCATATTTGCTTCATTAGCATTTTTTCCCCGAGTGATATCTTTTAATCAAGATCCAAATGACTTCTACAAATTACAATCAGTTGATGTTTCTTAAGTATCTTCCAGTTTATAAATTCTCATTTCCTTTCCTTTACCTTCCAGTGAATTCACTGAAGAAAGAAGAAAGCTGGCTTGGCTTGTCTGTTATTGACCACTTCTCCATTATGAATTTGCCTGATTTTCTCCTTTTTTCAAAGAAGATTTTGCTAACTATACTTTTTGTGTATTGCGAGGTAAAGGCTTCTAAAACTTAGATTCACACTTTTTGACTAGTATTTTTTGCAGTTGTTGTATTCTTCCACCTATTTTTGCAAGGAGTGACATAGTGTTTGATTTCTTGCAAGTATTGAAGTGTCACATATTGTGAGCCTGACATGCTCAGTTATTCATTGGCCATTCACTAATTAATAATCATTGCTGAGTCATTATTTTATTGGTATTTATAAAATGATGATATTTTGTAATATTTTTCATACATCTTGCAATTCTTAGATGAAAATCTAGAAAGGATGACTTAATTCATCAATTGTGATATTGTATGTATGGTTCTTTAAGGGAAAACCATGATGCTTGCTTGAGTGTGTTTCTTTGCTTGTAAGTTTTCAAAATATTTTGGTTTCCTAGAAGCTGGTTTCCTAATCAGAATTTTATTATTATTTTGAAGGAATAGCTTATGCAGTTTTGTTGTGCTGAAATTGCCACAAATTTGGGTATTGAAAGCTCCTTTTGGTTGCTTCCTAGATGCTTTTATTTAAACCTTGGTATCCTTCCTTACATACGGTAGAATGAGTTGATGCAGGTTCCAGTTGTATATTTTGAAACCAGATCTAGGACCTTGTTGTATTTGTGAGGAGTAGAATTTGAAATCATTTTTACTTTTCACAGTTTTTTAAATATGTTCACAGGGTAATAATTTACATATTGATTTTCACATTTCTAAAATCCATTTCTCATATTTTGCTTTAAATAGTTAAAAAGTATGCTATGTTTCTCCTTCTCTTTCTGTGTGTGTGTGTGTGTGTGTGTGTGTGTGTGTGTGTATAACCTGGCATTCATCTTTTTTGCTTCTTTAATATTTGTTTGGAATTTAGTTATCATTCTAGGTACATATAGCCATGAAAGCCAAACAGTATGATGGAAAATTGAAACTATAACATAATCTTAATTTAGCTTAAGATCCTATTAATACAAGAAGTAGTTCTGTATCAATTTTATTTAAATAGAAAAATGCAAAATTTCACTTCAATATAAAGTTGCAAAGCAAAATACTGTACCCTATTCTAATAAGTGATTTTACCACTAAATACAAGCATACCTAAAGAAATCTGACCATCAAAATAAAAATCAAAACAAACCATAATTTTAAAAGTGAGGGCCTGCATTTGACTTCCTCTTTCTAGACCTAGATTAACATATTATTATCTTTTCTAAGCTCAAATATAAAATAAAAAATACATGGCATGATTTTCAACTCAAGGTCTGTTGAACCCCAAATTGTTTTTTAGGCACAAATATTTATAGTAATTAAATTACATGGAAGTACCAATATATTTGCTTTGACATTAGTATAAAATAATTCTAGACCCCGACCAAGAACCTTCTTTCTCTTCACACATATTGACAGCCTTCAAATTAATAAAGTTCACTAATAACATAATCCTGTATGCTGGCTTATGATAATTACCTCAGAGACAAGTTTTAGAAAACTTTAAGCATATGGTTTTCTGAATTTATTTTGAAATAGCTAATTAAATTATATTCTGCCAAATATATATTTAGTACAGAGTTTCCTATTAATGCAGGTGTTTAGCAACATATCTGTGTTGATGTAGTGACATGAGACATTGCTTTATGAAGCTAAGAGTAGTTATTTTGTTATAATTCTCAAGACTTCTTGATTCCTCCTTAGTTTGAAGAAAGGTTATAAATGAAAGCTTATTTTAAATGCTGATATAGTTTTTTCATTTGGCTTGTACATTTACAAGATCTATGATTACTCACTTCTGAAAATTACTCAAAGTACTAATTGGAAATGTAAATTTTGTTCATGAGTTTCTGTCAGAAGGGAAGACCAGATATCAAGAACAAAAACTTACTGTAAACAAGAACAATGGGTTTAAATATAAAACACAGACACAGACACAGACACACACACACACACACACACACACACACACACACATCCCACATGTAGGTTCAGGAAATTAACTGATGTTATTAAAGCATAAAGATGAAATGAAAATGAGAACCTAGAAATTAAGCAAACTTGAAAGTTGTTAGTTGTCCTAATATTTTAGGATACTTTTTTCTTTTCCATGATGCATAGGACAATAAAAACTAGAAGTCACAGAAAACAGAATCAGAGTCAATATTTTGAGATATTGGAATGATAATGCAAGAATATAAAACCTGTACATATATAAGGCCAAATCAAAAGAATGCTGATGAACAGGAGTCTATGAGAAATGGCCATGCAGATGAGGAAAATAAGTGATGTTTCATGAAATGAAAATAATATTGAAATAAAAAACCTTTGAACAGCAGATTAAACACAGTACACGAGAACTGCTGAAATTAAAGTGGGGAGTGAAGAGATTACATGAAATGGAAATAGAAATGGGGACTACACAAAAGAGATTGAGAGCTATGAGGGACAATTTTGTATAATCTAATATGCTAAAACAATTTTATTATATATCATTGAGGTATAACTCTCCATTTTTCATATATTATCTAATGTGTTTCAATAAAAAATTTAAAAATATCCCTAGGGGCTATACTTTTCTCTAAGAAAAAATACTTGGAATTTTGTCTTGGTTTTATATCTAGATATGCTTTACTGAAATTGATTTATAAATTAAATATTATTCCAAACATAATTATAGCTGGTTTTATTATTAAAAAACAGTACAGAAGAGAAATATTGAGAAGAGCCATTATACATTTTAAAGCTGAAAAAGTTTAGGTCTTGTCCTACCAAATGACAACAAGTGTCATATAGCTTTGACAGTTTAAAGGATGTTGTTACCATGAGGGTAAAATAGAGTGTTTTTACAAAGCTATTGTAATCTAATAACAACTTAAATTTGATCATATACACACACTCTACATTCTTACTCTGTATTCCCCATATTTTATGTTTAAGTATTTTAGCAAAAAAAAAATGAGGTTGTGGATAGATTAATTAGCTTTAGTTCGTCAATTCCTAATGTACACATATATCAAAACATCACCTTGTAACCTATAAATCTCTAAATTGTTCATTAAAATTTTTTTAAAAAACAAAGAGAAAGAGTAGTTAACAAAAAGAAAAAAGGATGTGGCATTGGCAAGGAGATATTCATGAAAGAGTCCCCTAAAAAAGAATAAAGATTCTACCAACCTGGGCACAGTGGTGCATGCCTGTAATCCCAGTGGCTCAGGAGGCTGATACAGGAGGATTGTGAGTTCAAAGCCAGCCTCAGCAAAAGCAAGGCACTAAGCAACTCAGTGAGACCTGTCTCTAAGTAAAGTACAAAATAGGGCTGGGGATGTGGCATAGTGGCTGAGTGCCTCTGAGTTTAATCTGCAGTACCACCCTCCAAAAAACAGATTCTACCAAGAAATCTACACAAATTTGAGAAAGAATGGATTATTTTAAAAGCTTTAGAGACAATTATGTATGTATGTGAAAATATTTAGATGTTTGTCAGTACAGTAATTTTGAATCAATTTTGGTTGGAATAAAGATTTATACATGTAAAAATAATCTGCTAATATTTTCGAAATAACTAATGAAAGAATCTTTATGACATAAAATAAAATCTTAAGCAACACATTAACAATAAACAGTAAAAAAATGTACAAATCATAAGGGACAAATTGAGAAATGTTACTCATAAAATGAGAATTTTTTAATTAAAATATTCTATAAAACAGAGGTAAACCATAAAATTGTCTTCATTTCCATAAACTTGAAGATACATAATTAGTAAAGGATTTATTAATGGATATGCAAAACTTACATGTAAGAACTAAAATCTGCAAAATCATCCTGCATCCTGTATAAATACCTTCTTGAAGAGGAAATAAGACTGATCAATAAATGTATGGTAATCAGGGAAATATATATTAAAAACAAAATAAGATACTATCGCAAACCTACCATATTGACATACCCTAAAGCATCTACAAATCAAGTTGTTAGAATATACAGAGCATTTACAGCATTGTTTCTGGCAAGAGGTAAATAGATGCAAACTCTGTGAAATGACTTGTCATTACTTTGCTAAACTGAATGTGTGCATAATTTATAACCTGATAATTTTAGCTGCAGGAATATAATAATTCCATAGAAACTCTTCTTAATGTAAATAAGGAGAAGGACATGTGTATACTACATTTCTTGAAACAGCAAGAAGTCAGAAAAATTCTAATATTCCCTGAAAAGAACAATCAATATGTGAATCTGAATGTATTTACACAGGAGAATACAGCAAAGAAAAATAAATATAACTGAATGCATAAATATTTAAAACTGAATTATATAATAAAATCACATTAATTATGTGAAGTTTTTGTGTAACCATTATACAAATAAAGCTGAAAATATACCTCAATAAAGCTGGGAAAAAAAAGAGATCAATTCATGACTCAAGAAAGACATTACTATATGTAAATGGGTATAGAATGGGGAGGCACAGGGCTTTAAAGGTCTTTATTATCATTCTCTTGTTTCTATTCACCTGGTGGCCACATATATTTAGTTATGCCTTTTGTTAAGGTTTTATATTAAATTGTGAACTTTGCCAGAATAAGGTCAATATGTTATTAGTTTCTTTACCCCTAAGGCAGTAACATAATACTTGACACATAATAATCATACAAGAAATGTTACTAAACTGATAGAAAAGTCCTTTATTGCTTTTAACTCCCTGGCTAACAACCTCAGATTAAATTTCTGACTCTACCATAGGTAATTACTGACGTTTTACTATAATAGAAATTTAATTTAGTCTGGACAGACTTGTGTTACTTTCCAGTACGCAAAGAACATTCTTATGTTAGATTGTTTTGGTCAAAGATGCTAAAATTTATTATGAATTTCCAGAACTTTTCACTTCAAAGGTGCTATCATATATTCCTCAAACTTCCAAGTACTAGACTGTAAGGTATGTTATATGAAATATTGGTGGAAGAAGATAGAGGCAGAAAGGTTTCCAGAACTCATATACCCATGGATAACATACTCATGAATTGAAGGAAATTGTACACTAAATAGTATAAATATAATGGAAAAATGAAAAACAGAGAAAAGATACCACCAATCTAATGCTTCCTCAAATTAGCAACTCATTACCATTCTGAAATGGTTTGTTAAAAATCAAAAAATTCTTCTACGACCAGAACTTTGGCATTTAAAATTTTTTCTTGCGTCTTTTCACTTTTCTGAGTTATCTGAATGTTTTATCTTTTGATCAAATTATGTTGAATGTTTAATTGAATTTATGTTGTGTTTTAAATGGGTTTATAATGTAAAACTCAGGAAGACTTTCTGAGATTCCATATGGAAATTGAAGAATCCCAGCTCTGCCTCTCTGGTCTTTTTAATCTTCCTTAACAAAAGTACCTCAGTGAAATCTCACATTGGCCTGGATTTGCAGATGAATAATACTGTTCATTCAGAAGCAAAATAGTTTACAAGTTCTCCTTCCTTGTTTAGTTTTTTTCTTGTCTCTTATTCAAGTTACAGACTTGATTCAATGGAATCCTTGTTCTGATGAAGTTACTGTCCTTATTTTATTTTACACCCCATTCTTTCAATTTTTGTTTTTCATCAGATCACTGTATTTCCTGAATCCTATTTTCTTACTTTATCTTGTGCATTGGAAGAGCATGATTCAATGATCATTTTCTTTCTTCCTTTCTTTATCTGCCTATTTATTTATTATTTCATATTTTTGGTGCATTATAATTGTATATAATGTAGGGATGTGTTGTTATGTATTTGTACTTGCACACCACACAATGTAACAATATAATTTGGCCAATATCATTCCCTAGTATTTCCCCTTTCCCTGTCCTCCTCTCTTCCCTCTCCCCCTGATCTCCTTCCATTTTCATGGGACACCGCTCCCAAACCCAACAGATAAAGAATGTGCCCACACTTAGCATCTTGTTATGCATGAAGTATAAATACTCCTTCAGTGGGTCTAGAAGAAGGATAACTGAATTCATATTGAGAGAACTGAGTATGGTGTGGATCTAACCTGATCACCTTGGGGGAGTAACTTGACCCTTGAAAACCTTGGCTTTTCTACTTGTCAAGAAGAAATATGTATCTCCTTCATTGAACTTGTATGTCTAACAAATTTTAGGTTCACAATAAGATAGTTGTGGGATGTAATTCTAGAATATGCACTTCACTGTTCTGCAAGTCAAATTATCACTAGTGTAAGGGACCATTAACTTACTCAGAATCAGCCAAGCATATCATTAAGTGTCACATTGAGTACCTATCCTTTGATTTGTTTGATATAGATTAGAAACAGCAGAGAAAAATGTCTTTAGCTAATAACAATAAAAAATGCTAATTATAGTAACAAAATTAAGCCTATAATTTAACCCGTACTTATGTATATTGATATGTTTATTATTTTAAGATAGATACTTAATTTCTGTAATTCATATATTTTGAATTTTGAGTTTGGCAGGCTACATGTTTATGGAGAAAGACACTTGGGAGATGAAGTAGACATTATAGTAGGTTCCATCAAATCCATCTCCTCTCTTCTTGATTGCAGTCTTTTAGGTGGCCTCTGATATATCTAGGCCAGCTATACTGATTCCACTCGCTGATTGATGTAGAAATGCAGCTTAAACACATTAGTCACTGACATTCCACTGGTAATAGGTATGGCTTTATGAGTGGGCATGTGATCTATGTAGGGACCTTAAAACTTTAGGTCTATTTTTATGGTTAGAGAGGCATTTGCCACCTCTCTTGCATCAAGCAAGAATGAGGACTCAAGTTTTACTGGAAGCATCTTGCAGCCTCAGGAGGAAACACCTTTAAGCAAAGATGAACATAGTAGACTAGAGTAGCAAATGAAAAATCCAGGGTCTTCTGTGATTTTTCTGAACTGCATTTCTCTGAATGTTCATTATGAATTTTGAGTCAATAAAATACTCTGTCTTTAATCATGGGAAAAGCAAAAAGAATACCATCTCTAGGAATGTGTTATTTTCATTGTTTTGATCTCATCCTGACTTTGTGTCTTCAAATCATTTAAAAGAGGCATATGTACTGATTTATTAAAATGTGTCATATTATTTGTTTTAGGACTTGCATTTTCAGCACAAGTAGTAGATTTTGAGTAAAGCTTTATTATTTTTAAATTCATGATCTTTAAAAAATTTTATTTTTTAAACAAAAATGCCCTGAGTCTACAACATCCTTTTTAGTCCCATTAGTGTAGTATTTTCATGTTATACATGTGCATATTTTAAGAAATTGCTGTTGAAATTATCCTATTGTTATAAGAGCTATTATTCCAAGTCACCCACATAAAACCTTTATTCCTTACTACTGTTTTCATCATGTTAGTGCTTAACCTCTTTAATGATCTCATAGCCTGCAGCTTAGCTCTAATGCAACTGCACCATGTTCTCTCTAATTGGTTTTTTGTTTCTGACATAGCTAAATGTTGTAGCAATCATTTTATCCTTTTCAACTTTTATGATATATCTATACAAATTTAGATATAAATATATATGTATATATATTCATATATCATATATCTTATATAGACATATATATGTATATTCATATTGTATGAATATGCAGAGAGATATAGAGAAAGGATGAATGCACAAAGAAAAAAACAAACTAACCAAACCAAAAAAATGCTTCCCCAAACAAAAAAATCACTAAATATTTTATTAAAATTCAGTATAAGAAATGTGAAATTCTACTTTTTAAAGAAAATGTAATGATAATTTCTTTTTAAAAGAAAAAATATTTTTTGTTTAGAAATCTCATTCAAGTGGTTTCTATACTTTGAAAGTTATATCTAATTTGCTATTGGCTAGATTAAAATAGCCTTTTATGTTTGATATATATGGGATTTATATATATAAGGAATTACAGGCATGTGCCATCATGCCAGGTCTGGTGCATATATTTTTGAGGTTACTAAATTTACAAACTAAAATCCTTTGAAATAAGAAGTTGATATTTTGTAACCATGTACCTAGCACTTTTAGCTTGAATATGTTCTAATGTGCTAAACCAAAGGCTGAAATAATTTTCATTTTGGCTTTAAAAAATAAAAATAATGTTTTTAAGCTTATATGAATGGAGTCATATTAATTAAAAATCTAGCATCATATGTAGTTGTTTAACAAAGAAAAACAGCCAATATAATGATTATTCTTTTATTTTTGTGGAATATAATATATATACAAATATAATATGTTTACCCATATAATGTGTATACCCATTGTTGGGGTCCTCCCAGCCAGGTATCAGTCTCGCCCCTCGGTCAGCGGGGAGGAAGGGATCCCCGGGAGTCCCTGACACGACGGCTGAGAATGGTAAAGTCGTCCGGCACGCAATTACCACGCCTGAGACGGAGAGTTCTGTCGTAAGCAGGAACTGATTTATTGAGGAGAGACACAGGCTTATATAGAGGAGGGGGTAGGTGTCCTGTTACTGAGCTAAGAATGCGGAAGTGGGATGTACAGAGGCACTTAGATAGGAGAGTATTCATTGTCCATGTCTTGTCCACGAACACGGAAGCAGAGGTCAGCCAATAAGGGCGAGGTGATGGCTCTCCCGGGGCAGCGTGGTCAGGCCTGAGCTGGTAGCTCGGCGCCATTTTGTGGCATGCCCTTGCATATGTCCCCCACAGCCATTTCTTAGAGAACACTATAAAATCATTCTTCCCATTACTGAAATAGTTATAATCCAAATAAATATGATTAATATATGTAAAACTTTAAGCATATCCTTAGAAATGTTATTAATATATAACATAATAAATTGAACCAATTATTAGAAATTTATTATATATTTTAATTATTAATTTCTTCTATAATCTTTTTCACTATGATATTTTTATGTTAGCTCTTAAATCAGCTTCCCCTTATAATAAAAATAAAAATATCATTAATTTTTATACTATTGGGACCTTCTTTTTTTAATTGGTGCATTATAATTATACATACTAATGGGATTCATTGTGACATATTTATACATGCACATCTCAGTCATGTTACTGAGGGCCATTCAAAGACCTTCTAGATTTTGAAGGACTATATTCCTCATTTTTTTTTCTCAATTTTTGTCAATTTTTTAACAGTTCTGAATCATTACTTTTATTGATACTATTGATATGAAAAGCCACTAAGATATTTTACCCTGAGGATTTGTCCTTTTTTCTCTCCTCAGTTGATAAGAGTCTAGTACTAGGAATAGTTTTCTTGGTACCGTGCTTTGCGTCCATTCTCCCATTCCAGTTTTATGACTACTCTAACAAGGTGCCTAGAATTAGTATTTCCATTTTAGGTATAGATATCTGGGAGCTTAAATATGCTAATATAATCTCCAAGTAATATTGCTGTTGAGAGGCAGAGATGGATGTGAAGCCAGGGCTCTGTGACCTTGGACACTGTGCCTTAATCATGTTTCCTCCTCCCACTTGAGTATAGCTTTATCAGCTATTTGGAGATAACTGGCACTTTACAACATCTTGATTCATACATTTCATTCCTGTGTATTATGTGTCAGGTGTGGCAGGCCTGTATAGAGATCTTTTGATGTCTTTTAACCATTACTTGATATTTTCCACAGCCTGACAGATAGGGACTAGCCAGATGTCAAAAAGCAAAATCCTGGAAGTCATCTTTAATTCCTTATTTGTTGTGCCATACTATTGCAGACATAAAATTTCTCCAATTTATACTTCCTTTACCCTCAACAAAATCTGTTTGTCTATTTGGTAAATATTTGTCAGGGTTACGTTAACTGCCACATCTATGTAATTATTTCAATGTTTCTGGTCAAATAACATCTCTCAGTCTCCATTGAACCACATTTCTTTACTTGAAATCCTTTAGGATCTTCCAGGGAACATATTCTTATTTAGCAATATACCCGAAGGCTACGGAAATGTTCTTTTTCTTCTGTGAGTAGCCATTAGTTATTCCTAACTGTTTTACATTTTTTACCTTCTGTTATATTAAACTAAAAAACATGTTGGAAAAAGTGTTCATTCAAAATATTAACTTCTCATTTCCTAAACAGAAAATTATGATTTAGTTGGTTGAAACTGCTCAGCAGTGATCTGTTTTGCAGTGTCTTTTTTTAATTATAAAAAATAAAATGCTTGCTTTTTGTAGTCCAAGCAAGTAGTATCAAGTATGATTGATGACCATAGCTTATTAATTAGTTAAGAGGAGGCAGCCAGGTACAGTGGCACACACCTGTAATCCCAGTACCCTAGAAGGCTGAGGCAGGAGGATAGAGAGTTCAAAGCCAGCCTTAGCATGAGCAAGGTGCTAAGCAACTCAGCGAGACTCTGTCTCTAAATAAAATACAAAACAGGACTGGAGATGTTGCTCAGTGGTTGAGTGTCCCTAAGTTCAACCCCTGGTACCAAGAAGAAAAAAAAGGGAAGTGCATTGATTAATAGCTTGATTTTTGTCTTGACTATAAGATTGTCCTTATTTGTGGCTCAAAAACAGTATATATAATATTTGTTTCCCTCAGTAATGTTTTCAGTATTTATGTTTCTACTTAGGCTATCTTGTAAACATAGTTGTTCAAAGGGATTCATGGAACTTTCACATTGTTGGTCTTTTCTACAAAGTGTTTTCATTTTTCTTTCTGAAGTCTTCTTAATCAGTACTCTACTTTCCTAAGTCACTGTTTGGTGAAATTTAATTTTTATTAATTAACACACATACTATTTAAAAGATCTCTTGCTAATGTTCATTACCACAAGTAAAAACATGCATCATTTTCAGGAACTTTCTAGAAATATTAACAATTTAAAGAATGTCTATAAAGCATGAATTTCTCTATGGGCATCAGGATGTTGAAAGGAAGCCCAAAGTGCCCCTAAAATTACATGTGGATAGCAGTCTGCTTTACTTAGTCATAATTTTCCCATAAAATATATAAAAGTTCATTTATTTTTCCTTCACTTGTAACTTTCCGGTTATCACAAGAATCAGTCTTTTTATTTTTAAGAGTCCCTTTAGATTTTGCAGAACCATGTTTATACTCTGTCAGATTGTTTACCTTTTCCCTTCCAGGAGGTACAAAATACAAAGCGAATTATTTACTATATTAAAACTATTAGATTGAAAAAATATACACATGCAGTAATATAGGTAATATTTCCATACAGGGATTAATAGATGTGCAGTAAAATAACTAAATTAATGTAATATCTGTTATTGCAGTATATGCCAATAGCATTGTTATGAACAAATAAGAAGATTGAAATTTTCTATCTGTATAAAAGTTTCTATGTAAAATTATTTATTTGGCCTCCAGTTTCTTTTTATCAGTTCTTTTTCTTTTCTTCTTCTGAACATGAATATTGTTCCAGGACAAGTCACAACATCTTGGTATTTTATAAAACATGTGCACTATGTGATTACTCAGTGATGTACAGAGACTTCCATTGAAAATGAAACCTCTGTTGGCTTTTCACAGTGACAAAACTTAATAATCACTTATAATTGTTAATGCATGGAAAATATAATCTTAATTGTGACCATTAATTTAAAAAGCTATTTGTAAGACAAAAACAGTGAACTATTCATTGACATCTATTTACCTAGATTACTTTTAATATTGAGATCAATGCTCTATAAATATCATGTTAAGAATTGAGTTACAGTAGCTAAATTCAAGTAGCATGATATTTATCCATGATATGTTTCCCCTGAAAACAATTTTTGTTTCTTCCTATTTTTTTTCATTAGGAATTTTGTGTAGCTTTATTATTAAAACAAACAAAACAAAACTGCATGAGAACAACCTTAAAGAAATTTTGTTTTTCATTTCTTAAAAATATTAGGTACAGTGTATTTCTTGTTTTCATTACTCTACAGTAATATAGGCCTAGGCTTATTTTCAGCACTGTGCTTATTCAGTGGTAGATTTCTGGTGATGATGTTGGCAATATGACTCTTTTGTGTGTGGCTTTTACAAAATCTGAAAGGGTTGTACTTCACTTTGGGCAGTCTGCCATTAGTCAAATTTATTGAGTAAACTTGCAAGGTCAGCAATCACTAAAAGCACATGCAGACAGAATTAGTTGGTGCTGCTGCTTCTTGGAGAAAACACAAATAAAATAGGCTATAACTACCTCTTTGAGAGTTTAGACTAACAACTTTAAAAAAATCCATAATCCAGAGGAAAAGACTAAATATAATCACTCAGCTAAAAAGCTTATGTGTCTGAGATTCATATGGACAGATCATCTTCATAAGCCAAAAGACTTTTGAAAAAGTCTTATACATCTTATACATTTATGTTTATCCATTTCAAAAACAGAAAACACTTTCAACTATGAAAAATTTTTAAAAATGAAATCATTCTTTTTCTATATTTTAATAAAATAAGAAAGATACTTAATGATTCTTATACATGTTTATAAATTCTTCAATTAACTCTCTGATTTCCTTTTTAATTAAGAATTACTATCTATTCTATACTTCCAACTTTCTCTCTTCATTCTTCATCATTAGGAGAATCCATCAAGTCTACTGCATAAGATTGGGAAAGTATCCAAATTTTATAGCTGTCTTCTATCTAGAAGCCAAAACATTTTATGAGTCTCTTGGTTCTAATGTTCTTAACTCAGTTGAGTGTCTGAGCATTTTAGATGAGAGACATTTTTATCACTTTGACAAAAACGGCATCTTTAATTTTAATGGCTTCATCAAAAATTGATCCACTATGTTGTTTTTGCAAGGCCTTTTAAAAATGAACTTACTAACCAGCAATTTTAAACATCCAGCCATTTTGACTTAAAAACTCCTCTTCAGCACAATACATGGATTAACTATTTATTCACATATGACATATATTAAAAACAAATCAGAACTGCAGTTTGAAAACCAGAACCAGATTTTCCACAGTAAGCTTGCTTTTGCAATTAATCATTTCAACTAAACCATCAAGACATTTACTACCTTTTTCCCATTTTTAACAATAATATTTGCCTGTGAAGTACAGAAAGGACACTTTATTTAGAGTAATAACTTTTGAATTTTGATAATATTTTTTACCTTTGTTAAATAATGTTTAAACATAACTTGATGTCTTAAATACTTCTATGGACTATATGAATTTTTTTTAATTGGAAAACTATTTAAATTTATGCAACTCTATTATTAACTGAATAGGTTCAAGTTAAGGTGTTCACTAATTATAATCGTCATTTTTAAAGAGTTTGATCTAAACATTTGGAAATGATCTTAGAGTATTAAATACTTTAAAATATCTCTGATTATTGGGGATAATTTAAGAAAATAACATACTGTTATCAAGTAAGTAAAGAATAATTCACTTAAATATATAATTTTAATATTAGTGTTAAAAATTCTAATTGCTGAATTTAAAGCATATATAAACTATGGCTTAAGATATGAGATTTAGTCATTTTTGTAAAACTATTGTTCTTCTTGTCCAAAATTCTTGCAATGTTAATAGAATATTAGTTTTTTTAAATAAATAAACATTATGATATATATTCCAAGTAAGCAGTATTCATTATCATATAATAATAGAAGGAAAAAATAGAAAACAACAGATTATTTTTAAATGGCTATCTTCTAATATTTACCTCCTACTGAAAAAATAGTAGGTAAAATGATATAAAATAGTCATAACAATCTATTATTTAAAGATAGATATAAGTCCCTTTTGCTTATCATTATCTCAGTAAATATTGAACATAATATATTTGCTCCTTCACATCCTTGATTATGTTCAAACTTATCTTAGCAAAATTGCTAAAAATAGACTTTTTAATCTATATGGAACACCTTAATGAACTGAGACTAGATTGGTAATAGATAACCAATGGACTTTGCAAGAGAATGGATATGTAGACAGGAAAACCCCACAGTGTCGTAAATATTGATTATATTTAACAAACTTTAAAATATGACTGAACATTTTTAGGAGTCAGTAAAGGATTATTAGAAGAAATGCAGTTTGTAGACTTGATGTAAAGTAGTAGTATAACAATGGCATACATAATATATTGTGATTATCTTAAAAAATATTGCATAACAAATATTTATGTTAACATAATAACAAAAATTTCATTTTTAATAAGTACATGATGTTCTAGTCATCTCTTGTTTACATAATAAAGTCAGTGCAATAAAACAGTGGTTTATTTGAAAAGACTAACAAAATTGACAAACCTTTAGCTAGATGGAGGAATAAAAAAAAGCACAAGTTGCTATTATTTAAAAAAATGAAATTAGAAAATTTAATAGTGATTTTACAGAAAAAAAAGGACTACAAGTGTATGTAATGAATAATTGTACACCTATAAAATGGATAAAATACCAAAATGTTCAAATTACTAGAAACATAAAAGCCTACCAAATAAAACTTTGTGAAAGAAAAATCTGAATAGATCTATCACTAGTAAGGAAATGTAATGAGGAACACAAAAAATGCCCTGGATATGATGGCTTCAATGGTGAATCTTACCAAACATTTATAGAACAAAAACTGATTTTTCTCAAATTTTTAAAATATGAAATGGGAAGGAACACTCTGTAATTTCCCCTAGGATAATAGCATTACCCTGATACTAAAGACATATAATGATACTAAAGACTAAAAAAAAAACTATAGGCCATTTTATGTCTTATAAACATTGATGTAAAAATTCTCAACATAAGGTAGCAAACTGAATTCAACAGCATATTAAAATTATTGCATAGTATAACTGAGATATATTCCTGAAATGAAAAATTGGTTTTATATATGAAAATTCATCAATGTAATGTACTCCATAAACATAATGAAAAAAATATATGATTGCTTCAATATATATTGAAAAAGGATTAACAAAATTTAAAAACATAACAAACTAAGAATGAAGTAATTACCCTCATACTAGGCATATATGAAAACAAAACAAAGTAGAATAAAACACAAAGTTAAATGGTGATAGATTGAATGCTTAATATGATAATAGAGCTACTAGCCAGAGCAATTGGGCAAGAGAAAGAAATGAAGGCACCCAAATTGAAAGGAATAAGTAGTTTCCTATGTTTTCAGATAATATGAGCTTATTTGCAAAAAATCCTAAAGATAACAAAAAATTCCATTAGAAACAATAAACAAATTCAGCAAAGTGGGATGATTCAAAGTCAACCAACAAAGTATATTTTCATACTATGCACTAATAATGAACAATCTGAACAGAAATTAAGGAAACAATTCCTTTTACAGTAAGGAAATAGATACTTACAAATTGTCAAGGAGGCAAAAGAATTATGCAGAAATAACTATAAAATGTTTCTGAAATAAACTGAAGAAGACATAAGAAAAGGATGAGTTCCTGTGTTCATGACTGAATAGCTTAATGTTGAAAGGAGGTACACACTACCCAAAGTAATCTACAAATTCCTTGAAACTTCAATCAAAACCCCAAAGGATTTCTTTCCAAAAATAAAAATAAATAAAACATTTAAAAACTATATGGAATCTTTCGTAACCTGATTAGCCAAAATATCTTGAAAAAGAACAAAGATACAGGATTTATATGTCCTGATTTTAAAATTTAATATAAAACTACATAATAATCAAGAATGTGATACTAGCATAAAGACAGACATATAGACCAGTAGAATAGAACACAGAGCTCAAAAGAAAACCTTTACTTATATGGTCAAATTATTTTTGCCAATGAAGGTGTGCCTTTATATGACTTCATATAAAAATATTAACTGAAAATGGATCAAGGACTCAAATGTAAGACCTAACATTATAAATCTCTTAGAAGGAACATAAGACAAAGCTTCAAGATATTATATCTATCACTGATTTCTTGGATATGTCACTAAAGGCATAGTCACCAAAAGAAAAACTAGACAAGCTGGACTTCATGGCAATGTTTATAATGAGCAGATTAAACAGAAAACTTGAAACATAAGCAAAAATGTTTGCAAATCTTATATCTGATATGTGAATAATATCCAGAATATTTAGAGAACTCCTAAAACTTAATAACAACTAAAACAGGAAGATCCCTATGCAAAAACAGACTAAGAAGATACACAAATGATAAGCACATAAAATGCTCAGCATTACCTATTGTAGAAATGTAAATCAAGACTATCATATTACCTCATGAACATTAGGATAGCTACTATCAAAATAAAAAATAGGTACAAAATATCAAGCATTGTAGAGGATGGGGAGAAATTGGAACCTCTAAGCACTGCTGATAGGCTGGTGGGAATGAAGTGATATATCCATTGTGGAAATCATTACAAAAGTGGAGTTATCTAATAATTCAAAAAATCTACTTATGATTGTAGATGTGGAAAGAATAAAAAGAGTAGAAAGCAGCATATTGAAGGAACTTGTTATCCACCCATGTTTATAATAGCATTATTCACAAAGCCAAAAGCTGGAAGCAATCCATGTCTTTCGACAGATGAATGGATAAGCAAAATGTAGTATATCCACACAATGGAATATTTAGCCTCATAAAGGAAGGAAAGCTTTACACATGCTGCAATCTGGATGAATCTTGACTACATTATGTAAATGTACTCATTAAGCCAGTTAGAAAAAGACAACTACTATATGATTCCACTTGTATGAAGGACTTAGAGTGGTCACAATAACAGATAGACAATAGACTGGTGGTTTCTAGGGACTAGAGAGAAGGAAGATGAAAAGGGAGTTATTGTTTAAATTTTGCAAGATAAAGAATATTAGAGGTGGGTGGTGGTGATGAGTACGTGACAATATGATTGTACTTGAAACCACTAGTTTATACACTAAAAACTGTATTATAGCAAATTGTATGTGTATTTTACCACAATTCTAAAAATTGGGAGAAAAATCTATATGGTTTAGTGTGCATAGAGCTTAAGACATGAAGAATGGTGAAAGCTAAATGCTTATGGATTTTGTGAAACATACTGGGATTTTAAACATGGCACATAATTTGATTTGCATTTTAAAAGATAACTATTATAGTGATGACAAAATGAAACTATGGAGGATATGTTGTCTTGTAATAAGATTGGAGCATGAGTTTCCATTATGAAGCTGTTATATGAATGCATGGGAGAGTGAAATATTGGCTTATGATAAAGATGGTGAGTAGTGAAAACATACAGAAAAGGGAATATTAAACATTGAATCAACAGAACATTGATTAGATGATATTTTTTTCAACCTAATTTTGAATTTGATTGTCACTAAATTATTGCATAATTAAGAATGGGGTTGCTGGGCATGGTGATGCAAGATTCAATTCCAGAGACAGGAGACTGAGGCAGGAGAATCAGAAGTTCAAGGCCAGCATCAACAACTAACCAAGTCCCTAAGCAACTTGGTGAGCGTTGTCTCAAATAAAAAGTGCTGAGGATGTAGCTCAGTGGAAAAGCAAGCCTGGGTTCAATCCCTAGTACCCACTTCCAATACAGTTCCTGATTCATGTTGGAAAAATAGCACATCTTTTAATAAAATAACCTTAAAAATGGTAATTTTAAGTCAACATCAATAGGAATATATGAACATTTTCAAACTGTGTCTCTACATTTTATTTGTATATTAAAACATTTTCTGTTTGGCTCATTTATTTTTAATATGTTGAGATAAATTTAAACATATATATTTCCCTTAGCTCTAAAATAAATGAGTAAAATATGCATAAATGATTTAACAATATGGCTCCTATGAATTACATTTCCATTTTATTTCTTATTGCTCACATACTTTATAATGCTGTAATGCCTCTAAAATCCTAAAGACATCCTTTATAATATCTTTCTTGACATCGTGACTTGGTTGAAATTTCTTGTGCCATAGTAACTTTTTGCATAAATTTAAAAAATGGAGTTGAGTGGAATGAGACTCACAAAAAGTCAGAGATTCTGTATTCTATTCTTTCACCTGCCACCCATAGTGACATGACCTTGTGGAAGTGATTGATGATCTCTGAGCCTCAGAAATGAAAGTAAATGATAATGCTCTACCTGCTTTGCAAGAATATTTTGAAGGTCACACTTAATTGTATTTATGAAAAAAATCTCTGAAAATGGTAAAGTACATATATAAACTAATACAATTGACTTTTATTCTGATCTCAGTTACCACCTATGTAGAACAATTTGGCTAATGCATGTAATCATTTTAAAGAAGAAAACCAAATTGTGCTCTTGCTTCATTGTGTTAAGAGCACTTAAAGTAAAATTCAACACTTTTTAGTTTGCTCACAGACTAGTACAACCATTATTAAAGCTAATTTTAGAATATTTTTATTATCCAAAGCAAAAAAGTCTACCGTTACTGGTCATTCCTCTATCATTCTCCACTCTGTATTTCTTCTTACTCCTCTGTACCTACGCAGTCATTTTTCTGTCTCTATGTATTTGCCTTTTATGGATATTATTTAAATATTACTTTTATCTCACTGTAGTTTTATATACTTTGATCAACATCTTCCCATCCCATCTAACCACCCAAGCTCTGGCAGTCACTGTTTTATTCTCAACTTCTATGAGATTAATGTTTTTAAATTCTACATGAGTGCGATTATAGCAATATTTGTCTTTCTGTGCCTGACTTACTTGAATCAATAAAATGTTTATTAGAACCTGAATGCTATTTTTAACCTTAATTTCAAATCATGCTATCTTTAGCATTCTTCCCACCTCCTAAAATGATATTTGAAGATATCTTGCCCTTATCTTAAAATTCCTATTTTTTTCAATCAGTTCAATTGAAATGATTAGGGTTAGCCTTACTTTGTGTGTGTGTCTCCAGACATATTTTCCTAGGGCTCAGAATTAGATACCCTGGATTTCAGATGTGGTTTGATCAGGATCAAATAATTTAATATAAATATTAAACTTATTGTTCTGGTATGGTTTTTTATTAACAAATGCTGATATTGCAATTCTGAAAAAGTTGACCCAGAAGGATCATGGAGATAATTAATCCCTTATGTGTATTTTGTATAAACTGATTTTTAAAAAGTATCCCTCACCTACACTTTAATAGTTAATTTTGTGATTCTAAATGTCTACCTTTGGCTTTATTGTATTTCATTTTGACAGTCATGGCCCATCCAATAAACCTACAGAGATATTTTACATCCAAGTTTTGTATTAGTCACAGATTCACAGATTTAATAAGCACTGTTTCTTATGTCCTTTCTCAAGTTAGTGCTAAAATGCTGTACAAGAAAAAACAAAGGACAGCATATTACCTTCTAATGAAATAATCTATTTGAAAGTGCTTCATAAACACTATTTTATATTCATCTTTAATTCTGCATCTTTCCATCTGTGTTTTACATATAACACTTTTAAATGGGATCTTTTTTAAATAATATTTTTCTTTAGTTGTAGATGGACACAATGAGTTTATTTATTTATTTTTATGTGGTGCTAAGGATCGAACCCAGTGCCTCACATATCCTAGGCAAGCATTCTACCACTGAGCCACAACTCCCACCCTTGAATGTGATCTTATGGAGAATTCCTATGATACTGTATTCATGGTTTCTTTAATTTTTTTGTCCAATGACCTCTGTCATCAAAATTATTTCTAACCCGGGTACGATGGTGCACACCTGTAATCCCAGCACTTTGGGAGGCTGAGACAGGAGAATTGTGAGTTCAAAGCCAGCCTCAGCAACAGCAAGGTGCTAAGCAACTCAGTGAGACTCTGTCTCTAAATAAACACAAAATAGGGCTGCGGATGTGGCTCAGTGGTTGAGAACTCCTGAGTTCAATTCTTAGTACCAAAAAAAAAAAATTATTTCTAATTGCATCATGAGAGTTCACATGTAGAAAATTCATTACTTTTTGCGTCATTTTTGTTTTAAAAACTTTCTCCTCAAGAAACAATTTCTCCGAAATTTTTAGGATTTGATTTTCTTCATTTGCACTTAACCTTTATGCTTCTTAATTGTTGTAGGTTGGCATATGTGCTAGATGCTTCAAATAGCTTGTAGGCCAGTAAGAGATCTAAAGCACATGATGTACATTTGAATGGTATTTTAAGGTGTCTCTCACTTCTAAACTCTTAATTGTTCTTATTCTAAATTTGATTTTAAAACCTCTCTATTACCCCAATGCACTTCTTGTGCTTCTAGATATTTTCATACCCACATTACTTTTCAGCATATTTGCAGTGGTTCCAAACTTCCATATTCCATGTGGTTCTTGGTATGTCTAAGATTGTTCCAAAATCTCCTTTTAATCCACTATGAATCTTATTTTCAATTGCCCAACAGTTGTCAACTACTTACAGTATCATATTTAACCCATTAAGCTTGATTTATTTGCATTAATGTTCTTATAGTGACTATTATTATGCATGTCCCCCTGCCATGTGTATGTGTATGAATACAGAATAATATGTATCTATGTGTATGTGGATAGAAAGATATATATATGTAAGTATATATATACCTATATACCTATGTTAAAATATTCTATTTTTTATGATGTTCTCATATTCATATAGGTGTCCATACTAGAAGTATCTACTTTGTGTGTGTGTGTATGTGGTAAATCTGTGTAGGAATTCAAATTACTTACACCATAGATGGATTTGTTTGTATTTATGCATTTTAAATAAATTTATTTATCAATTAAATTCACTAAGCTTTTCAACAAGAGCTGAAAATAATGAAAAAAATAAAAATAAAAAATAACCATCCTGATAAAAACACACAGGATTCTAATCTACCCTACTAATCATTTTCTCCCACTCATACTTCCTCCCAGTTCCAAAGCAGCAGAAGTCCACATTTTACTTTATTTTTTGACTAAAAATAGGAACTGTATCAGACAAGAATCCATTGAGACTTGACCCCAGTCCATCCAGGCACTCAGTACTTGGTCTGTTTAACATAATGCATACCAAGTTCAAATCATGATCCCTGCCATCACAGTAAAGTGCTCTGCTACCCAGACCAAGGAGCAATTCAGTATTTTCCATTGACTAATGGACTTAATTTTTTTCCTACTTTTTCTCTGGGACACAATTTATTTCAGATGTGGTTGATAAATACCAAATGATTCACTGCAACTATTCAACTTTTTGTTCTATATTCCTTTGTTTTCTAGTAGAGTGTTAAAATTCTGACACTATTGACCCTTATGATTCACCCTAGGGCTCATAATACAATATGTAGATTTTCCTGTAGTTGTGAGAAACAATACAGAGAAATTCTTGTATGACCTATACTTAGTTTCTTCCTAACCCCTGTAATCTTTAATATTGAAAGAATGTGCTCATATATTACTTGCATAATGAATATGAATAAGCATATTGGACATGCACTTTCTACTCTGTACATTATGGTATTGATTTGGATTTTACAAATGTACAAGTCACAATTTTGAAGAAAGAACACAATGTTATGTATATGTTTTGAAATTTTATTTAAATGTGTTCTTTAAAATTCATGTCTTTAGGGAGTATATTATACTGTTTTCTTCATACAATCATTTCTGATTTCATATACAAGTGATGAAGTTGTGAGAGAAGGAAAGGGGAGATGGAAGGCAAGGAGGAAGAAAGAAAACTGCTAAAAAGGAAAGAAGGAGTGAAATTGGAGTGAAGGAAACACTGAATGGAGATACACGTAGTTAAAATGATCATGGCATCAATAAGCACTCACTGATATTCTCTTTTAATTGGAAAGGATCATTAGCAAGGAGATGAACTGACATGCATGCTTGTGTGACCATAGTGTCTATTATGTGACTTTTGACAAATCACTAAGAGTAATAAGTATGTTGTATTTTACTTTTCCATGCATTCAAAGGAACAGTGCAGGACTGACATTTATAATGACAGAGCAGACTATGAACTAGCCAGGGAAGATCAAAGGACCACTGGTGCTCCTCCCTCACCAAGAGATGAAGATATGGTAGTCAAAACTGTTTTTTGGGGAAAAAGAAAAATGTTTATAGAACTTTGAATATGAAACAAATTTTAAGAAAACTTTTAGCACAGTAAATTTAAATTGTGAAGGAATTATAATTTGAAACGTTTTATTACTATTTTGAATTATTTTGATCATTGTCATTTGATAAAATGCTAGTAGTACAAGTAAAAATACATCTTTGGTTCTGTAGTCTTCATAGGGCCCTTATTTTGCATTTCTTTTATTTATTATTATATGAATCTTGCATTTGTTTTATAGTGAAAGAATTTTTATAATTAAAGTCAAATTTTGATAATACATTTTGTTTCTTCACTAAATCAGTTACTATTTTGGGATCGTTTTGTGATGAAAATCCATTATTTTAAGCTATTAGTGAATGTGTTAATTCCTCAAAATCAATGCAAATCAATAACCAATTCTACCCACCCTCTACCCCTACACTCCACAAAAGCCCTTCACTTTGGATAGTAGCTTGCTGAAATACAGCATCATTTGAAATTGCTTTCTGTGAGTTGCTAACGGGAAATTACAAATGCAGTAATAAAATTTTTAGGTCACCAAGATTTATGTTTTATTTAACTGCTGAACTCTTGCTATTAGAGGAAAGGAATGATTAGTTGTTCTCATTTTCAATGTGACATTTACATTAAGCAATAAATGCTCTAGTGGCGCATTCATTTATTTGTCATATGATCCTGGATGTGTGTAATAATTTGTAAACGTTTTCTTATAGCCAAGTGCATGGTACTACACTTTTATCCAATAACACAAATGCATTTTCATATTCAATCAGTGTCTCTAATTTAATTTTTACAGTGGGTTTAGCAGTGCTAGTGATGAGCAAGCATGTTTTAATTATGGTGTTTATATGAGTCTTTCTGAACATTTATGCTTCAAAAAGCTCATTAATGTGAAATAATTTCCAATTTTAATTTGTTTCTCGTTCAAAATATTTTTTAAATTATTTGTCTTAATAAAATGACACTTGTGTTATAACTTTATTTTTTGAGTAGTCCACTTGAGAGAATGGCTAGATTATTCCAAATAATATATTATTTTATGATTAATACAATATTATGATTACTATAATATTATAATTGAATGAACTGCAATGAAAACATATGATCTAATTTTTAATATATTTGAAAACATCTGTTTTTTTTGCATCAGATAGATCAGACATCTATATAACTAAGGCTTAATTTTTAATTATTTTCAACACAAGATAATATAATTGAAGATCAATATAGAATAATTCTCTCCATGTTATTTTATACTTGCAGGGATAATATAGAGAAGGATGAGTAATGACACTATTTGGTGTATTCATAGCTGTTCAGAGGCTGTAGTTATATCAAATGAAGGGGTACTTAAAATTCCATCATTGTTGTCTTCAGATATTTAAAGGATTTCCTTAGTTTTCAATGGCGTAGAAGTTAAGACAGTCTTAGGGAGAACCTCCAAAGAGAAACAAAATTATAATTTGCAGTGACCTGTATATTAAGATACATTATATCTTGAAACAATGAAATCATTTTGTAACTTTTTTATTCTAAAGGAGGAAAGTGAGTAATGTAGTAATAACTATAATTCTAAACCAGATCTATAAAACTTCAAAGGCCTATCTTTGCTGATAATGAGCCTGTTGTCCATCTACATTTTCAGAGAATTGATGAACACTTAATGAAAGTATTACAGAGAGTAAAAATGTACCATTGGGTGCAGGATAATGATTTTCACTTTTCAAAAAATTTTCCATAAAAACTTCAATGTATTGCCTGTTTTCTGAGTTCTTTCTGAGTTTAGCCTTAGCATTCAAGATAGTTGTTAGAGGAAAAATTCTGTTTCTTGGAATATATGTGCCTAATAGTTGCCAAATTATCTAAGACTGGAAGATGGCCACACAGCAACAAGTTGGAACTAAAATGTTGACTAGAATTTCTTATGAGACATTTAATTTCAACATACTATTGGGAAGAAAAGGAAATCTTTATATAACATTGGAAAATTGTAGTACTATAATCACAAATCTATCTTGGGCATCATGATTACTAATATATATGGACTTTACTGTACAATTTGTATTAGTCAGCTTTTCATTATTACAGAAAAATATCTGAGGCAACCAACTTAATAAAGATAATTTATTTACTTAGCTCTGAAGATTCAAGTCCAAGATTGGGTGGCATCATTGATTTTGGGCTATTGGTGAGAGTGCCACTTGGCAATGACAGGAATGTGCATCAAAGTGAACAATCACATCTGGAGTCAGGAAGCTGAGAAAGAAAGAGGACAGGCTAGGATCCTACAGTCTCCTTCAGAGCATGCTCCAGTGACCCAAGGAACTTTGACAAGTCCCACCACCTCCAAAAACCTCCCAGAACTTCCCAAATACACTACCCTGGGAACCAAGACTTTAATATGTGGATTTTTTGGGAACACACATCCAAACCACATCATAATCATCTAATGGTTTTCTGAAGTCTTAACTTACATCATAATATATAAGGCTTTACATGGAGTGAGATAAGTGAAAGCCCAGGTTTTGCCAGTTAGTATCTATGTGACCTTGGCCTTTTTTCCCTGTCTTTGCTTTTTGTAGCAATGATGGTGGGTAATATAGGGATATGTATTTGCCTCATTTGATTCTTGGGAGAATTTAAAAAATATATGTACATATATATATTTTAGTGGTGATGGGGACTGAACATAGGGCCTTGCACATGCTGGTTCTCTATCACTGAACCATGTCCCCAGTTCTAATGATTCTCAGGGGATTTCTTGGAAAATATGAGGTGAGACATGTTCCATAGCATTAGGCACATAGTAAGTTCTTAAATTTATCGCAAAAAGGAAAATGTTGTTCTCATTAACAAATGACTAAGTGGTATAAGCAGATACAAAAAGAACTTTCTTGGAGGAATTGGATTTAAGTGGAGTTGTAGCTGTTATTGTGTTTTTCATGCCAAAATGATGTCAGAGAATGCTGTTGATCATCAATATTTCCTTTGCATGGATTAGGATAATATTTTGAAGTATATATATTTTTATTCCACAATTCAATAATATAAAACAATTATAAAATTTGAATTTCCTTTTTCTTTATACTATTGCTTTACTACAGAGAAGGGAACATGAAAAGAGCTACAGGAACAATAATGATTTCTAACCTTAACATTTTACTTCTAGGAATCTATTATGCATGTATTCACATGTATGTATGCAAAATATATGCATATGGACATGGATTATATCATTTCTATTGTAACAAAATCCCAGAATGTTCATCTTTTTCAATTGGAACACTTCATGAGCTGATTATGATTATGGTATATTTATACTGATACATGTGAAATACTACCAAAAAAATATTCTTAAATGTGAAATTGGTTGTGTATGACAGACATGTCTTGCTATGAAGGGAGATTTGCTTTTGGAATTCTTGTATTTTTGCATGGATATATGAATATAAATATTAGTTAAAATATTTATGGAAGAAAACAAATGAAAAGGTGAACAATATCCACATCAAATTGACTGGCATGTGATGGAGTTGAATTCATGTGATATGACTTTGATACCTGCAATTCTATAATGAAATCTTTCTTTTATAGTAAATACACATTTGCAAAAAAGATTACATTTCTTGACAGGTCCACAGAAATAATTGAAATACATTATTATAATTTACTATTTTTCAGCCATACCCTTAGTCTCTGCTTTAGTTTTTATCATTTATGAGAATTTCAGTATTAAATTAGGCAAAAGTTTTAGCTTTCCCTTTTAAATAAAATTCTAATAAATTCTGCATCATAAGATAATGGAATTATCCTCTTAAATTTGGATTTATGAGATCATTTATATATCTTTATAAATGGAAGCACAAGAAACAATAAACTAAACTGAAGTTGTTGGTTTATCATCTTTTATGTTTTTCATTGTTATTCTTTGGAAATATATCATTCCTCATTTTCACTTCTGCAGTAAAATGTCAAAATATAAGTAGAATTAAAGTGCTTTTGTTCAATTTTAGAAAACTTAAAAAATTCAGCCTATTTCTTTTGCATTAAAAATGTCAGAGTTTGAATATTAGTTGATACTATAATAGAGATTTTTGGGTACAGAAAATTAAATACTGCATCTCATAAAGCCAGGTCAATTTTTTTTTTATGACACTGGCATTTTTTTAAACACCAGCCAGGCCAATTATTATTCCAATTGACATGGAACTTCAAAAAGAAGTAGAAATCAATAACTTCAAACGTGAAGTTCAAGTATAAACTTTAGCTTTAAATTTAATGAATTTACACGCATGCCTGTGTATTTTCTCCATAGACAACATGTGTTGCCACAGAATGATTTTCTCCGTTGAAGAAAATAAAGACAACACAACATAAGACTATTAGCTCTATGAGGGCAGGACTCTGTCAGGCTGACTGCTGTATACCCCGTGTCGTGTGTACTTAGCAAATAGTGGGTGATGATTAAATATGTGTTGATTTATGCAATGTTTTAACTTTAGACTGCATGTTAAATAGACTGAAATATTAAGAAAATTAAATTCTGTAGCTTGTGATTATTTAAATCATCTTTAGTTTTAAGATAAGACTGTTTCTTCCAAAAATGAAAAGCAAAACATCAACATATTTATTGGAACCAGAGTATATTGCATATTCCACCAAGAAGCCTTTTTATCCAAATCTATTTGAATTGTTTAGAGATAGTCTTGATACAGTTTGTGATTGATCATGACTTAACAACCACATTATTTTTCAAGATAGTTCATAAGAATTTTTTGACACGCTTTTTTTGTGCTTGCCTCCTGTGAAGAATACCAGTAACCATTCAGCCAGGTGTTGAGAAGATCCGTAGTAGCTGACTACCCTTCCCTCTGACGCCACCTCAGAATCAGCCTTGGAGATGCTTTCACCCTGTCCGTCTTCTGCAGCAGCCAGGCAGAGTGCTGACTCCTTCACAGCAGTGAGGAACTCTTCAGGCTCCAGAAGTAAGTTCATTGCTTTCAGTTTGACTGTTGCCAGGAGGTATAAAAACCCCAGTGGGATAGCTAGAAATCCTGCAAACTAAGATATAAATCTTCTCCTCCTCCTCCCCCACTCCTCCCTGTCTTCCACCTCTGCCTTCTTCTCCTGCTCCTCTTCTCTCCCCCTCCTCCTCCACCTCCTCCTTTTCTTCCTTTTCCTCCTCCCCTTCCTGGAAGTACTACTTTCCAGGAGATAAAAAAAGCTACCACTTTTTATGTCAATAACCTATATTCTTCCAGAATTTTATGATTATTTTTTCAGGATTGTCTTTCACATGCATTATAATTTAGATTTACAGCCTTGAGGCACAGACAAGAAAGAAATTAAGATAATTTTTTATATAACACTCAAACACTCTGAATCCATATACTTATTGACAGAGTTATTTGGCTAATGAGTTACAAAGTGGAATGAAATTCCTGGTCTTTTGATTCTTAAAAATTGAATGCTCTTTCAATAACTTTGATGCGTGGTGGTAAACAGAGGGTAATGGTTTGGTGCCAGAAAAAACATGTTCCCTGACTGATTGGATTATTGAATTATTGAATGGCATGGTCTTTGTTTCATTCGGTTTATTGAAGTCTATAAAAATGCATACTGAAAATCTAAAGAAAAGGAAAATGATTTTGTAGGAAAATGAATTAAAATCAGATCTGAAGAGTCTGCAAATGCATAATAAACTATGTATAACTGTAGTACATATTCCCAGCTATAGATTTATCTTTGACTTTTTCCTAAGTTCTAGATAACACAAATGTACTAATTCTAAGATTATTTATGTTTATAGGATTTGAAAAATAAAGACAATGTCTCATGAAATGTTCAATATTTTCTAGTCTATATTTATAACCTATTTTTAAAAATATTTTTCTGGTTTACCTGGTTTGAATTTGAGATTTCCCCCCACTTCTTTGAAATACTTGATATATGCATTCTTATTGCTCTTAGGAACATATTTACATCACAATGTCACCCTACAGAAGGTGATTATGGATGTGTTTTTATGGAGAGCAAACATTTGATATAACTTTGATTATCTATCATAGATTGAATATTTAACAATTGAAATTTTCTTGAAGGACATGGGGAAGAGACATTTAATAACATTAATTCTATTTTGCAACATATTACAATGCAAGTATGCCTTCAAAAGTAATGTATATCCTTAAAGTAGCAAAGACTGCTGTTAAATTTATTTCTGAATCATAATGCTACTAATTATGTAAGATTAAAGAAGGCAGGCAGTATGTTGTTGCTGGTGTGTTCAAAGTCATGTGGAAGGACTACTACTTTAAAGATGTAAAAGAGTATATCTAGGTTATGTTGAGGTTAATTTTTTATAACTGTAACTGTAGCATAAAATGACAAGTCTAAAAATGCAGAAGACAGATTACAAATCATTATTTTTGTGTAGCTTTTTCCTATACATATTTTATTACCTGGTCTGCCTTTTGTACATTATTTATTCATTTATCTTAAGATTTGCTTTTGATGTCTTGCTCCTTGAACTTTTTATTAAATGAAGCAACATGAGGAAAATATTCTAGATTTGGATCTTTTATATTAATTAATAAGTTAATACATATATATGTTTTGTTTTCCAATGTTAAGACTATCATTTTCTAAATAAAAACATCTGACTTTATAAAAGTTGTTGACAAAGGAAATATATTTACTGACATAGTTTTCTTAAAGTAAATCACAAAAAAGAGAATTCAAACATTTTCATTTACTATCAGCTGCAATAAATCCAGATTACTTAATTAAACTAGCAATGGAAAGCAAAACAAATAATTTATATATTGAAAACAATTCTCCCAAGTTAATGCTTGATTCAGTTTTTATTTTTGTTATTGTTGTTTTAAATTGCAAGTCTATTAGTCTGCGGAAGTAGAACTTTCTTTTCTCTTTTTCTTTGAGTAACATCAGGCTGAAAGTCTTGAACAGAATTAATCACCCTGAAAAAAGGAAAAGTAAATACATTCCTAATTACATTCCTCAGATTTCAGACAGCTTATTGGAAATTCATAGCACATCCATTAAAATTACTTTAAAAATAAATGGAATACTGGGAAGTTTCTTAGTGTGAAATAGCAAATGGAGCAATAGTAGTAAAATAATAAGGCAATAGACTATCCACTTGTGATTAAGGCGGGACAGTTGAAGTGGTAGTGGTAGTTGGTATGATGATGATTTTTCTCCTGTGGTATTTTCAATTAATCTTGGCCATTAAAAATGTACTTTTGTATGTTTCTGATATTTTTACTTCTTCATTTGACAAAAGCACCGGTAAATTACAAAAAAATACATGATATTTGTACAGAAATGTTCTTGTGTGTACACATTATGTAAGTACATGTATATTCATACATGTATGTGAAAGCAATTAAATGTACACATAGTAGCAGTGGTAAGAACTTTACAGAGCTAATATGCCTTCTAAATATCAAGATACCTTTAATGACATTAAAATATATATATATTTTTCCTGAAACAAACTTCCCTTTAAGACTTATAAATCATCACCACTGATACTGACAGTGGTCTGACTAGTTACATGACTAGTCAGTATAATCATTTGATAATGCCTATAACTCTGATAAATAAATACTATTTTATTTTTATTTTTATTTTTATTTTTCGTACTGGGGATTAAACTCAGGGGTACTCGACCACTGAGCAACATCCTCAGCCTTATTTTGTGTTTTATGTAGAGACAGGGTCTCACTGAGTTGCTTAGCACCTCACCATTGCTGAGGCTGGCTTTGAACTCAGGATTCTCCTGTCTCAGCCTCCCTAAGTGCTAGGATTACAGGTTTGCACCACTGCGCCCAACTTAAATACTATTTTATTTTCATACCAACTTTATGAAGGACTTCAATTTGTGTATTCAAATTATCCAACCAGATACATGGTTTTTTTTTCACATTTAATATATATTAAATACTTGAAATTCTTCCAGAATACATGACAGAAAATCAGGATCCTCAATAGGACAGAATCAGCATGCTGACTGTGAATGCTTATCTGGTTACATTAATTGGGTATCAGTTAGTTTCAATAATCCTAAAAGGTAGAGCAGAGTAGAAATGTGTTGAATTATGAAAGGTTGAATATAAAAAGAAAAAAAGTTGAAAAATTCTCAAAACAAACTTTAAAAATGACTCTACAAAATGATGTATCCAGGACAAACCTTGCCAGTCAAGTACAAATTGATGTATCTAATTACTCATGTGCTTTAAATTTAACTTACTACAAATTACTCTCTTAGTTATCTCTACAAATACATGCTTTTCATGTTCTTGAGCTCAGTAAATGACATCACTGTATTTCAGAAAAAGGAGAATCATTTTGTCACTTCTGTCTCCTTCATTTCCCAATTTTAATCTATCACCAAATCTGGAAAGATTTACCTACCAGAAACAGAACAAAACAAACTCGATCTCTTTATTTCATCTTCTTTTTTCCAGTTTCACCATCAGTTCCCTGGTCCCAGCTGCTGGAATTTCTCTCCTAGACTACTCTAGAAGCCTTTTAAATTATCTACTCATATGCAGTTAAGAAACCTATTCTGTCTGCCCTTGCTTAGACAGAGAGCTTTGGAAAATACAAATTGAGATGTCTAAAAACCATTTCTCTTAGGAAAAAAAAAAGTCAAATTCTTTCTCATGGCTTTCAATGCTCAGTATAATTTAGCACTTCTCTCAATGCCCCCAGGTCATCCCACACCCTGCTCCCTTCCCTGTATTTTAGCCATCAAGCTTTTCAGGTCATCTCCCCAGCATATGGCTTCCCACCAGTGTCTTTGCACTTGTTTCTTCCTACTTGCAGTTCACCTCTTCTATTTTCTCATCTCAATAGGCACTTCCTGAAGGAAACTTTACCTGGTCAGCTAGACCTTAATGTTTTTTTCTCCTATTATATGGTCACATGGCACCTCATAACTGTATTTCATCAAAATTTATTTTTCTTTGTAGTTTTTGATTGATGTTGCCTTATCCAGAGTGTAAGAGATATAAGATCAAGATCTCTGTCAACCTTGCTCAATATTAAATCCCCTTTTAATTATTGTGGTATTATAAACGAAGTATAGAGCACTCCTTTCTCTCTGTTTCCCTCCTCTTCCTTTCTTTTCTTTGAGGTCTGGGGTGAGGGAAATCGCAACAATTCTTCTGGAGTATAAAGGAGAGAATTTATGGTAAACAGGAAATGTCACCACTGGAAAATTACTAAGTTTTGCCTTTCAACTGATCTCTCTCTCTCTCTGCCTTTTTTTATTGATTTACTGGTTCTCCAAAATCTGTTACGGTTTTTGTTATAAAGTTCCAGAAACTGATTTTACTGACAAAAGTCAAACCTCTGTATTTCTAAAACTAATGGCACAACAAGTAGTGGTATGAATTTATTTTACATCTATATTGATGATATTGAATGTTAAATTGAAATGTTCAAATGCTAAAATATGAATGTTATATTCAAATTATTGGTTGCTGCAATGCAAGAAGCTTCTATCAAGCAAACTGTGAACATTTTTTTTTTGCTTTATTTTTAAAGAAAGTATTCCAAAGCTTTCATCTAGAGAAGAATCTTAGGTATTTGCTATAGATAGTCATTTGTTTTTGTTTTATGTTTTTTTCTTTTCTATTATAAAAGTTTGATTCTGTTGTATTGAAGGGTAATCATTTGGAGTGAGAGACTGGTTTTCCAGTGCCCTTATACTGCTACCCTAACCCTTCTCAGTATTGTTTACTATTTTAGGGCCTTGTTTTCTGATAGGTGATGGCCGAAGATAATCACCTGTCATCAAGTATAGATAAATATAACTCCAATGTTTGTCTTAAACATAATTACAGATATGCAGAGGAAGTACTGGTAGTGCAATGCAGAAGTAAATACCATAAGAAGAACAGTGATGAAAAACTACAGATAGTCATGTGAGATCAATGAATGATAAATGATTTCATCTCAGATAATGAAAAAAGACATTTCAAGTAGAATTTAGTCTTCAGATAGATTTCACATTGGACTGTTGCTAATGTGCAAATAATGTATTATCTTTTCAAGACAAAATTCCCAAAAGGTAAAAAGGTTCGGACTTCCAAACAGCCCTTCAGTACTCGCACCAAAAATAAAAGATCTTAGCTGGCAATACTTCCTATGGAAAGGTCAACGCTTTCTCTGCCTACTGGTGGTGTTGGTCTGGTGGGTCACTGGCAATATAGTTCTTACTGTGAGGTGTGCTGGGAAGAGGACTGAATAAATATTCTGCCTTTGGAGATAATGATGACTGTAAGCTTTGGATCAGGAGAGATTGATGTCATGTGGAGAGTACTTTTGGCAACTGACCTTAGATGCATGACAACAAACTTAATTGTGAGGTGTTGGCTGTGAAACCCAATGGAAACAAAACAATTTGTACTGACTCAACTTAGGGTTGTCTTAGTTACTCTGATGAGAAACCTATTCCCACTGACTATGCAGTTAATCTCCATTATAATACTGTGGGCTGCATTATGGAACATTTTAGCGCATGTTACAGAATCCTCTAGATAAATGGGTGCATTTCTCATCAATATTAAACAGAGTGTGGGAGACTTTACAGCAAGATAAACCTTGGCAGTCTATACAAAAGCTTCTCTTAGAAAAAATTTATGATTTATCATGGGAGGAAGTTCAAAAAATTCAAAGATGGGAAGAATCTCTCTCTCTCTCTCTCTCTCTCTCTATATATATATATATATATATATATATCTCATAAGCACTAAAAATATCAATGATTTGTAATGTAAAGGGAATAAAACACAAGGTTATTTATTGTTGGAATTACATGGAAAGATAAATGTGTGGAAAAAATAGGGATCTTGTAGACATAGCATTACTGGCTGAAAACATTAATAACATAAAACCTAGAGACTTGATTTGGAAAAGAGTTCAATTAGATGCTATATTCAACTTCAATAACACAGTTTTGACACAGAATTGTTTGTAGAATGTGGACCAGTGATTTTGAAGAGCTTGTAGCTTACAAAGGATAAATAAAGCACACTGCTGGAATTGCTGACATGCTGATCATGGCTTAGTTAGTAGGGATCACCTTTCCCTTCACTCCTGTTTACACATGTAAGCTGGGTAACTGTGACCTTGCAAAGTAGTAGTATGATTTCACATGCTTTACTAAGCTCACTTGTGGCCTCAGGAATATTCAAGGAATATAGTTGCATGACAATAAAAAACACATTTTTGTAGTTTCACAAAAAAACAGAAGGAACATTAGATTTAGCAATCAAGATGAAGGATTTGCTGTTGCTTTTTAAACAACTCTTTCTTTTAAGGTGACTGTTTCTTTTAATGTCAGGCAATTCCAAACTCATAATAAGAATCTGGCTTTCTTTGTGATAACTTGCATGAAAATATGGATTACTATCCTAAATCCTGAAGCTTTAACATACTGTTTAATATCTGCAAAACAAATAACCTTTTAATACCTACTTACTTATTTATGTCCTAAAGATAGAGTTCCATTACAGGCAAATGAGCTCCTCTCAGATTATTTCAGTACCTACTGCAGTAATGATTCCAACACAGAAATAATCCACAATTGAAAACCCAAATTCATTATTTATGAAGTGACAGAAAGATAGGGGAACCTTTTCCATAACAGAAATTCTGTACTTAAAAGATAGGACTTAAAAAGGAATACTGACAAATAAAATTATATGTAATTGAAAATACTGTTTTGTTATAGAAATAACACAAAAATAGATCTTAAATAAATAATCTAAGGACACAGTTATTTCACATATAGTATAGATGTCTTAACTGTGAATTTTATTGTCTTGGATTTCCTGAACTTTTTAAAATTTATACCATCAGTCTCCGTTTAGAGGACAGTCCATTGACATGACAGTTCTCTTTCCAGAGGGATTTGCTAGGAGAAACCCTAGCTTCAAAAACTACTTTGCCAAGATAAAATGCTTTCATTTAATGTAATAAAATTATCAATGTTTCTTTAGGTTTCTCTTTGTGTGTGTGTGTGTGTGTGTATACACTTTCTTTTGTGCATTGTTTGAGTTATCTTTTCCTACTATTGAAAAAAAATACATTATCCTGTGCATTCTTTTAATATTTTAAAATTTTACTTTAATATTTTCATGTAACATAGAAATTAAATTAGAGTTAAATACAGTTCACTTCGATTTTATTCTTTCCACAGTAATAACTTACTGTCCTGCTAGTGTTCATTGAATAATCTGCCATTTCCACATTGAATTGAAACTCTAACACTGACATGCACATTTTTCAAAGATGCCTGAATATATCTTGATTTTCTGTTTTATTTTATTGTTGTATTCATCATCGCTACACAAGTATGATGCAGTAATGTAATTATTGGACTTGCAATATAAGTCTCAATTGATTATAAAATAAATGAATCCATTTCTTTCAATCATCTTAAAATTTGTGTAGCTAATGTTGGCTCTTTAGCCTCTCTTTCAATTTTGGTACTAGACAAGTTTGTTGAAAAATTATGTGTTAAATTGTATTGAAGTCAAATGTAATGTTTATTTTAGTTTGTGAAGAAATATTTTATTATTTTATATTTTAAGACAATGAGTATATCTATCACTTATCTTTTTTAGGTCCTATAATAAAGTATTTCTCTTGATATAGCTTACATTTAATTTATATGTCCTCACTAGTGAACTTTTCTTTGTGTTTTTGTGACTGGTATTTTAAGATGATGCTACATTTTAAAATTGTGTCTGAATAGTAATGCTGCTTTCCTTCACTATGTCTTCTGAGCTTTATTAAAACCTTAATTATTTTAGCAATGGATAGGGTTTTGAAATGATGTAATTTTATGTAACTAAACATTGCATAATATCCCATTCATATGTGTAACTGTATATGTATCAATAAAAATGAATTTAATTGAAACAAATAATTTAATGTATAATACCTGTGATGATAGCAATATTAACAGTTCTATATATTATTATTTATTATCTAATTGAACAGGCTAGGATCTCTGTTACAGTGGCAAATGCAAATGGTGATTGTGGCCAGTCTTGTGTTTTCTTTGGCTTTAAAGGAACTACTTTTTGTTTTGCCATAATGTATGATATTTGCCTTGAATCATTTTAAGTCATTTAAGTCATTATCTGGTAAGTTCCAATTTTAGGTATAAGTACCATAAGTACCATAATAACTATAAAACCTCAACTGTCCTTTTCCTCACCTTCTTCGTAATAAACACTATGCAGTGTCTATTTCAGTAATTGGTTTAATTTTTTTTTTTTTTGTATTCAGGACAGAACCCAGGAGTGCCTAATCACTGAGCCACATCCCCAGCCTTTCCTCTTTTTATATATTTTTTAAAATTTTTTATCTTGAGATAAGTTCTTGCTAAGTTGCTTAGGGTCTTGCTAAATTGCTGATGCTGGCTTTTAACTTGAGATCCTCTTCTTGGGATTACAGGCCTGTGCCACAATACTTGGCTTTCAGTTTCAATTTTTTTTGGTACCCAAGATTGAACTCAGGGGTACTTGAGCCACATTCCCAGCCCTATTTTGTATTTTATGTAGAGACAGAGTCTCACTGAGTTGCTTAGTGCCTCGCCTTTGCTGAGGCTGGCTTTGAACTCATGATTCTTTTGTCTCAGCCTCCACAAGTGCTGGGATTACAGGCATGCACCACCACGCCTGGCTAGTTTTAATTTTTAATGGATCCTGATGATGGGGCTCAATGAACCTTACTCTGTTTTGACTATTTTTAAGTTGGTTACTCTTTCCCAACTTTTTCAGTCAGCATTAAGGAAATTTATGGGGACCCTTTTTTTCAGGGAGGAGGAGAGGTAAGATTATAATTTTGAATCCAGCAAAATTCAGTAATACTTATTTTATTAGACTTTATTTTCATCCCAGAATAATGTTCTTCCTCTGCTCTTTGAGAGAAAACTTTGTTTTGGCATAATGACATAAAATTTTATAGTAACTAAAAATAACATAATCAACTTGATTCCCACTCTGAATTTACAAGTAAACTGAAAGTAATTTTTTAAATAAATGAGTGAGTAAACAGATTTCATAATTGAATACAATTTTCAAACAAAATGACTCTTTTACAATTTCAGGATTAGAGAACAAGAACATATTGTTACTATATCTGAGCTTATTAGACAATGATTAAAACTTGTCTCATTTTTTCTAGGCTGTAACTGTTAAAATTTAAAGTCCTTTTGGTACCCTCTGATAGTTTTACAAGTAAAATATTTTGGTTTTATTTTCCAGTTTATTTTTTGGATCTTCATTGCTGTCTATAATTGACAGGTTGTTATTATTGTTTAATGTTTTAGTGCAAATTTTTCTGTTCAGGTTGATTGATGGTGCAGTTCAGTTCAGTGATATCTTTATTTTCTGCCTGCTGGATCTATCAATTACTAAAAGAATAGTATTGAAGTCTTTATTATAATGGAGTGTTGATTTTCCTTGCAGTATGGCTAGAAGCCCTAAAGCACAGTGTGATGGTGTTTGGGGGTGAGGTCTTGGGAGTAATTAAAGTTTGACAAGGTGTGAGGGTTGATCTCTCTATGTGGAACTGGTGCCTCATAAGAAGAGACATCAGAGATCTGGTCTCTGTCTTTCTGCCATGTGTAGATATATAAAGGCAGCTATCTGCAAGCCCTGAGGAGAATCTTCATAGAAGTTGATCATGCTGGCATCATGATTTGGGACTTCCAGACTCAGGAGAAAATAAATTCATTTTGTTTACACCACCCAGTCAATTTTAGTTTTTTATGTCAACCTGAGAAAAGTTATATTTCTTTATGCATCATGCTAGTGTTCATAAGTTTTCTTGAATCTGTTATATGATACCTTCATACAACTTTAAGGACTATTGTTCATTTGATCTTCGAATGTTGCTTTTTGTCTGGAAGTCAGTTCTAGTGTTCACTATATTCCATAGATCTCTTAGATTCTTCTATTATTTAATGGATATTTTTTCTAATTATGGGAGACTAAAATATGACACTGCAAAATATTCCTTTTTGTCCCAAGGATTATGTTGAGCTGAAGGCAATTGGGAAGAAGTGATTAGAAAAAAGCTCTCTGCCTTCCCTTTATTCACCTAAAAGCAATACAAAAGTTTATGAAGATCAAAAATTTACCACCACCTTTGTCTTCTGGGGAGAGTAGAGAGTTACTAATGCAGATAATGTTAGATCTTATCTTTATGGAGATAGGCTAGAGAATATATATAAGAATATATATATATACTTATATACGTATATATTTATAATTCCTATTTGTTTTTCTCTTGCTGATCTGTGTTTTGTTATGAAAACCTGTATTTTTTTTTCCTTTGGTACTGGAGATGGAACTCAGGGGCACTCGACCACTGAGTCACATCCCCAGTCCTATTTTGTGTTTTATGTAGAGACAGAGTCTCACTGAGTTGCTTAGCACCTCACCGTTGCTGAGGCTAGCTTTGAACTCGTGATTCTCCTGTCTCAGCCTCCCTAAGTGCTGGGATTACAGGCTTGCATCACTGTGCCCAGCTGAAAACCTGTTTTAACTAATAATTTAAAGTGCTGCAGAAGAGTAATTTTTCCTCTCCTATGAACCCAAATTTCCAAATTTCTAATTTTTATTTTAAAATACCCAATCTTCTATTAAAATCGTCAATTTTAACTTCTGGAATTTATATGTTTTAATATTTGAAATAAATTCCAATGTTCTTCCAAAAGTGTAAATGCTTCTTATTTAACTTCGAACTAATGTTAATTTTATTTTAAAGTTCATATCTGGAGACTGATAGATCAAAATTTTTTTGTGTGTTTTGTATTTGTTGTAGATGTATCCTTTGCTTTTGTCTAAGCAGCCAGAACTTGAATTTTACTTGTTACTCAATTGTTAATTTTTTTAAAAAAATTATTTGAAATATTGAGATTGGGAGAATTTGCCTAGTATGCACAAGACTTCAGATTTGATTCCAGCACCTCCCACGCACAAATCCTGCCCCAAATATCAAATATGAAAAATTATGAGATTAATTTGAGAATGAGGAGGATTTCTTTGTAGATGAGATTACATAGCAACTAAACTGGGGGCTGTTCACTTGAATTTAAAGTTTGGACTGATTATAAATCTGGATTTTATTCTTTTGAGAACTGTTTTATGTGAAGTTTATACTTCCTTTTCGGAGGCAGTCCTTCTCGATCCCAGTCAAGATTCTAGATTATTTACCAGGGTTATTCTACTCAGAAAACCCCTATTAATTGTCTTCAACTTAAGAGATCCCCCAAAGTCATGCTCAGCCATGGATCTTGTCACTAACTTTCATTACATTGGTGACTTAAGTACAGACATTCACAGACAGAATTTAGGAGGGTTGGCGTGTACTAAGGCTAATCAGTCATTGTCAAAAGCAACTCACGATAGAACTTTATACTACTTTTTTGTATTTAGCAAATTTACTGAACTCCTCTATTTGAAAAGCATATCTGTAGATTCTATGTACTTTCTACACTCAGGTATAGTATTTATAGACAACAAATGCTTTGTTTTATCTTAATAATTTTGAAGTAATTTTTTCTTAATTAATTTTCTTCTTGCCTTACCAATAGAAAATCTTCCAGGACTATATTAAATAAGAAAATAGTGACAGGTATCCTTGCATTTAACCTAGAAACGAATACTTTAAATCTTTTAGTATAAAATTATATGTGTGTGCTATTCTTTCCTAATCTTAAATTTTCTAATTTTAGTTTTAATATTAATGATTAGCATACATCATTCTCTTTCATTTCTGCATTTATTAAAATGAACATATGATTTGATAATGCCTATTTTGTCATTCCTGAGGTAAGCCTTTATTGGCCATGATATGTTAGCTCTTTAATATTTTTTAAAAATGTAATTTGCTAATATTTTTCTTAAGCTATTTGCACTTGTTTATATGAGTTATTTTTCTGGAATTATAGTTTCTTTTATTCTCTAAGGCTTTGATGCTTCATAAAGTTCTCTGGGGAATATTCTATCTTTTTTGTTTTCTAGAGGCATTAACACGTTTTTGAAATTATTTCTTCTTGAAAGTTTTGTAGAACTTAACAGTGAAGACATCTGAGCTTAAAGTAGTAACCATGTAAGATTTGGGATTATATATTCTACTTGTTTCATGATTAAAAGACTACTTAGTGGTCTTTTTTTTTTTTAACATAGAGTTTTACTTTAAAGAAAAATTTAAAATTTATTGTTATAACTTATGAGTAATATAGTTGTATTATTATTTTAACATTTGTGTTTTCTGTAGTATTATTCCTTTTTAATACCTAATCTTAGAATTCCTGACTTTGCCATCTTTCTTTTTTCTTTCTGAATGTTATATTTAATCTATGAATTATTTTTCATTCATCTTTTAGGTATAATATATGATTTTGTTGATGTTTTCTCTGGTATTATTTTTTTCTTTTCTATTAAACTCTTACTACTTTTATTTCCTTCCTATTTCTCCCATAATTCATTTTGATATGTGTTTTCTAACAACTTGAGATGAAATTTTTCATTTTGTTTTGGTCAGTCTCTAATCAATAGTCAGTCTTCTTTAAAAATACACAAGTATGGGGCTAATTTTGCTTCTTTTAAGGACAGTTTAATTATACTACAAATTATTGGTAGGTAATATTTAATCAACATTTAGTTTGAAAGTTTTATTTGTAATGATAAAAACAATCTGCTTAATTGATTATTTGGAATAATTTCTTATTTTTCAACAGTTTTGACTGATTTAAAACTTTATTCATTTCATAGTCTTTATGATTCCTAATTGAAATGTGTTAAGATTTCGTGGAATATTTTGTTGTCAAAAATGTACATATTCTTTTAATGCATGATATAACAATGTATCTTATAATTACTGGGTGTCATGTACTGTATGTATTCTCAGATCCAGGTGTTATTTATGTGATTAAATCTTTTAAATATCTTTTGGATTTTTTTATAGTCTATCAAGAGCAGAGAAATGTGTGTTAAAATCTCCAAGTATCATTTTGTATTTACCTTTTATTTCACATAGTATGGGAAAGTTTTGCTGCTGTGTTTTGAGGCTATGCTATTTGGTGATTGAAGATTTAAAATGCACTGACTTCCAGAGGAATTGAAAATTTTGACATTTTTGAGCCAACATAATCTGTAAAACATGTTTTTTCTTGAAGTGCTCATTTGATTATTTCATTTTTTTAAATGTCTTTTGGAAACCATTCTAACTTTACTGACATTTAGTTTAGATGCTCAATAAACCATAGATTACAAAATAAGTGTATTAACAATAAGTTAAAGGCAAAGATAGCAGTTCTGGTATCGTTTTCTCTATAATTTTAAATAAGTATTCATGTACAACATGAGCAGAATTAAGATATAATTATCTGTCTCATGTGCATAATGAGTTTACTTGCTTCTAAGTGGTGAGCAATCATAACCAATAATAAAGTGAGATCAACAGTTGGTAATAGGTAACAATGATTCAGCTTTCTCATGTGGCATATTTTTTCATATAAAATTGATATTTATTTTACCTGATTTTTCTTCAAATATTACTCAGTTCTGGTATGAGTTTCAAGAATAAACAATAGGCAGTTTTTGTCACAACTGTCTCATTTTAAAAATGTTTCCTGTTAACAGTGTCCTTAAATACCTATTTTAGGTTTCTTACTGAAAACAGTGATTCTGGTGATACTGTGATACTGTGTTTCCATTAAGGGATTTATTTTATTTCAGTTTTCAGGTCATATTGCTAAAATAACAAGAGATAATATCTGTGGGTCATTCTTTATTCAAAGGTAATGGTATCCTGAGAAACATGCTAGAAATGTCTTTTGAAAAATGTCGCTATCAAGAAAGAAGTGATTACTGCTAAGTCTTAAAATATACAACATCATAAAAAAGCAATCCTGTACTTTTACTCTGGTTATCCAATGTAGTAGGATGACATTATTGTACAGCAAATATGATAAATGTGAATTCTATCCAAAATCATATGTAAAGCACACCAAGCAAACACACTGGTTTCATGTGAATCAAAGTATACTCTGCAATAATGAATGTGTACTCCACTCTAGAAATAGATCCCTTCAAGGACATTTCATAGTATTTTAACTATTGGAATACAGTTTTACTAGAAAACACTTTTATATGCTTAACCCCTGATGTAAACTTCTTGGTTTCTAATGTTTAAATATTCTTTTAAAGGCCCATGGATTTTAACAGCACCAACTCTTTCTTTTGAAACCACTGGCTCCTGTGAGGGTGACAGTACAATTGATGGTCCACATTGGGAGACTTTTCCTTTTCCTTTGCTTCCTGGCTTCCTTTTTCTACCTCCCTTACCTTTTTCTTTTCTCCTGTCTCCAACTCCCTGTTTCTTTCTTTCTTTTTTTTTTTTTGGTACTGGGGAATGAACCCAGGAGAATTTACACTTAGTTACATCCATAGTTCTTTTTTAGTTTTTATTTTGAGACAGGATATTGCTAAGTTGCTGAAGAGTCCTTCTAAAATGCTGAAGTTGATCTTGAACTTGTGATCCTCCTGCCTTGGCTTCCTGAGTTGAATTGCGACACTTTTAGCTGCACAAATGCTAATCCAACTGCTGGGACAACAAGAATCAGCTCAAACTAACTGAGACATAACTTAACCATATATTTACCCTACTCCCAAAGCTAAGTTTCAAACTAGAAAATCACACTACCTAAGATTCGCCCTGCTGATGAGAATTATGGATCAAGTCCAAAAAAAAAATTGAAAACTAAATATAACTAAGAGTATAAAATAGCTAGAGATTTTTGCTAAGTTCTTATCATGGATATTTGGTTATTTGGGAGATACATCTGCTCTTATGTCTCGAATGTTTCCCAAAGCCAAAGTATCTATACTAAAATTTATTTTTGAAATCTGTATTCCTGCTTTTACATTTCCTTGATGCAATCATTTAGACCCAGGAGAGTTATTATTCACTCCTTCTGTCACAGTTTGATAGATTTTATTCATTCTCAATTTACTTTATTCTTCCCTTCTTGGATCTGCCCATAACCACTCTTATATATTTGTAAGTGTGACACAAATCCTGAATGGTATTCTTGCCTGTGGTCTAGTGCTAAAACATTGTTGACAGAATTTTATTTCTAACATGACAATTTATTCCAGTAGTAAATTGGAATTTAAATAGCTCCCAAAAGCTTTTAAGAAATTTCAGTGTATATATGGCAAAATCTGCAAAATTCATCCATTACCTATGAAATACCCCATCTCTGGCCAGTTTTGCTTCCTGGTTAAATGTTTTGCTTAACAACATTGAGCTGATCATAATCCCTATCTACCATATGACATTTTAATACCTTCTGTGCCTTAGAATATTGTGTTTTATTACTGTGGAATATTATCCCTTTCTTTTGATTTAATTTGAATAATTTAAAGTTCAGTTAAAATATTACCTTACCTAAGCCTTTTTATTCATCAAATTCATGTTTTATTTCCACAATATGCTTCATTCAGTTTTACCTTAGCACATACTATACTTCATTCTGAAATCTGCTTTACTTAGTCCTCTGTTTAACAGGACTCTAGGCTTAATTTGCAAAATAAAATGTGTTTATTTGACAGGCTATACCCATCACCTACAAATATGTGATAGTTGATGAGAGAAAGTGAATTTAAAATGTAATAATATAATAAGTACATGGGGGAGTATATAAAAACAGTGTGAGACCAGTCCATGATGAGCTTAGCTTTGAGGATATGGACATCAATATAAGGTATCTTTCTTGATATGATTGTGTTTTGATAGATAAAATAAATCTGTACAAATTAAATTATAAGAATCATGATTTATATCATTCGTGATAGTTAATAACTGTAGAAGATGCACTTTTTGTATAGGGACTTTTGAATTAATTAAGTAATATAGTAGATTAAAAATATAATCAGCTTCAAAAAATGTGTTTTCTGCTTAGTGTCTGTCACTTTTGCAATGTTACCAACATGCACAAATATCAAGAACTTTGTAAATATTCTAATGTATATATATACACCTGTATTATATATGTATACAAGTTGTATATCCTAGTAATACATACACATACATGTTTTATATATTATATAGTCTTAGAGTATACCATAAATGTTTTTGAGTTCAGTAGATTACAATTTGTGCTTTAAAATAATTATTAAAATATTCAGATTTAGAACACTCATTGAATTCTCATTTATGTGCTTGAAAGATCTTTTTTGTTTTAGGATTAGGCAAAAGACAAATAATAGGCAACTGCATTCTTATAGACAAAATTAATTCAGCAGTTACTTTCTCAGAACACAAAAGCAATGACATATCTTTCAAAATTAAAAAAAAGAAATACTTTTAATTCAGAATGTGCAGCATGGTTTGTGAATTCAAAAATCTTAGCAATGCTTTGGACAAAAAGACTTGCTTTATCCCCCATGAAGATAATGTTGCAATTTTATAGAAATACTGTTTTTTTTCCTGATTGTAATAGTCGTGTATGATTATTGTATAGAGGACACAATATGAATCATTCATAACTTTATTACTGAAATACCAAAACTGTCAAAATTTTCTTGTCCTGACTATCCGATAGTGTGTTTTAATAAGTTTGGTGCATGTGAATATGTATAGTAGATAAATAGGTTGAAATTATATTTTCTATATAGTTTCAAATTGGTAGCTTAATCTATCATAAGCATCTCTCTACATTATACAATGTTTCTCTAAAATATGAGTAATATTTTACATGTATATATACAAGTAATATAGTCTTTCCTATATTTTTATAGTTTTTATGTTATAAATATTTGAATATATTACCCAAGTTTTTGTTTGCATCTGTAATTATTTCATGAAAGATTCCAGATGATTCAAGTAAATGCATATTAATTCTGCAATTATATAGGAAAGAATTCCATGGGAATCTCTAATCACATTGTCTTATTTCACCACCTCACAAGCATTTGCAATGTGTGCCCCTCTCAGTGTCTCATTTCTTGCTTTAAATATGTTCACTAAACAGACATTCCCAAATATGACCTATTGAAGATAACTTTTGTTTTTGTGTGTCTTCATTTATTAAAGGTTTTAAGCTTTTAAAAAATATTTGTTATTATTTCTTATCATCTAACCTGTTTGCATTCTTTATTTAGTTTAAAATTTTTGTTTTCTTTAAATTGATTAGCAAGAGTGTTTATCTTGTGTGATTCTTGTTAATATTTTCCTACTCAGTTATAAAATTTTCTTCTGGTGACTTATACTCTACCAGATGTATCAAATATTTTATTGATTTTAATATCTTATGCATAGAGTTTCAATTCACCAGTATATGTGTTAATTAATCAACTATATTTCCTAACCAATTTTACTGTCTTTATTTATGTATTTGTAATTTTTCTGAATGCTAATGCAATGTGAAACACAAAATGGATCTTTCTTTTTTAGTTTTGAGACTTTTTTCTCAGTGCCATTTGTGAATAAATATGTCACCTTCCCTTTTGTAATGCTTTATGAACTTCAAATTTAGGTTTTAGTTACTAGGATATATTTTCATTTATATATTTATATTTTAGTAACTATGATATATTTAAGTTGATGAACTTTCTTGTGGCATTTATTATTATAAATATGTATAGCTTGATTCTATTTTTTTTTTTTTGAAGAATGCTCTATCACTGTTTTTTTCATTTAAAGTTTCTCAGCTAAATGGAACTATTTTTCCTCTATATTTATTAATTCTCACTACAAAAGAGTTTTGAATTTTCTTCTCTAGAAAATCTAAATGTTAACATATAAATAAATTTTAATGTATATATGCATGTTCATGTATATTTATCCATGTATATATCACTTCATCTTATCTATGTATCACTTCATCACTGAAAAAATTAACACTCCAGTGATGTTCATTTGCCTCTTCGCATGGTATCTACAATATATTTTAAAAAATACTTATTTAAAATAAAATCTGCTGGGCACAGTGGCGCATACCTGTTATCCCAGCACTTTGGGAGAATGAGACAGGAGAATCCCAAGTTCAAAGCCAACCTCAGCAACAGAGAGGCATTAAGCAACACAGTGAGACCCTTTCTCTACATAAAACACAAAATAGGGCTGGGGATGTGGCTCAGGGGTTGAGTATCCTTGAGTTCAATGCCCAGTACCAAAAATAAATAAATAAATAGATAGATAGATAGATAGATAGATAGATAGATAGATAGATAAATAAATAAATATAAAATCTGTTCTTTAGTTGATATACCATTGGCATTGATTGTCAGTGTTAAACTTTACTATGTTTGTATTTCCTGTTTTTAATTTTTCTAGCTTTTTCTGATCTTTCTCACGTTTTTACATTATTCCTCCTACATTATTGTTTATAAAAAGTATCAAGATTCCCATTATTCTCACAGATGATTTCCTCATGGTGATGTTTTTACCCTGCTTTAACAAAGAGTTTTCTAAATTTTTTCCAAACTTTTTTTCACACCATCAATTCTTTACTTGGTTAGATTATTGGATAAATTTGTTGCTTGGCCCATAGATTTTATTATTTCCTGGTTTATTGTAGCAATATTCAACACCTGAAAAATCTTTTTAGGGAAAAGAATCTTGGCAAATTTTTGCATGTCTGAAAAAGAAATCATATTATTTTGTACTTGACATTAAGGCATCATTCCACTTGTGCTAGCACCAGTGTTTCTGAATCCAATACCTGTATATTTTCTTTTCCAGAAACTTTAAGGACCCATATTTATCCATTGATCTTATAATAGATCAATGGATCAATAAGATCAATGGATTATAAGATCAATAGATCTTATAATAGATCAATCCTATAATCCATTGATCTTATATGTCCATCTAGGGTTCCATGCTGGGTACTCAAAAGAGGGAAGGGATCAAAGTAGACAAAATTCGTGATCTCACAGTTTAAGCTAGAGTAGGAGAGAAAGACTCAGTGATTTCCTAATGACTGTGTCGAGGAATATACCTATTTATATTCATTGTGTTGGCAGCAAGCTATTTTAATCTGAGGATGTGACCTTAAGCAATAGGAATTATATTAATTTTTAATTGCTTTATTCACTTTTTCCCCTAAAACTTTGTCTCAACCTTGTAATATATCCTTCTATGATTTTTTGGGGAGGAGTTGTTCTAAAATTTGGGTCAGTTTATTGACTTTTTCATATAATCCTATTGGTTTTATTTTATTTTGGATGTATTCTCTACACTCATTGCTGTCTTTATTAATTCATTATATCATTTAGTTAACTTTTATCCATGTCATATCTATTGTAATCCCTTTGAGGCTACCGGTTAATGTTTTCTTGTGGTAGATGGCATTAGTTTTTCATTGTAGTTACCTTTTATTGCTTTTTCATGTGGTTTCACTTCATCTCTGATTTTCCTTAAATGACTTGATAAACTATGTCCATACTTTAAATGAAGAATAAATTTAGCAGGAAGCACAGTGAATGATTCAAAGTTATTGACTAGTTAATTTAGCTCGAGGGCAGCAGACAGATCACTGGTTGCTGCACTGAACCAAAGGGTCACTAAATGTCAGAATATGAAGATCCTTTCTGCAGAGTTCAAATGACCGAAACACTAACACTTTAGAGGAAGTTGGTTTACCTTGTTTATTTATTTATTTATTTTGGGGAAATTCTTTTTGTTTTTCACCTGAGAATGTGGAGGTTTTATTGCTGCCAGGCATTAGGTGCACAACAGTGTGTGTTGAGGGTGCATTACAGATCCAAATAAAACCTTGCAATTAATACCAGTGTTTTCTGCTTCCTGTTTCACTCCTCTCTTCCATTCCACCTAGTATTTCCAGATACAACTTCCTAATCACTTATTGCTTCTACTTTCTATTGTTGTTCTTCTAAAGCATTTCAAATGCTCATTCACAATTTTCCTACATGCTTATATGAATAAACCATAATGATCACACCATCATGTACATCCATAAGAATGGAGTTCTAACTAGACTAAGATATATTCCATGCTTGTACAATTATTTCAAAATGAGTTCTGTCATGTATAACTAAAAAGAACTAATAAAAATCATCATTCACAGACGTTATATCTTTCCTCCACTATTCTCCTCCTGATATTTAGTAAAATATTTGTATTAATGGCATCTGATTATTCTCATCACTGTGGATATATTCCTTTCCCAGTTCCTTTACTATCAGTTAAAGTGTAGAATAGATGAGGAGATAAATGCACGTTACTTTTATTTGGAAGTTTAAGAAGTGTGGCTCTTGATGCTCCATTGGTGTTTTATAATTTTTAAGTGATGGTATATAACATCTTGTTTATAAAAAGTATAATTGATGGAAATGAGTTCTCAGGCTTTGAATTAGAGTTAAAAGAAAGTAAACATTTATTAATGATCAATCTGTCAGAAAGGAGTTGAAGTCATTAACTTAATGCTAATAACAACCCTGCTTTAGCATGTGTAATTGTCATCAGCTAACATTTCTAAAGGACATTTCCAAATTTTGACACCTTAATAATATGGCATGTGACTCTGTAAAATTTCAAGTCATAACACATCCTATAATTATTAGGGTGTACTCCTTCATACTAAAGAGCTGGAGGGACCCCAGTATGTCTGATAATTTTGTTGATTCTCACCATATGGATCATAGCTAGAAACAAAAGAAATTCTCAGCAGTTGTCTTTAAATTAAAACTAATTATTAATTTAGTGTTTTAATCCTCTACTGCTAGACTCAGGTAGAAATAACCTAAAATTAGTAGACATGAGGAATTTGTGTCAGGTAAGTTATCTTACTCTATACTTTCTTTCTCAAAGAAATAATGTATTCTAATCTCAACTTCCTAATGTAAGTATTGCACTAGTAAATGAATACATATATTCAATAATTAAACAAAAATGTATAAACATCCTGTATATTAAATATATTGCTAGACTGTGGGGATACAGACAAAACAAATAATTTCATTACCTTCATTTAGTAAGAGTTAAATTATACTTTATATGAACATAAGATAAAAACTAAAGTCAATAATTCATTAGGAAGTTTAATAGTATCTAAAAGCTTTAAACACAGAATACATAATAAATTGGATAATATATACAATAAAAATGAAGTAAATCTAGATTCTGTATTCTACCTAGTTTATAAAAGATTTTTCTAGAGAAAGTACTACATTATCAACTCAGGCAATATTTTAGGAAAATCCTGATTACTACCAAAGTATTACTAGAAATATTACTAGAAAAAGGATATCTCCTTTTTAAAAAATATTTTTCTAGCTGTTGATGGGCCTTTATTTCATTTATTTATATGCAGTGCTGAGAATCGAACCCAGTGCCTCCCACATACTAGGCAAGCACTCTACCATTGAGCTACAACTCCAGCCTGGATTTCTCCTTTTAAAAGAAATGTTGCTTTTACAGAACAGGATCATGCAGAATTAAAGTAAGATTGAATCACTACTTGACTAAGGATTCACTTATAAGGACTGAAAATATATACATATATGTGTACTATAAATATATATATATATAAACATGTATATAGACATATATATTTATGCTTTTCAACAAACCTGCAGCAAAATTTATGTACCAATATTTAATCTATAAATAATGAAATTATCATTTATATATAATAATATCAGAATTAGATATGAATATACATGTGAGCAGATTGGTAATGGAGTGGAGAAGCAGTTGATTTGGGAACCTAATAGAATTTAAATTTGGTCTTAGCACTGAGCAATAAATGCTTTGTAAATTTGAACTAAAATATTCAATCATTCAGTTTCTTCATATGAAAAGTGGAATATAAATCTTCCCTGAAAAATTCTTTTGAGGATTAAGTACACACTCATTTGTAAAGCACCTAAAGTAGATATCCAATTAATTGAGATGCAATTAATGACAATTAAAATCTTGCAGGCATTTTTATTTCTTAGTCCTTCAATCTGAAATTATTATTCATTAAGTGTATGGAACTTGCATTCATCACACCCACATCTATGAAAAAATCTCCATATATCTTAAAAGATAAGAGTCCTTGGTGTTCTTTTCCTGTCTTATTGACAGACCCTCTAGGAGAAGAGGATTTCTGTGCTCCATCAGTGTTCTTCTATTTTTTTCTAGTTTTCTTCCATAATGGTTTTCTTCTCTATAAGAAGGATCCTTGATGAGGTTGAAGCTCACAGCATGTGCTCATTATCCCAATTTTGGGGCTCTTGAAGCATGCAGCATCATGTGTGGGAAATGGTAAATTTGTTTTATCTCACTGTGCCAGCTTTGAATGATTGGTAGTGACTGCATGAATTGCTCTGCGGAGAATGAGAGAATGCTCTAAAACCTGCAGGAGGAAAGCTGCATTTGCTAGAGTGGAAAGGGGGAGTCATGTGTCCAGATCCTTGAGTCCTCAGTGCATCTTAAGATTGGAGCTTGCTTGCCAAGAAATAAGGTGAAAACTATGAACAGGGAAAGACTAAGCTGAGAGTTAGGAAGTTGAGAAAGAACAGGCTCTAAATCCTCAGAATATAGGAACTAGGGGAGTCTTGTGATAGAGAAATGAGATGCAATGAAATGGGATTAAAACAATAATAGCTAGAATTGATTTTATGCATCTTTCTACCTGTTTTGAGTCATCCCTCAGCAGTGTTAAAGTGCTAACATTAAATGGTAGCCATTGTCAAAGAAAACCGGAGCTAGATGAAGGTGAATGCAGCAAAAACAGATTTTAGGTGGTTTTGCAATAGGGAGGGAGACCTAAGTATAGAACAGCACACAATTCAATATACACTAAAGACAAGAGGGGATTGATAGTCCAGGAGCAAATTGCCAGTGGTGGGAGTTGGGAGGTGGAAAATTGCTAAAGGAAACATCAGTGATAGGGAGGCTGAACTGACTTGTCAGGATTCCATGCTGAAGGCAGACCTGGGTGACCAGAGATTTAAGAGTGGGTGATAAGGAATTTGACCACTGATGGAGAGTACTCAGATATTGAAGGTGAGGAATTCTTGCTAAACTGACTTAGCAGGATTCTTAGGGATACTAGGCACTGCAAAGAAAAACAGAGGCCCAAAAGTTGAGGTTTACATGACAAAAGTGCTCAGAGGAGCCTGATAAAGTTTAGTCAAGAAGATAATCTTTATCACCATAGTATCATTTAATAGGCTGGGACAATTTTTTTCAGCTGGTGTTTTCTGGTCCTTATGCTTGCAAAATGGTAATCTTTGCTTCCAATTGAGAAAATTCTAGGCTAAAGTCATAGTGAAGATCATGTTCTTATGCTGCATTTTTTGGGGGGGCTCTGGAGCTATAGTCTTTGAGTAATATTTATGCAAAGTTAAAATTGTTTATTACTAGACTGTAGGAAGTGGGGAGAAGGTGTTTGTAAGGTTGAAGGGTTATATGGCATTGAGATGGAGGCAAAACACTGAAGGAAAAGAGACTTTGTTATTATTAAATGAGAATTTTAACAACTATTTTTTGTAGTAATTCTGGGTTTTTTTTGGGGGGGGGTACTGGGGATTGACCTCAGGGGTACTCGACCATTGAGCCAAATCCCCAGCCCTATTTTGTGTTTTATGTAGCGACAGGGTCTCACTGACTTGCTTAGCTTAGCGCCTCGCTGTTGCTGAGGCTGGCTTTGAACTCGTGATTCTTCTGTCTCAGCCTCCCTAAGTGCTGGGATTACAGGCTTGAGCCACTGCTCTCAGCTTGTTGTAATTCTTTATTTTTATGTTCTTCTAGATACAGAAAATAAATTGAGTATTTCATTTCCTACTTAGTAATACAACTGTACCTCTGTATTTGTACCAAGATGAAGTGAAGTTCTAACGTTATATACTTCAGATAATAACAAACAAAACATAATGAAAATAAATTAATGAGTATTTTCCAAATAGTCTATAATTTTTGTATGTAAAATCAGTTTATTTAAGTAACTAATTTTATCATTAGTGAGCTATCACCAGAACAAATTATATATCAATATTTTTATTAAGATATTTTGGTAGTTTTTAAGTTTTATGTATTCAAAACTACATATATTCAGTAATTGGATTAGAAAAGCTACTTTAAGTCATTGAACAGAGCATTTGCATGCTTACACTTATAATTATATTGTTTATTTGCCATTTTTATCATCATATACTTAGAAGGGACCCTGGAACATAGAACATTCTCAAAACATATTTGTTAAATAAATGAACAAATTAATTAACTAATTAATTGTCTTAATTTCTGTTTTTTAATTTTAAATTATTTTATAATGTTCTGAACAAAAACTGACATCTGTAATAAGCCTTCAGAATATAAATGTGTATTTCCTTTTTGAAATGTCAGTTCATTAATTCTAAAAATCATCATTATATTAGCTATTACTTGTAAATATCCTTAGGCTGTTAGAGGTGGTAATGGTTTCATTGCGGAAGAAGGGAGGATGAGAAATCAATGTGAACCAAGAAACAGATGGAGGATAACATTTCTATGATTAGCTACAGAAGAAAAAGGCAATAAATAGCATCTGTATTTTCAATTTAAATAAAAATTGAATTATAGCTCAATTCTGTGCCTGCTTTGTCCCTGAAGCAAAGGTTTGGATGTCAGCAAATGTCTGGGCCTTTTTTTAAAATCAGAAGCAATATTGGCAAGGTTAATAATTATGGAGATTAAAAGAATATCATGAATATAAGTTTCAGTTTTATATATTACAAATATAAAGTAAAATATAGAAGGGCAGGTATATCAATTATGCAGCTCTCGGGACATCCTGATGTAGTTTTTATTTAAGTAGAGAGTATAGTAGAATAGAAGGCAGAAAGTGAAGGTCAACATTATTGAGGCTGAGCTGCTTTCTGGTGCAGACTGTTAGGTTAGTTTTGTTATTGTTATTGCACAATATGATTTTTTTCTTTGGCTCATGAATTGTCATAATATATAGAAAGAATCTTCATTTCAGGAAACTTAGGCAAAAGTTTTCAATGCAGTCTTTGACAACCACTGGTTGTGCAGTCAACCATGGCTATCTAGCCAGTTAAACCAGGAATAAACTATCAATGTACATATCCCTAAGCAATGTAGACAAGCTTACCCTGTTGTTACTAAAAGAATGTTAGACTTTAAATGGTACAAGTTAGTAACTAACTCATCTTGACTCAACTTTGAAGGTCAGGACTAGACTTCTTAGAGTCCCGGAAATAAGTATAATGTACCTAAGTTAAGTTTACACGTTAGTGTTGCTAGTTTAGATAAGAAACAATCATTGTAGGTAACTTGGGCACCTCTGAGTTTGACTCCCTTTCTTGTACTCAGCAGGAAAGGAATGTAGACATATGAACCATCTGTCTAGCAAGAAGTTGACTGTTTTGTTAAGGAAAAGCACTAAAATGTATAAAATGGAAAAACATACTAGGTAGTCAATTGCTATTCTCTTATACTTTTACCACTGGAGGAGAGGAAATTTGGTCAGTTACAGTAAGCAGAAAGGTATTCCCAGAAGCGATCACTTAAAATACATTTTGAGCATCTGAAAGCTTTGCTGTGATTGTAAGTGATAATGATTAATATTCTAAGTAGTTTTAAGCATAAAACCTGTGCCAAAGCAAAGTCCTTTATATTGTAAAAGCAAACCAGATGTGGAAGGATGAGGTGATTGAAACACAGTATGTTTGAAACTTGGCTACAGATTAACAGTGTGTATTCATTTAACACAAACTGAATTCTGGGGAGAATTTGAGATGATTAATGGATTCTAGGAAATCTAAGGTTTCAAGATGCCTAAAGCCCAGCACAAGCCCCTGTCTATGTTAAGTAGATGCTCTCTGCACTTGAAGAAGAAGTAACCCTGCCTGCTTCCGGTACACAAACCTGGGTAAACCATTTCATCTCATTGACGAAGCTGTCTTCAACATACTGTTAGCCTAAACAGCGCCTTTTTTCCTGGAAACTGAACCTTCAGAGTCAAACCTGCAGAAGCCTGGCAATCTAGAGCTCCCAAAGTCCCACCCTGAAACAGTAAAATAAAATGGTCCAAATTTAATAGGCTATTTACTACTCTAGAGGAACAATTACTTTCTTACCTCTTACAACTTAACTCATCCAGCACTACATACAAAACAAAGTCTAAACTGCATGGCAGTTTAGGGGACTCATACCATCTAATACATTAAAAAAGAATCTACATGAGGAATAATGAAATAGGACAGATTCTGAATAAGGAAAGAGTGATATCAACATCCAGAATAATTTACTACTTTAGAAGAATTCAGAAATGAAAGGATATCTATAGACTTGATCTTCTATTTTATAGAAGAATATAAACTGGTTAGATTTGACAATAAGTTAAAAATATAGGTGGATGCAAAATAATACTGGTTTTGTATTAAGTAGGGGACATATTAACACAAATAATCACAGCTAAACACACATAGCCAGTTGGGTGTGTTGGTGCATGCTTGTCATCTCTGACTTGGGAGCCTGAGACAAGAGATTTGCAAATTCTAGGTCAGCCTGGGAAACTTAGAAAAAGAAAAGGGTAGGTCTGAATGTACGTAGATTTGTGGTAGAGCATCTTTGGGTTCAATTGTCAGTACTCTTAGAAAAAGAAAACAATGTAGTTATAAAATGTTAGAAAAATAAATTTATTAGATGGTATGTTATAAGGATTACACTCTACTTATTGAAACAGACCATTCTTTAAAAGTAGAATAAAATTGGTCTAGAATCAATTTGAAAGACATTTATCGAGTCCATATCATTCATTAGGTAGTGGAACATGAGTACATAAAAATTAAATTCCATTTCAAGAGGGAGACAATTCTTCACCTTCAATCAAAGCGAGGCCAAGATGAGCTAGTTAGTGATCTATAATGCGCTATTTAAAGTTTGATATACTCATAGGGGCACCCAGGATTAACTTGTCTGTAAGTGCACGCTGTAAATTTTAAGAAAAAGTTTATGCCTTAAATCTGTATAATTTTATGCCTCAGAAAGTTAAGGAGTTGGAAAAAGAGGGAAATAAACAGGGAAGAGAAAGAAAGAACAAAGTTGGGAGGAAAAGAGAGAGGGAGAAGAAGAGGGAGGGAGGGAGATAGGTAAATCTGATGTGACACTAGCTCCAGGAATAGTGCTAATAATTCTGCACACACCCCCAGCCTAATAGTTCTGACTAAGCAGATGTTTTTTCAAAAGCAAGAAGATAAAAGATGTATGATTCTCTTTAATTTTTCAAAGCTCACTGGGCATCTGTGTTCATTCATATATTTAGCTGTTAAGATAAGCTAAAGGTAACATCATCTCCAGACTTTGAGCATAAGTGGATTGCTTGTTAGGTTTGGAAGATATTCACTTCGGCTCCCTGCCACTATCCTGCACTGTACATTTGGTTATAATGTTTTGTCCCAAAGAGTTGACTTCTAAAATGATTTCATCAGTTGTTCAATCTTTCCAAAACAGAAAATCCTGTATTCACATAACATTGTAATGATCATCAGACTTTAGCAGAAATATACATGCTGTTGAATTGCAGTTATGCAAAGCAAGAAGAAATTTTATTTCTTCTAACTGTTCTTCTTTCCTAACTGCCATATGGTTATAATTCTCTGAATTTTTACTCTAAAAAAGCAAATATTCTTGTTTAGAGAGCTCTATTTTAAATAGCTCATGTAAGTAGGTAATGTCACGAATACGATATTGATTAAACAAATTATGGGATAGTCATGAAAGCAAAATAAAATTCAATCATTAAAGTAAGATCATTTAAATTTATTTTCATAGGAAATGATTATGATAAGTGAAGAAATGCAGGCTAAAATAATTTATAGTAACTTTTATTGGTACTATGATATTAGATAGGGCTTAGTAAGCCCTTTATAGTTTTTAACTTTTTTAGTCATTAGTATAATTCTATAAGATGCATATTTAATTTTCCTAATTGAGATAGAGAAAATAAATGATCAGCAGTAGCACCCTGTTATCCCATTTTCCCAAATGCAAGAGTTAGGATATGAACTGAAAAGATCAATTCTAGAACTTGCATTTTTAACTATAATACTGTTATAGACTAGATTATTTCTTTCTGTGTATGTAAATATATAAAGGTAAAATTTTTATTAAAATAGATAAACCACATGAGGATATTAAGAGTATTTGTTCAGTATTAACAGTGGTTACTACTAGATGGTAATGTTAGGGTTTATTTCATATTTTTACATTCTATATTTTATAAGCATTCACTTTTTTAAATTATAAAAGATATTATAAAATATTAGGGAACAAAATGGTAGCATCTAGATTTATAGAACACATACACATGTTTTCAATCATGGAAGGTACACTATGATAACACCATAAACTGTCTATTTGGGTCATTACCAGGTAAGAGGCAGGAATATGAGAAAAGTGAGAAAAGTGAGTATCAGAGCATTGCTAACAGTCTGTTTATTCAGGTTTTGAGGGAGGGACCTAACATAGTTACCAAACCATGACTAGCAAGTCTGGGTAGCAGAACAAGTAGACCCAACTATACATTAAAATTATAGTCAATGTACAAACAACTGGCATGTTTCTCCATAATAATAAACATATTTTACAATTTAGTTTTTTTTAAAACCACAAACTCACTGAGATGATTAAGCTTTATGACATCATTGAAGACCAGATATACACTTCAATGGCATCTATTGTTGTAGATTTTGGGAAACTTACCCTAAAAAACCGATCTTAACTCAAAGTTTGCTAAAGATCTATAAGGAAGAGCAAGTCACTTTCACTCTGAGATCCTTAAATTTTAAGCTTTCCATTCTACCAGGAAGGTTTCCCTAACTACCTGTGATGTTGTACTCACAACAGAATAGGTGCCAGTTTAGTTTATGTTTGTTTGCTTTACTTTTTTTTTTTCTTTTGAGACACAGCATTAATTCCATATGTAAAAGTCTTAACAATTAATGGTGGGCATATCCTCCTTGGTAAAATCAGAACTACTTTCAATAAGACACCCCAGGGGTGTCCTGATTAGACAGTTTGTTTAGTTATATCATGATAAAATAGAACAGATGTTTTGCTGAACTGCTTTAGATCTGCATTGCCATTAAAAACACATATTGGAAGAATTTTTCCTAAATATTGAAGTGTCAATGAAAACAAAATACTATTATTAAAAGTTGGGTTTGCAAAAACGTAATATACTACAATGATGTTTCAATTGAATCATGAAGAAAATAAGAACATTTAATGTTAATTTCATCAGGAATAAATGCATAGTGAAGATGTCAATAACATTTCAAAATAAGTAGCCAACCCTGGTGTAGTCTCTTTTGTGCAGATATGAACTATATTTCTTGGTTGAATACACTTTTTCTAGCATGTAGCTCATTAAAAAGCCCCAGGCATGCTTGAGGAAAAGCAGAAGTTCTATGCTGATGATAAAACTTAATAGTTTTTTAGTTAAAGTAACTAAAATATCTGAATTAAGAAAAGTAAAGTCTTCTCATAGATTAAAATACAAACTTGTTTCATAATGCTTTTATATATTTTTCTAAAAATAATCCTAATATGGACAGCAAGAGTAGTGACAAATCTCTATAGTCTTCCTATGAAGAGTGCAGTTACAGAAATATGTGTACATCTCCATGTCTACCTATATCTAGTGTATCTATCTATATAGATACAAAGGAGGCTTAACTCCTTTTATGTAGATCATATACAAGTACTTAGTAAATTAAAATATATAATAATGATCAAGCTTAAAAATAAAAAATAACCAAATTTTAAAATGTGCTAATAATCTGAAGAGATATCTCTCCCAAACATAAAAAAATGACCATTGAACACATGAAATAATGTTCAACATGATTATCTTTTAGGGAGATGCAAATCATATTGACAATGAAATGCCACTTCACCCCCACTGGAGTGGTTACAATAAAAAGAAAGTATCAAGTGTTGGAGAATATGTGGAAAAATCAGAATCCTCATACATTGCTGACAGGAGTGCAAAATATTGCAGCTGCTTTGGAACATAGTTTGGTAGTTACTTGAAATCCTAAATATAAAGTTATATATAACCCAAGAATCCCTTATCAAAGAAGAGAAATGAAAATATGTCTATACAAATATTGGAAACACATGTTTATAACAGTATTATTTATAATAGGCAAAATTCATGTAAACACTTTAGATGTCCATCTAGTGATAAATCTACTAATACAAAAACATGGTGTATTCATAAAATTTAATATTATCCATTAATAAAAAAGAAAGATAATACATACTGCAAACTGGAAGGATATTCCTCATACTAAGTGAAAAAAAACAATAGAAAAAGCATATATTATATGATTCCATTTATACAGAAATCCCCAAATAGACAAATCTACAAAGAAAACAGATTAACCTTTGCCTATGGCTTGGGGACATGAGCGGGAGGGCTTGAGAGAAATAGTGAGTGCTAATAGGTATTCTGGTGAAGTGCAGAATATTTACTGTCTGGGACACATTACATAGAAGGTAACCTTACTATAAACAACTAAATAGTCTAAACCTATTTGTCATTTAACAAAGACAAAATCCAGTTCTAAATATAACTGTATGTGCACTTGTATTATAATGATGGCAGGGAAAGAATCTGTAGACTATTTTAAAATAAAAGCATCAGCTGGGCGTGGTGGCTCACTCTTGTAATCCCAGCACTTTGGGAGGCTGAGACAGGAGAATTGCGAGGTCAAAGCCAGCCTCAGCAATGGCGAGGTGCTAAACAACTCAGTGAGACCCTGCCTCTACATAAAACACAAAATAGGGCTGGGGATGTGGCTCAGTGGTCAAGTGCCCCTGAGTTCAATCCCCAGTACCCTCCTCAAAAAATAAAATAAAATAAAATAAGAGTGTCAAACCAATATGATCTATGTGGGACTTTACTACAGGAATTTAAATTTATGACATATGAAAATGTTTCTTAACTAGAAATTTTTATATTTTTTCTCTTAAAAGGCTAGTATGTTAAAAGTTGTACGATCTTATTTTTTTTACTTTCTGGGAATTGTGAAATATTAGTTTGTGAACTAATCAGAACAGAGCTCCTTTAAGATATATATTTTTAATGTGTTAATGCTTCTGGAAGTAGTAACATTTTAATACTCTGACAATAATAGGCAAATATTGTTCTTAATTACTCTACACAGGCATACTGAAAAATTGCAGCTTTATTTCTATAATCTCAGCCACATGTTAAAAGAAGACATACACACACACACAAGACTTCTTGAACTACTTGGTGAGATTTCTTAACTATCAAAGTATAGTTTCATAAAAGTGAACAAGTGCCGAAGATTTTCTTAACTCATTAATGAAGGAAACAGTAAGATGGCAAAACTGGTTCCTACTTTTCCTTCATTACTTTGAGTAAACCACATACCTTTCATACCTGATGGAGTGGTCTCAACATTCCCCTTTCCTGGAGTTATCTTCCCTATTTTCTCAATTTATTATACTATTCTTTGTCTTAGAAGGCTAATTGTTCTGTCTCACCTACTATAAGTGGGACACCTCTGTATTTTCTGTACTTCAATATTGTTTTGTTTTGCAGATTTTTCAGAATTAATGTTTTTTTTATTTTGCTTGAACAAAATGATTTTAGTTCAATGAATAATCAATAAAATTCATCAGATAAAACTGGCCTTATTAAAACATTGTTTAGATGATTACTTTCTGAGCCAAACTGTTCATTAGAGATCTCCACACTTCCAAGAGAGAACCCGAATGGTGAAGTAGAAATGGAAAGTTTCATAAAGGCAAGGAAGCTAAGTCTAGGAATGGGGTGATGATTTGAACAAAAAGAGGAACCATTTCCCATACTGGAAGAAAACACACACAGATATCTATGCACTGAGAAAAATAAGTACAGTGTGCTAACTGCATAGAGGATGTGTGTTAGAATGACGAAGAAAATAGGGGAAAAAAAATTTCCCATTCTTAAAATTATCTGTTTTCTAGCAGTGATATTAAAATATTATCTGAAGGTGACTGCATATTAAGTTCCATTTGTTGTATCCTTCAAGCAAACCTGTTTTCCATTTATTAAAGTTTAAAAGCATATTAGCAATTCTATTTCTTTGATTGTCAAAGTGCTTTAAAGAGCCAATATTCAGAGCATGTTTTCTAATCTCTTCTTATTGTTGGCCCATTATTCTGATCCTGAAGGGGCTACTTTGTATAAGGAGGTATTTCTACTGAAAGTCAATAAGAATTAATTGAACATTAGATTTAAGTTAAATAGTATGAAAAATCAATGGAGAACATAGCCTTAGCCCTAATGTCATAATGCAATGAGAAATCCACAAATGCACATAGGGAACCCTATATAAAGGTTTTATAGAATCTACATATTTGGAAAATCCTGTTGTGCAAATTAAATGCACTTAAGAATGTCTGTCAAAGGGAAATAAATCAATGAGCACCCAAATAGTCAAGGAAAGAAAACTCAATCATGAGCTAGATTCTGAGCTTCTTGCTTACCTGTTTCATGAAATGGAACCTCTCAAAAATCCTAGGAACCCAATTGTTCCAGTTTCCCTGATGATGACAATAGCACTCAAAATCACTATTTCTCAATTGCTGTGTGGCAGAAAAAACTGAGATCTGGATTTCAGACTCTACATTCCAAGTTTCCCTCCTTTGCCTGTTTTAAGTCTCTTCATAACTTAACAAATGGAGAATCTGAGAGTCATTGGAATTTAGAGTAGAATGGCATTTCAGCGGAGAGAAGGTCACAGAAGAGGGCTGTCACAACAACCTGAAGGTCATATCTGAATGATGGCCCTTTTTTATATCTGACCAAAAAGAGAGGCTTGAGAGTTTTTATCTAACCTGTAATTTATTCTGCCAAATAATCTAAGAGAAAGAGTATAGTCTCCTCTTTCATCTCTAGGTCATGAGGCACTGGAATCAGTTCATTCCTAAATATCACCACACACTAAACTCTGATGATGATGGTGTGAATTTTTCAATGAAAACATAACAAGACAGTTTTGAAATAAAAGACCTGAGTTTAATCTCAATCAGCTGTGTTCTCTCCAGGGCTATTCACTTAGGTTCTTTCTCATCTGGTATTCAACTCACTCCTTATATACGGACAAAACAGTTGCTGGACAACAGGTCTCAATTTGTTCTTGAAAAGTCTGCCAACTTAAGCAAATTAAAGAGAAGTAAATAGAGCACTCTTCAAAGAACTTTATGTATTAAGCTGGTTTCCAGAACAGTGCTAAGGTTATTTTCATTTCATTTTGCAAATGAAAAATGACAGTGTCCTTAATGATTGGGCACTATTTCTTGCCTGTTCACAACTACCTCTTAATTCTTAGTTACCTGATATGGATCCTCCTTAGTTTTACCATCACAGGAGGTAAGCTCTAGTCTTCTGGATTGAATAGGCATATGGCAGGTGCTTTGACTTCAATCTATCCTGTCTACAAATATTGGTGGTATCTTGTTTTCTCCTTAACTTTTTTGCCATGGGTAATTTTGATTTTCTTCCTAAAACTGCATTATCTAATTGTACTTAAAAATCATTTCAGCCTATTAATATATTGTTGGCTTATGCTTAGTGTAATTTACTCTGACCTTGTTTAGAGAAAATGTGATTTCTTCCTGCATCTGTCTTCAGAACTCAAGCTTTTAATTACAACTCCGCATTGCTTTGCAATGACTGACACACCAATAAACCTACCAAAATGATATATCCCATGAATGTCAAAACATTTTTTTCTTATTATTGGGTTCATATTGAACCAATGGACATTTGGCATCACCTGTAGTGTTTGGTGGCAGGTGGTAAATCAGTACATGTGTTATTTACTACAAAAAAATTTCTCAGATGGAATGCTGTAAAAAAAATTGTATCAAGGAAGAGAGAGTATTTTAATTAAGAGAGAACATAGGAGCATTGCACATTGCTTGGCATAGTGGCACATGCCTGTAATCCCAGCATTTTAGGAGGCTAAGGCAGGAGGGTTACAAATTCAAAGCAGCCTCTGCAGCTTAGCAACTTCCTAAGCAATTTAGTGAGACCTTGTCTCAAAATAAAAATAAATAAACTTAAAACAAAGGATTGGGGATGTGGCTCAGTGGTTAAGCACCCCTAGGTTCAATCCCTGGTTACTCACTCCTCTGATCATTCCAAATTAAACAAATATCATACAAAAATCCTACAATATCAGAAGGGGATGGCATTTGAAGAATCAAAAGGAACCATTTCAGTAAAAACAATGTACTCTAAAAAATTTTATTATATCCAGGTAAAATTCACCTAAATTCTTACTGATATTGTGCCTGTAAGATATTGGATCTGTACATTTATGATAGAGTGGTATTGAAGACATCAGCTATAATAATGGACTAATTTATTTTTCCTTGTAATTCTACCAGTTTTTGCCTCATATTTGATGTTTTGTTGTTAGGCACCTACTGTATGTGGTAAGAATTGTTATACTGTCTGGGAGAATTGACATGTTACCATTGTGAAGTTCTCCCATATATCTCTAATAATTTACTTGATCTGAAATCTACTGTGTTTGAAATTAAATAGCTATTTCTGCTTTCTTTTGATTAGAACTAGCATAATATATGTTTCTCCACCTATTTGCTTTACTTCTATATCTCTTTTTGTATTTAAAGTGGGATTCATATAAGCCACATATAATTGAGTCCTATTTCTTGATTCACTTTCATAAGAAGTCTTTTATCCATTCATTTAGACAATTGACATTCAAAGTGAGTATTGTTATAGTTGGGTCAATATCTATCTCTATTAGGTTTGTTACTGATTTCTATTTATTGCTGCTAGAGTTTGGACTTGAGGTATCCCCAAGAGGCTCATGTGTTAAAGCCTTGGTCCTCATCTTGGTGTTATTACAAGATTGTGGAAATCTAAGAGGTGGGACCGAGTAGAAGATTATACATCATTGTCTGATTGTGGGACATTGATCTCTTCCCTTTTTTCTCTTTTGCACTGGCCATGAGTTGAATGGCTTCCTTAGGCACATGTCTCTGATACTATAGTACCAAAGCAATAGAGCCAAATGATCATGGACCAAAACCTCCAAAACTGTGAGCTGAAATAAGTATTTTTCTCTTAATAAGTTATTCCAGGTATAGTTTCTTTGGTATTTTTTCTTCGTGATGTTTTCTGAGCTTTCCAGATCTGTAGTTTAGCATCGGATTATAGTTTGCAGAGAAAATCTCATTGGTTATTGTTTCAAATATTTATTTTGATTAGTTTTTCTCTTTCTGGAATTTCTGTTATATATATGTCATACCTTTTATAGTTGTCCTATAGTTCTAGTATATTTTGTTCTGCTTTTGTTTCCCCAGTTCTTTTTTCTCTTTGTTTTTCAGTGTTGAATGTTTCTGTTGAGATATCATTAAGCAGAAAATTCTTTCATCAGTTCTATCTATATTACTAATAAGCCTTCCTAAAGGCATTCTTCATTTCTGTCAGTGTTTTTATCCTTAGCATTTATGTTTTGTCTTTCTTATAATTTTTACCACTCTCCTTAGATTGTCCATCTATTGTTGCATGCTCTCTACTTTATTAAGTAGAGACCCTAGCACCTTGATCATTGTTGTTTTAAGTTCCAAGTCCTATGATTTCACCATTCCCGCCATATCTAGTCTGGTTCTCTTGCTTGCTCTGTTTTTTGTTACCCCTTGCATTTTAGTGAGCTTTGTAATTCCTACTTGATAAGTGGACATGTTGTGCTGGATAAATGAAACTGCTATAAATAAACCTTTAGTATTGCAACATTCCAGTTTAGGCATAGGAACTATGGTATAATCCCATGCTTACATCTCAGTGATTTAGTGAGTCCCTCAGCACTGTGAGTGTCACACATACTTCCCAGCCCCACTCACTTCCAGGGCAATAGGGCGACTAGAGTGGGTTGCAGTTGGGTATTTATTTTCCTTCACTGTGTCATTTGAACTGAGAAAATTTCAAGAATTTAGGCTGTCGTTAAATAATTTCTCCTAAGGAAAGAACTTGTTAAAAGAAAAAATGCCCTGGATTATTCCAAAGTGGCCTTTGTAAAGCCAGGAGATGAAAAGGTGGTAAATAAAACCACTGGGAAAGGCTTTATTGAGATGTATGCTCCTGGGTGAACTCTCCCTCCAACAGAGCTGTCGGGAGAATTGCACACGTGAACTGCGGTACAGAAAATTTAAAGAGCCCTGGTCAGGAAGGGGAAGGCTTAAGGCAGGAAGAGGAGGTATCTGGAGTCCTGTGTTCCTCTGGAGTTCGTCAGGGGATCCTGCTGAGGTCAGAGTCCTTCCTGGATGAGTCAGGAAAAGCCCGCTGATTGGCAGGAGGCGCCATTACTGCTTACATATCAGCATCTGGTTGGCTGTTCCTTTGTGCATCCGGGTTGCTTGATGCTTTTTTCCCCCGTGGCGGCGTTGGCCATATTGTACGGTCTGTGTTTGCCTGGTGAGAAGGCCCTGAGATTTTGAGCTGACCTAACAGTCCTTTTTCTTTTCCATCTGCTAGAAGCATGAAGAGATGTTACTGTAACATCCACTGTGAGAACCTGGACAAACTCTTGGAGGTAAAACTCCAAAAAGGGTGGGGGCTCCTGACCACTGGGTGCCCTGGGAGTTTCCAATTCTCAAACTTGCCATTGCTGAACCTTCACTAATTAATATCAGTAGTAATTCAAGTATTCCTGATTAGGTACCAGTTTCCTCAAGAGTTTCTGTTCTGGCAACTGGTGATTCTATAAATGTGCTTTTAGGACTCTTCAATTTTGGGACAGTGGTTTGCCCTGTAACACACTTCCCCGAAATACCTAAGAAGTGATGTTGATTTTTCTGTTAGTTTTCTATACGAAGTGACAACTTAGAGCACCTTATGTGTTGGGCCAGAAACAGGAGTTTCACTGCTTTTTTTATTCTAAACACTTCTGGTATCCTCTTCCTGTTTTGGGAACATCCATCCCATATATTTGGTTTTATTTATTTTATTTCTGGAGATTTTTATTATTTTTATATGATTATTTCCTCCTCTGCCACTGCTGTTCTTTACTCCATGAAGTCATAGTAACTGGATATTGGTACCCTGGGTCTTTTACTGTTTTTCTCTCCCCTGCCTGTTGATCATTCAGTGCCAATTTGTTCTAATTCCTGTATTTGATATTCAACTGTATCTCTAACTCTTCCTTTTACTCATTTTAATTTAATCTACCTTAATTTTAATTTCTAGTACTATTTGTTTTCAGTTTTGTATTTGTTTAGATGTTGGGTCTCAATTTGTAAATAAACAGGGACTGAAGTTCTCACATTTTGGGGATGTGAAGCAGGCATCACTACTTCTTTATATTGGTTTTGGGTATAGGTTTGAGAAGTCTCTATATATAGACTGTTAACTGGAACGTTTGTTTTGTGATTTTCTCACCTTATTGTTCCTCCTTTCAAATGCTATGTGCCAACACATTTAAATATTTCTAAAATTATATATATGTATATATGCAAGCGTTCTATCACTGAGCTACACTGTTGGTCCCTAAATATTTCTTAAGTTCTATGTGAGCTAATTAGGAATATTCTTATCCTTTAAATCTGTTTTGGTTAGTTTTGTTTCAAACATAACCAATGTATTCAAATATCTGGACTTCTGTTGGTTTTTATCCAATTCATGTTTTCTTCATGGATTAATTACTTACTTCATTTCTTTGCCATTGTTTTAGAAGATTTTATGAGCTTGGATGTGGAGAGAAGAAATTGTTTTGAGAATTAACTTTAACCAGTTCATAGGTTATAACCCTTCAGAGATTTCTCATTGCATACTGAAGATTATGCTACTGTAGCAACAACCACTTCCTGTCTTTTAAACCAACATATTCCCTGATATATATAAAGCAATAATCTTGGTTGGTTTCCTTTAGTTCTTCAAATGACATCTGTTTCTTTTCTTTGTTGGGTAGTTTTGAATGCTATCGCTTTCATCTGAAAAACTCTTGCCCTGTCTTAACAAAGAATACTTTCTTCCTTAATACCAAATCTTAAATGTTATTTCATCTGAGAAACATTTGATTCACCATCTATCACCAAGCATGATAGAAGATGTCCAGTCTGTTTGTCCAATACATATCCAGCAGTAAGAAAAACCGTTTTGATGGTGACTGCTTATGTCATTTAAGCAGGTTTATTGTCACCTAAGTTATGAAGTTTTATGGAGTAGAAATTAAAAGCATTAAAGCAGGAGTCAGATTACTTGTGTTTAAATACAGGTTTACTACTGTCTAGCCCTATGCTTTTAGATATGTTATTTTACTAAGTGCATAGGTCTCTTCATCTATAAAATTGGAGAAGTAATAGTACATTATTTCTATAGTTTCTAGGAAATAATTTTATGCACATGATGCATATATTTGGCACATTACAAGAACTAGGTGTTACTTTAAAAATTGATTATTTTGATTCACACTGAGTTAAACAAATCAAATCCAGCTTTCCAATGGTAATTTTCTATCATTTCATAGAAAGTACATGAATGTTATTCTAGATACATGAATTAGCTTTACCTAATTCACAAATAGGAAATTAAAGCCAAATAATTAAAAGAAAATTGCACCTATTTAAAAGGTAAAAATTATTATTAACATTAAGTTTATTAGCTTTGAACAATATAGCTTATTTTTGCTCAGATTCATGAGACTGAGGGTCATTTTAGAGCTTTCTTTTTATATTAGCCTACTGGCACTTTGCATAACATAAAATAAAAACAGAGCTTTTAAGACATAAGCTCATGATGGCAATTGCATTTCTCAGCTGCACAAAAAGAGATCTTTGCATTTATTACTAATTTTCAGAAGTAAATTATAGGCGATACTGGAATATGAATTTAAATGCAGAAGTATAAAGATGGAAACATCTCTTCCAAAGTTATTGCTTATATTACTTGGAAACATGTATATTTGATCAGGATATATTTGTATGAGATAGATAAAATATCGATCTAGACACTTTGCAAAATAAGAGGAGCAAAATGTATCAGCAGCAAAATGTATCAAAGGAAAATAAAAAGCAAATGAAAAAGTGAATGGCACATTCATTAACCATTCCCTGAAAACCTAGTCACCATCTGATTTTAAATTTTCCTTCAGATAAGTTCTTAAAACCACAACAAAACCATAGCTCATTTGTTTTGCAAATTAAAACTTCACTAATTATATGCAAGAAAGATCATGATATTCTTCCAGACTTAAAATTTAGAACCCTTTGTTTTGGCAATGGTTTATTTGTTTATAATAATTTTCTGAAGTACCAACAAATTTTATTGCTTCTGTTTCTAAGTTTAGGAGCTAGTTCTATTTTATATCTTTCTGTTCCCCTGCTTTATTCTAGCAGTAAAGGGAAACATAACAGAAATGATTTTCCTTTCTAGTTGCCTTATGTGCCTTCATTCTCAAAAGTTTCAGCAATTGCCCTTCAGACTTGCACTTGCTTGAAGGTCATGCTTAACTCTGAGCATTTGGTTTACGTCACAAGGGGACTATATCTGTTCACAATAAAAAGAAATGGGTATGGTTTATCATGACACTGAAGTAAGTCAAAGGGAAGTATTTAGGTCAGCTTCCTCTAGTCATACACTGTATGTCAGAACAGATGATACATTTTAGATTTTTGATGTGAAAAAAAAAATTAAACTTAACAATGTGGTTTCTTCCATGTTTTTTTAACCTAACTAGAATTTCTACTTTACTTTTTGATATTATTCTAGAATATTAATTAATCCATTAAAGTATTTTCCTTATAAAGTAACTAGCTTAGTTCAAGACTTAAAATTTGAACAAAGCTTCAGTTTTGCAGATGAGCCTGAGAAGATAGAAAAGCAAACGGAGTAATGGATGAAAAATGTTACATTTAGAGTCCTGGATACATGACTCATCTTTAGCCAAATAAAGTGAAATGATCCCTTTACTTCAACCTTTGTTTCCTTTCTTTGCCTTGGATAGTGATATTGCAAGAGTAATGAGATTGTCTTTTCATCATGATGCTCTCTTTTTTGAGCCTGTTTTAAGTGACATTCACAAAAAATTCATTAAAGCAGGAGTCAGATTACTTGTGTTTAAATACAGGTTAAAATTCATGTGAACATTAACAGAGTGAGAATAGCTCATATATTCCAAACTCCTCTCCATATGTACATATCCAGCCTCTTAGACAATATGTTCAGCAAACGGTTCCTTAGCAAACACACCCAGACAACATGTCCAATACTGAACCCACGATTTTTGTTCTGAAACCTACTCCGTCTGCTTTTCTCAGGATATCCATTCACTTTTGCAAGTCAGAAGCCTAGAAGTCATCTGTGGCATCCTTCTTTTCCTTTACCCACTTAATCCCAGGAAGTCAATGAGTCCCATTGGTGTTTCCTCAAAATCAGCACACAAGTCTGTTCTTTGGATCTCTCACTTCACTGTCAACACCATCACAGCAACACCAGCATTTCTCCCTTTGAGAAATAATATCACACTTTATCTAAACTCAAATCAGCTACTGGTTGCTTTGACCTCTCTAGACTCATTTCATGCAATATTTTTTTTTTTACAAGGCATACCAGATTAGGGGTCCTTTTTCAGTTTTCCTGAGGCTCTAAGCATTTCCTGGACCAGGGTTTTCCACATGTTGTATTTTCTTATAATACCCTTTCCTCTCTCACCACTCATTCTCCTATCCTTCATGACATAACTATTCCTTATTCATGAGCTTAAATTTCATTACCTCAGAGAAGTTTCTATTACTTATCTGATGATATAATCACTTCCAGTGTTGTAATCCTAAAACACTCTGAAAATTTCTTTTATGTTAATCATTTGCATAATTACACATTTGATATTTGTCATCTCCACCTCCACTATACTGTGCACTCCACGAAGGCAGAGATTAGTTCTGTGAACAGAGATACATTTTGTACATTCCTTTTAAAATAATGCGAGAACTTAACCAAAAAAAGAACTTTTGAAGAGAATTTTATTAAACAACATTATGAAAAGAACACTGAGATCATGCAAATTCATATTACAAAGAGGTCATAACTTCTCATTCTTTAATTTTAATATATTTCATAAAACCTTTAATTTTCCTCACAAAATTTATTATCAATTTCAGACAAATTTTCAACAACCCCTAATACCTGTCTCCCTTATTCTTGTATAAAACTCATCACCAAATTTTGTTAATTATATCAATAAGTAATTTCTCTAGTGTGTTTTGCTTCATCTGTGCCTCATAATCTCTCAGTGAGACAATTACAGTACCCTCCTAACTGACTTCTTTGTCATTCATTCCAAATATCTCCAGTCCATTTTTTGTATTGCAGGTGGAGTGATTCTTTTCAAAGCCAATTGTGATTATAGTATTTTCTGTTAAACTCAGGAAATTTTCATTTCATTTAGGGTAAACTCCAGATCCTCATCCCCTACCAAAATCATTTCAAATTTTCTACATTCTTCATAAACTTTAGGAGAGTAAAAACATCACAAAACTTCGTTCAAATTCAGCAGATATTCTCTCCTTCACAGGAAAAAAAAATAGCATCAGAAGAGAACTCCCTCCACTTTTTGTTTTCAGGACTAAGAATCTGCCTATATGGGGAAAAGACTCCTTTTCATTTTTTTTCTTTTCTCTTTGTAATAGAGAAAAATTTCTTCCTCCTACTTGGGCCAGTCCTTTACCTACAGTATGATTAATTTTTTCTTTTGCTTCTTGTACATCAAACCTTCCTTTTATCAAACAACTTTCTTCAGTGCAATATCATTTAAAGTTATTTTAAATGTTTCCCATTTATTAAATTTGTTTTCTTTGCACAATCACAAAAAGCACCCAGTGTTTGATTTTATTTTTATAAAATACAAAAACATGCAAAACTAATCTATGATTTTAGAATTTAGAGTCAGGAGTCAGGTTCAAGTGATGTTTTGCTTTTTTATCTAGGTCTGAATATGTGGTTACATTCACCTGATGAGTATTTATCCAGATCTCCACTTGTGAGATATGCACTTTCTTAGGTAAATATTTACAAAATTAAAAGAAAAATATCTTTCATTCTACATCCCCTACAAACTATTCTGCTTTTTTGCTCTGCTTATTTTAACAAGCGTTTTCTTTTTCCTTCATAAAAATTTATAAAAATATATTCTATAGATTAATGAGATTTACTGTGATATTTCCATTCATATATATGTTGAATTGCTCCTGTCCATCCAAATCTTCTTCTACCATTGCCCCCTCCCTCCTCCAGAACCTTCTGAGTTCCTAGTAATCTCTCTTCTATTTTAAGATTAATTTTTGTCAATTTTTCTTATTTGGTTTCCACATATGAAAGAAAACATGCAATACTTATCTTTCTGTGTCTGGCTTATTTTGTTTAAAATGTTGTCCTCCAGTTTCATTCATTTTATTACAAATGACAATATTTCATTCTTCTTTATGACTGAATGATGGATTATGATTTATTTAGCATAATGGATGGATGAAGAAAGTCTTTTTCTTTAATCATTTTTTATAGCCTAGACTCATGAGAAGTTGTCTTTGTTTTTTCAATCCTACTCATCCTTCACTAGAACAAAATTTTGTTATTACTTTAATAAAACTTTAATCCTGTGGTAAACAATATAATTAACCTACTTCTGCTCTCCTTTTTCTTGACCTCATATCAACATTTGTCATTATAGAGTACTTATTCCTATTTCAAGCAATCTCCTCTCTTGACATCCACAATGTCAGGCACTTTGGTCCCTTAGTGTGTCTCTAGTTACTCCTTTTCTGTCTCTTTTTCAGATTATAAAATGTTAGATATTGAAACATTTTTTGAGTAAAGATGGTTTTCTTACCTCATATTATACCTTTCCCTAGGCAGACTGGGGTCTTTAAGATTTTAATTATTGTCTCTATGATAGTTATTTCAAGAATATTTTTTCTTGCCTAGAATTCCTCATTGACTCATTTTTCCAGATGTTTCCTTCATGTTCCCATTTGAATATTTCAAAGGCAGTTCCAACTCACTGTGTTTGATGAATTTATTCACCATCCTCCCTACTCTGCAAAACTTGGTGCTTAACTCCTTTACACCATCAACCTGTTAAATGAGGTACTCTCCCTTGTGTTCTGTTTTAGTGAATTATCATTTCATATCATTCATCACTTCATCACTCACCCATTTTTACAAATCAAAATTTAGAAAGTCAACTTTAACAATTTCTCCCTCATTCTTATATCAAATCCACTGCAGAATTTTGTTACCTATAAACAGTTCTCCAGTTTGTTTTGCTGCATTTCTGCCCTGAAGATCTTCCAATGAGATAATTACAGTACCTTCTTAACTGATCTTTTTTTCATACATTCCAAACATCTCCAATCCACTTTCCATACTGCAGGTGGAGTGATTCTTTTCAAAGACAATCATGATTGTAATATTCTCTGCTAAACTCAGTGAATTGCCACTTCCTATATGTTAGACTCCAGGTCCTTCATCAATATACCTGCCTCAATAGCACCCTATCAATTTCTCTTTGCCTATATGGAACTTTTTACATAACATGTCTTTAACTTTCTTAATAATTCACTTAAATTAAATTCACTTCCTAGGGGGAAGTTATTTTATATGAGCTCATGAAGAGTTTTCAATTTTTTATTGACTAATAAATATTTATATATAAATTTGATATTTATATCTTTCTTCTTTGAGGATGGTGGAGACATCTATGGAGGCCTTTGCTGCTCCACCTGGTGGTAGCTTTTTGGGCAACAGTATCAACAGTTGGAAAGATGAACTGGTCCCAAAATGTGGGAAGCAAGGATAAACTGGATTCTGTTAAAACCTTGAAATTATCTCTCCCTTCATTTCACCTCAGCCACCTTCAGGGAGAAGTAGCTGTTACTTCCTTTCTTCCTGTCATACCTAACACAGATTTCTTTCTAAGCAATCTCAACTGTTCATCCATACCAAAAATTCTGAGGACCATATCTCCAGCTTACAAATTAGCATAATTTAAAATTATTGTCCACCCTTGAATACTTGACATTTACATATCACTTTAAAATTATATCTTCCTTATAAATACAGTGATAGAAAAAACCATGCAACTATCACTTATACAGTTGAGAACATGCTCACCTCTTTACAAAAAGAGAATACAAAGATGGTATGTGTTACTTCATTCTTCTTTGGATAATGTGCATTCTTTTCAAACTGAGTTACATTATCCTTTGATAACTGTTACCTTAATACTGAAATATAACTTAATTTCTATGAACACATTTTATGAATAGGAGCATAAATGAAAAAAGACAATTGTGTATTTGAGTTACATACATATACATATAGACATATTTTCAGCCTAGACACATATATGCATACTATTTATGTGCAATATGTAAATATTCAATGTAGACAATGCATAATATACATATATTCTATGTTTATAAACATGTACATATCCATTTATATGTATATATACATATACACATAAAAGTACATAAAGATGTGTGTTGTGTTTGTGTTCATGTGTATATGCATATGCATATCCACATATTTATCAGCTTGGAGCACATAACTGGTTAATGGAAGGAAAGGACATTGTAGTTAGCAGTAATTCTTCCTTAAATTGAATACACTCATAGACCAATATATAATTACATTTATATAAGAACTACATTACCGTAGTCCTTTTTCCTTTTAATTATTCATTTGGTCTAAGATGACATCTGCATCTTCCTTCTTATACTACATATTCCTTTTTCCTTTACCATTGTTTATTTAGCTTAGGCTTTCATTACAATATTACATAATGGTTGGCTTAAACAACAGACATTTATTTCTCATAGTTCTGGAGATTAGGAGGCTCAAGTTCAAGGTACCCATTGATCAGTTTCTGGCAAGGACTTATAGATGGCCAGGAACATTCTTTCTGTGTCTTTACATAGTGAATAAAGAGTTATATCAATCTTTCTCTCCGCTTATTTTAAAGCCACATTTCCCATCATAAGTGCTCCACTCTCAGGACCATAGTGTACTATGAGAACATTCCCCAACTCCATTTCCAAGTAAGATCATATTAAAAGATAGGGCTTCAATATAGGAATCTGGGAAGGGGATGCAATTCAGTCCATAGCATACTTTTCCAGCCACCTCAGCTGCCATGGTTTCTTGCTGGGTTAGTTTTCCCAGAACTTTCCTGAAGGGTCTGTGACACTGCTAGTTTTGCCTATATTAGATTGTTGCAATATTCCTTAGGATCATCTTAGGACACAAAAGTACTAAGTGGTGCCCAGGACTTCTCCATTATAGGCATACTCTTTTAAGTTCCATCATGTAGCACCAACCATTTCCCCTTAATGATCAAAATAATCAGCTCTTTCTATGCACGTTGGTTCCCTAACATGAGGAGCACAAAATGACCCTGTGGCAGTTTCATTTTCCAGTTTAATGAAAACACTGTTGTATCCCTAGGTAGAAATATTCCTCTCCTCGGAACAAAAATTCTTGACTAGCAGAGTCAGAGTTGCAGTAATGAGAAGGAAAGTTTTCACTAGAGGATCATTAAGGGCAATAATGAGAGCAGCTGCTCACCTTTGCACAGCATCAGTCCTGGACTTATTAATGTTGGCTATGAGAGGAACAGCATTAGGTATGAGTCCCTTATTTAGAACTATCTCAGGACATCTCCTATCCTAGAAGAACTGCCTAGCCACACAATGTATTACACAGTGTACACAGAAATACATAACTGAGAATTCAATATGACATTCCATTTTTTCTCTCATGAGCTGTTTCAAGGTGATTGAAGGCATGATAATATTAGTAAATTCCAAAAGTATGAGCTATTGCCACACAGTATTTCCTGTGAAGTAAGACTTTGGTTTTAACAAAAATAGTGGGGTTGGGAAGGCAAGTCTACTCACAGGAAATGTCTATTCCTATGAGAAAACATGTTCCTACTTCTCTTTTAGAAATGAGCCATTGTAGTCAATCTATCACCAAGCATCCCCTTGTAGATGTCCTATCAGAGACTCTGTATTGACCACTGCTGTTGGCAGTTTCTCACTTGGTGATGACGCTGGACAGATAAACCTTGGCATGTGAAGTTAACCCTGATGAGCTCATACACACTAACTTACAACCAATTTTTATGAGCCTAACTTACAACCAATTCTTATGACCAATTTTTCATGAGCCCATTGAGTAAGAACAAGAGTAGGTAGAGAGGATAATTAATATCCACAATAAATGCCACATTATCCACCTGATTGTTGAGATCTTCTATAAAGGTTGCTATGTGTGAACTTTCATAGGAGACAAATGTATTCACTCTCTGGACCTATTCAGGGAGATCTTTTCATGTACCACTTGTATAAAATCTCTTGTCACAGATTCTCTAATTATATTCTTTCTAGTCCTTAACTATGCAGCCAAAACATGAGTGACACACATGAGTTAGAGAAAATCAATTTTTCTGTTCATCTTCTTCAGGTCAACTTACAAACATGCAATGCCTACAGTTCAGCCCACTGGAGTTATTTCCCTGGATCTCTATCCTTCAAGGTCACTTTTGCATGGTGTTTTAATACTACAGCTGCTGCAATCCGTATTTGTGATTTTCAATCAAGAGCCAAGAAAATCTGACATACCACTTCTAATAGCCCATACATATTTGATTATCATTAGTCTTTCTTTTGAATTGCTGACTCTCTGAACAGTTGAACAATGTGAAGTTGTATTTACTTCTTATTGGAAGTGTGACAGCTTTAGAACAGAGCACTTGTATTCTCACAACACTGTGGTCTATACTTGCTTCCACATCTTCACTGTGAGCTAAGCACGACAGTGGATCCAATGGAGGTGTGCATCACTTTATCATTAAAATAACTTATTTTGAATTCAAGCAACCTCGGCGTATTTATCTCTCGGTTTGGTATTATGTCATGTAATAGGTAGCTGGAGAGCTTAAATATCTCTTGTACAGTTATTTTTTCTCTTCTAAATTCACTTTTCTCTTATATTAGAATAAATTGACTTATTATTTATTAATTTGTTTTTTTTAATATTTGAGTCACTTCATTTGGTATTTCAGAACTTCGAGAGTTAACCACAAAGGCTCAAATTAACATATTAAATGAGATCTATAATTGTTTATTGCACCCAAATAAAGGTAAGAATTCAATCCTATTAGCCTTCACCTGTTCTTTTAGTCTGCCAAGATCCTCTATATATCATTTATAAAGCACGTGTACTTACATTTTTATTTCACCTCAATATTTGATGAGTACAACTTATTTATCTTCATCTAAGTATTTGATAATCCTAGTATAAAAGGACTGACACCTGAATGTTGATCTCCAGTGTATTCTAGAAGATATTTTGAAAATATATTAAATAAAAGAGAACTATAGAAACTCAATGGAAGGGAGCTAGCTTTTTTTACATCATTACATATTGTTACTTTTTAAATATAGTAGTTTTTTTAAAAACAAAGACAAAATAAAGTATACATTTAAGGAAGGTTTATGCATTTCAGTTTTTAAATGTTCTACTAAGAAAGAAAAGAGAATCAAGGCTAGTATTAAATACAGAGAGCACTATTTTTGTGAAGCAAGAGGGATGGTGGAGGTAGATAAATATTCATTGCTGTGTTTCTTTATGTTTAGCTGTATGTAAAAATATGGAGTGTTCCTTGTTTTCCTTAAGGACACATATTGATCAGTAAATAGTTTGAATGAACTTCTGGTCTGGACAATTTAAGCAGTTGCTTACTATTGGAAATAGAACACCTGTCAAGTGCTTTGAAGTCAAATAGGACTCATGACTTTAAATAGGGTTAAAAGTAGTCTAGGGAGCATTAAAAACTAATGGGTGAATAAATGAGATGAAGAGAAAAAGATTTTAGAAATGTAGATGGGAATCTTTGGAGTTCATATTAAAGTAATGATTCTAGATGAAAGTAATGGGTCCTCCACAAACAGCATGCAGTCCAAAAATAATTTTAATCAAGTTAAAAAGCTTTTTATTTTAACTTTGGAAATGTGGTCTTAGAATTCATTGTAATGCAAGAAAAATAATACAAGCACCTTGTAAGGAGATAGATCTCAAGATAGATGAGCTGAGAAATTAAATAATATTTCATCTTTAGAAAAATCAAAGGCATAAAAATGCACCTCTGAATAAATTCTACTTATGTGGAGTATAGGGAAAGGAATCTTGTGTAAATTTTCATAAACTCAAACTTTGGTTTCCATTTTTAATTTTTTCTAATTAGTTATACATGACAGTAGAATGCATTTTGACACATCCTACATAAATGGAGTATAACTGCTAATTCTTCTGGTTGTACATAATGTAGAATCACCGGTCGTGTAATCATATGTGAACATAGGGTAATAATGTCTGATTCATTCTACATCCCTTCCTACTCCCCTACCCTCCCCTCCCTTCACTCCCCTCTCCATTTTTGCACTTCATGTAAAGTGTAAAAGTATAAGATAAATCATCATATTTCCATCATTCCTAGAACATGAATGTCTCTGAACAAATAGGCAAAATTTTATATGGCAGAGACATTTTTTCCTTTGGTAATGTCAGCAAATAAAGATTACATATACAAACAGAGTGAACACATTTGAAATGCATGAATATAAAGGAAACACATCTGATATACATATGCATCCATACATATTCATACATATGTTCTATGTGTATATAATACATGTATGTATATATCTGTTATAATATAGGCATAAGCACATTTTTGTAGAATATTAAAAGGGATATTTTGGTTGCCTCTGATTTAAAAGGTGGAGTACAAAGCTGAGGAAAAAGAGAAAACTATATTCTGAAATGACTCAGCAACAACTGGGATCAGATCTTATCCAGTTCTTGCTAATAAAAAGAATCTTTGTCCTGATGATATTTGTAGTGGTTATTCTGTGAGGCAATTCCTTTTCTTTACTATTAGTGCTCCAGTGCACCTAAACAAACTCTTCCATAGAGCTTGGGATGCCTCCAAAGACATTCTCATTCCCTTTTGTTGGACAACCCTTTAACTCCTTGTTAAATGTCAGCATAGTGAGCAATTCTGTTCAGGCTGTGTTCAGGGAGGAAGATAATGGCAGTGAAGCACAGAGATGAAATGACAGAAGAGCAGCCTGTAGTCCCCCCTATGTGACATGGCTTTTATGGGTGCATTTTCTTGAGCCTGGTGGTTACTTAGGAAATGATAGGCTTCAGTGGTTTTGCCAGTTTCTCTCTCCCAACCCAGGAGGATTGTTAAAGAGGAAGGAAACCCAAACATGAACCTCTGGAGAATTGATTGTTGAAAAAGATTTATTATAGTTGATTTCTCAAGTCAGGAAACTGAGAAGTTAGAGGCCTTGAAAGGATCTTGAAGAATTCTCACACATACACTCCCCAAAAGGACCACACGGGCACTTGGAGCACTATATCGCCTACTTGTGTAGTTGTTGTGTGTTTAAAGCTGCAAAGAAAGGAACCTTAAGATGAAATAAAAAAGGAAGGGGCAATGTTTATCATCTTTGTGGAAGATATATCTTATATCCCTGTTCTCCTCCTTAAGATTTTAAAAGAAAATAATGTAGGAATGGAGGAAGTGAAGAAAAAAAAGATGGGAAAACAAGATGAATATAAGGGTATACTACTATTATTTTGAAAAAGTCATTAAATGATTAGTGCTTTACAAATGAATGAATATATATTCAACATGTTTGTAAAGTAAAATAATCTTGTCTTGGACTGATATGGGAAGTATTGACTTTGTACATACAGTGTTTAAAATATTAGTAGTCATGAGTTTGTAGACTTTTTCTTGGTTTATCATCACTAAACATATGACTAGAAATATATATATATATATATATATTTTTTTTTTTGAAGGAGAGTAAAACCAAAAGCAGTTCCCAAAACATTGTATCCTCTTTTATTTTCCTTAGGGGAGCCAAGGTATTGGAGAATATTATCATGTTATTTTCTATTTCATATGTTTTTCTCTGTAGCTTCAAGTTTCACTATTGAATTGTGTCTGTCTCTTCTGAATGTCCTTTGTGTGTGGCCCCAAGTTGTGTTTTATATATACTTTATAACAGAGAATAAATTCATAAATTAGTCAGAATCACAAATATTTTCAAATTTTTCGTTATCTCAGATAAGTTTTCCATCGAGTAAACCTTTCTTCCTCTTTTATGTGTTTAAACAAAATATTATGCAGAATGGATTGCAAAGTGAATACTTTTGCTGAGCATTTGAGCAGGTATAATATTGTAGTCAAGTTTTTTTTGACTATAAGGACATATTTTTTTGAAAGGAGGGGACTTCTCAAGAAAGATGAAATGCTTTTCAAATAAATTTTTTTGGCAGTAAGTAATATGTATTTGATTCTCAAGATAGCAATCACAATAACTTCAATAGCAATGCTTTTATGATCTGTACAGAATCTCTTTTCACATTCTTGTATTATACTTATTAGTTCTTGCAGCCAGTATCAACCAGCTTGATTTTTCACCTGGTGATGTTGTACTATGGAAACACAAAAGCAAGCTCAGATATTGTCTCATAGCACATGCATTCTGGAAGGAAGGATTATAATTTCAGGCTAAGTATAACCAGACCTTTTCCTTTATAATAACAATAGCTAAAAAAATTTGCCAGAAAGACATAGTTGAGCTCTTTGACCAAAGCTATTTCTGGGAAGGGATCTTGACAATGATGAAATTTTTTTTTCTTTCTCATCTAAATGCCTGTGAACCTATTGCCATACCCTTGCTGAGGTCTTTCGATTGAACTCCCCTGGCTTCAGCTAATTCAATTCCTAACCAGCAAGTATTGCTAAAGCATGCTGTGTGCACATATTCCTAGCTTTGATAATGCAGAAGGAAACTGCCAACGAATCACCAAATCAAGACAAACATGCTGTTCTTGCTATAAATAGTCACAGTATCTTGGCATTCTGTTTCTTTTTAATTTCTCTCTCTTTCATTCATTCATATAATCCCAATCTGCAATTTTAATTACATGATTTCTTGGAAGGGTAATTTGGCATACACATTAACTATGGAAAGAAACTAGAAAAGGTGAATTCATTATAGAACATTGGCATTATTAGATAAGAATATCCAGTAACTTATTAAATGATTCTTACTGTCTGGAAAATTACTGACCAAAAAAAAAAAAAAATGGGTCAATTTGGTAAACTGATTGCATATTCTTAAAGAAGCTACAAAGCATTTATATGATGGTTTCCTTACCAGAGTAAAAGCATTGGTAGTAATAAGGAATTCAAGCAACAAGTACATATCATTGACTGAATATCTCTGAATGTTTTTGTTCTCTTATAAAAGAACTTAGTGGATTGGGACGAAGATGATTACTGAGTAAGATGAACTGGTGATAGTCTCCCCATATAGTCTATTCAAACTATTCATGCACAAAACTGCCTTCACAAGAGCTAAGGAAGCCAGTTGAGAGGACACAGCCTGGTTTTAGTATTATATGTAGGACAGATCCTGTTTGTCCCTGTCTCCAGTCCACGGCCTACAGTTGGAGCCTTTGGACATGCCCTGGTGCCAAATGGAGAGTCATGACCCCAGGTAACTAAATTTCTATTCCAACAAGCAGAACTTGTGGCTGATTGCAGTGGCCTTGGCTGAGTTCACCTCAGTAGTAGGAAGCCTATATCAGCATGTACTTTGTCTATTTCTTCCTCATATTTTTAGTCGGCTCATTAGTGTTGTACATATGATGACATTTATTGTTATATATTTGCACATGCACAATATGTAGTAATATATTTTGAGCAGTATCATTCCCTAATATTTCCTCTTTTTTTCCCTTCCTCCCTCCCCTGGTCCCTTTCATCTGTTTTACTGATATTTCTTTGATTTTCATGAGACACCTGCCACATTTGGTAAAGAATTAAGATCAGCATACTACAGGGGTACACACATACCCATGTTTATAATAGTACAATTCAAAATAACCAAACTTTGGAACCAGCCTAGATGTTGTTAATGGATGGATAAATAAAATGTGGTATATATACCCAATGGAGTTTTATTCAAGAAGAAAAAAACAGAATGGAATTATGTCATTTGAAGGAAAATGGATGGAATTTGAGAACATCATGGTAAGAGAACTAAGTCAAACTCAGTCAAGGGTTGTGGGTTTTATTTTATATGTGGAAGCAAGAAGGGAAAAAGGAAAATAAAGGTGAGATTGGGGTTAACTTGTTCTTGTCTCAGTGATGTACTGGTCCTGGCAGGCTGTGGGTTTTAGGTATTATCTGTGTTGCAGCATTAATTGCTATGGGACTGTTCACTCCTCTCCTCTCTAAACCCGAGGAAGCACAACACGGAGAGGGTAATTTTCCATTTCAGGGAAGAAAAAAATGGATCAGTGCTAAATTGTAGCTTAGAGCCAAGGGTGGGATTCTTTATGGTGTGATTTAGAGCTGAGCATAGTCCTGTGGTCTCTGACCACAAACCAGTAACTGTGGATAAGGCATTTGAGTCTATGCTGGCCCCAGGTGGAGGTACTGGAATGGACAACACTTTTTAGATGTTCTCCAGTTCATTCTGAAAAACACATTGATTGTGGATTTGGTACAAACCTTAGCTTGGGATGCCCTCTAGTGCTCAAATAATAACAACACACAAACAGTGGATTTGCTATAAATTTGGATTTAGCTTTCCATCTAGTGTTGAAATGTTAGAAGTGTCCAAAGACTCAAAGGAAATAAAAAAACTGATTAGAATTTCTGTTAACTATAGGCACAAAGATACATTATGAAGTTTGGGATAAATGTCCAATCTCTCAATCTGAAGACAATGTTGTATGCCAAAAAATAATAACTTCCAAGGAATTATGAACTTACCTTAGGGTCTTAAATAAGGCATACATACACGCGCGCACACACACACACACACACACACACACACAAAACAATCATAGAGCAATCAATATCTGAAAATTCCTGGTAAAGAATTCAAAATAGCTGACCTAAGGAAACTTGTTGAATTGAAACATATACACACACAGACACACACACGCAGAAACATACACACAAATGATTCAATATTTAATCATTGAAATTTAACAAAGATTGAAGTAACCTTAAAAATTCAGCCTAAATCCTTGAGTTGAAAAATATACTACACAAAATTTAAAACATGTTATATCAATAGTAGAATAGATCATATAGAAGAAAGAATTAGCAAGTTCAAAGACAATCTATTTGAAAATTCATAATAAGACAAGGAAAAAGTATGAAAAATGATTAAAAAAAGCTTACTAGAAGTTTGGGACAATATTAAAAGAGCAAATATTTGAGTCACTGAGGTGAAAAGGAACTTGACAATGCCAAAAGGGTAGAAAGCTAACCTAGAGACAATAACAAAAACTTTTTTTAAATTTTTTTTAAATCTTTATTTTATTTATTTATGTATTTTGTATGTGGTGCTGAGGATTGAACCCAGTACCTCACGTGTGTGAGGCAAGCACTCTCACACTGAGCCATGACCCCAGCCCACAAAAACTTTTCAAACTTAAAAACGGATAGAAATAGCCAGGTGTACGAAGGGCAGATATCACCAATCAGATAAAACTCAACCAAGTCTATACCAGGTCATATTATAATCAAAATCTCAAAAGCTAAGTATGAAGAGAGAATTTTCAGAGCAGCAAGAAAATAAAAACAAATAACAGATAGAAGTGTTCTAATTCATTTTATAGTTGGCCTAACAATCCAGGAGAGTGGCCTGTGAGGTTTTTACAGAAATTCAGGTAAAACAAAATTTGAGATGAAAAAGGGACATTAAACATTACAACTAAACCTACAGAAATGCAAAGAGTCACCATGTATTATTAGGAATAAATATATACTAACAGTTTGATAATCTAGAATAAATGAAAAAAAAATTCCTGGACACATTGGACACATGAATCTTACCAAGATTGAATCATGAAGAATCATGGAGAAACAGATCAATAATGAAAATGGAGATTGAATCAGTAATAAAGTATCTCCCATCAAAGGAACCCCAGAGATGAGATGGTTTCACTGCTGAATTTTACCAAACATTTGCAGAATACATACCATTTCATATAGAATTATTCCAAACGATTGAAGAAGAGGAAACTTGTCCAATCTCATTCTGTGAGACCTGTATTACACTGATAAACAAAATCAGAAAAATGCACCACAGAAAAAGAAGCTACTGGCCAATATCTTTGGTGAATATACAGCACAACTCCTCAACCCAGTACTAACAAACCAAATCCAACAACTTGTTAAAAAAAAGTATTCATCATGATTAAGTGGGATTCATTTCAATGATGAAAAGAAGGCTCGACATATGCTAATTGATAAGCATGCTACAACACATGTAGACAATGAATGGGGAAAAAACATAAGATCATCTCAACACAAGAAGAAAGGGAATTTGATAAAATCTAACACGACTTCATGATAAAAAAAAAAAAAAAACCACGGAACAAATTAGGTATAGAAGGAATGTACCACAATATAGCAAAGCCATATCTAATGAGCCAACACCAATGTCATAATGAATTGGGTAAAACTGAAAGCTTTCTCTCTACCTGGAACAAGGCAAGGATGCCTATTTTCACCACTTTTATTTAGCATAGTATTTGAAGACTTAGGCAGTGGGATTAGGTAGTAGAAAGAAATAAAAGACATCCAAAGTACAAAGGAGAAAGTAGAATTGTAACTGATGGCAGATGACATAATATTATAAACAGAAAATCTCAGACTCCACCACACAATTGAACTAATAAGTGAATTCAGAAAGTTGACATGATACAAATTCAGCATAGAAAAATCAGTTTCATCACTGTATATCAATAGTGAATTATCTGAAAAAGAAGTCAAGAAAGCAATCTAATTTTTAACAGTTACAAAAATATAAAGTAGGAATAAATTTAACCAAAGATTTGAAAGATCTCTACAACAGAAACAATAAAACATTGATGAAAGAAATTGAAGAGGAGATTCAGAAATGGAAAGACATTCCATGTTCATGGATTGGAAGAATCAACATTTTAAAAATGTTCATAATACCCAAAGCAATTTACAGTTTAATGCAATCTCTGTCAACATGCTAATGTCTTTCTTCACAAACTAAAATTTATGTAAAATCATAAAAAGAAGTGAATAGACAAAATAGTGTTGAGCTGAAAGAACAAAGCAGGAGGTGTTTCACTACACTGTTTTTTAAAATATTCTACATAACTGTAGTAATTAAAAATTCATGGTATTGATGTAACATTGACACAGAGACCAAGGGAAAAGTATACTCATACATCTACAACAAACTGATTTTTCAATAAAGATGCTAAGGAAACACTGGAGAAAAGACTGTTGTTGTTTTGGTACTGGAGATTGAACCCAGGTGTGTTTTAACCATTAGCTACATTCCCAGTTCTTTTTACTTATTTACACATTTTATTTTGAGACAGAGTCTTACTAAGTTGTTAAGGCTGGCCTCAAACTTTTGATCTTCCTTCTTCAGCCTCCTGATTCACTGGGATTATAGGTGTGCAACACCACACCCAGTGGAAAGACAGTTTTTTCAATAAATGACACTGGAAGCACTGGAAATCCATACAGAGAAGAGCAAAACTATACCCTTATTTCTCAGCATATACAAAAGTCAACTCAAAATAAAGACTTTAATATAAGACCTGAAATGAAATATTAGAAGAAAGCATGGGGTAAATACTTTAGCACATTGGAGTAGGCATGGATTTTTTTGAAAAGTCCTTAAAAATCACAGGAAATAAGAGGAAAAATAGATCAATGAATCGCATCAAACTATAAAGCTTCAGCAAAGGAAAGGACACAGTTACAGGAGTTTAAATATAATCTATAGAATAGAATGACATGTTTTCAAACTACACATCTGAAAAGTGGCTAATATCCAGAATATATGAGACTAAAACAACTGAATAGCAAAAACAAAACAAACAAAAATCCTAAATAATATGATTAAAAAATGGTCAGTAAAGATAAATACATATTTCTCAAAAGAATATGTTCTAGTAATCAATAAGTATTTGAGAAAATACAATCACTATATGTTTAGGAAAATGCAAATCAATAACACAATGAGTTATCACCTCACTCCGGTTAGAATTGCTATTGTCAAAACATGAAAGACAACTGTTAGTGAGGATGTGGAGAAAAGGGAACCCGTGTGCACCGTTGTAGCAAATGTGATTAGTATAGCCATTATGGAAAATAGTACAAAGACTCCTGAAAACTTAATATAGACCTACTATATGATTCATCAGTTCTACTCTCATTATGTATCCAAAAGGAAATGAAATCAGTATGTTGAAGAAACATTCCCATATTTAAAGTAGCAATCCTCAAAATAACCAAGTGGAATCAACCTAATTGTCTAGCAACACCTGCGTGAATAAAGAAAATGAGAAACATAAACGCAATGGAATACTATTCAGCAATAAAAATGATGAAATCTCATCATATTCAACAAATGAATGAAAGTGAAGTTCATCATGTTAATTAAAATAATCCAGAAATGGAAATAAAGTACCACAGAATCTCAGAATCTCCCCCATGCAGAGAATCTTAACGTAGTTGATCTCATACAAGTTGATATTGGAATGGTGATTACCAGAGACTGGGGAGAGTGGAGGTAAGGGAGTTATGTGGAAGCTGGATTAACAGGTTTATGGGTAGGTAGGGTAGATGTTTTGGTGTTCTCTTGCATAACATGGTGACTATAGATAATGATAATGTGCTGTATATACAAAAAGTAGAAATCTAGAAGAAAGGATTTTGAATTTTGCAGTAAAGAAATGAGAAATGTTTGAGAATGCAGATAGGTTTACCCTTTGTTGATAATCACCTGATCTATGCAAGCTTCAAAACATCGTGCTACTCCATTAATATGCAAATTTTTCATGCTTCAGTTAAAAATTTGAAAATAGAAAAAATTTAAAATTCTCTTAGTGAAGATTATTTTGTGAGTTTTTTCAAAAAAATTATTCCTAAAAGATATTTTGCAGTGGAGCCATGGAATGACTCTGGTTATTCTTTAATCATACCTATTAAACATTTCAATATAATAATATGAATGAGACATCAAAACTAAAGATGTACAATGTAAAATTTTTTATTGGTGCTTAAGTGCAATTTAAATACTTTTAAACAATTATAAAAACTCTGATGTAGCACTCTCAGGCATAAATATTTTCTGCGTGCATCAATAATTAATATAACTTTCTCCTCTCGTTCCCTAAGTAGGGAAAATCATAAACTGCCACTGTATTTTCTTATAAGTCAGACAAGAGAGCCAAAGGGCAAGAAAGCAACTAGAATAATTCTAATTGAACACTGTTATTTCATTTTACACAATTATCTCTTGTTGATATTAAATGTTTTAATCATGTGGGACCCATTTGATGTACAAAGGCTGAGATAAAATTATTTTTAGATTCAATTAAAATGTGAATATACTTACTGATGATAGAAGTTTTTTAAAATTTTGTCATATAAAACAATATCAATGCATTATTTATTTAGTTTTCAGAATTTCAGTTTTGTTAAAATATTATTCAAGAAATCATCAGTAAACAGAGTGCAGAGACAACCTACACGATGGGACATTATATTTGTAAACTATACATCTGACAAAGGCTAATATGCAATACACATCAGAAGTTCAATCAATAGAAAAACCATCAAATAATCTGATTTAAAAATGGGCAACAGGGCTGGGATTGTAGCTCAGTGGTAGAACGCTTGCCTCGCATGCATGCTGCACTGGGTTCAAACTTCAGCACCACATATAAACAAATAAATAAATAAAGATATTTAAAAAATGGGCAACAGTTATTTATAGAAATAATTTGTTTAGCTCTATGCAATAGAACCTCTAAACAGTAATTGGTTGCATCTGTAGCAATATGAAAATAAAAGCTTTTTGTTCCCAAGTGGCAAATGTGTAAATAATAATACCTAAGTATGTAACAATACATAACTAGGGAAACTAAAAATAAATCAGTGTCTATATTTCAGCATTTCAATATTTTTTGCTGTAAGTATAGAAAATATGTAAGGAGTCAGGTGCAGTGGTGTTGACCTTGGGAGGCTGAGGCAGTAGGATCACAAGTTCAAGGCCAGTCTCAGCAACTTAGTGAGACTCTATCTGAAAATAAAAGGAAATATCTACACACACACACACATACACACATATACACACACACATATATATCCATACATATGTATATATATTTGAATATAGGTGAATATCATTTCTGTCTTACTTGGAAAATCTGACATGAAAAGGGGATTCCTGGATGCGTACTTTATATAACATTGAAGTAAAATTGCCTTACTGGGTGAAGACAGCTATTTCAAAGACACGACTCTGGAGACATATTATCTTGTTTCTCACTTCTCAACTAGTTCATAAATCTCACTGGCTTATGTACCTGTGCATGTGTGTTAATTGCATATGTATAGATGACATTTCATGGTTTAATGTCTACTTCCTTCTGCTAACAAGTATTTTTTAGACTCCGTCATGTTTTCTATGTATCAATAATTTATTATTATTTTCATAGTTGTGTAGTATTCACCATATGGAACTTTCAATGTATTGGTGAATACTCCTTGTGATAGTCCTGCAAGTTTTTTCCAGGGTTTGAATGTCATGAACAAATCTTTGAATAATATAGTATGATTGTTTTTGCAGATTCATGCACTTATATTTCATGAATATATAAAGTATAGACTTTCTTAGTACAGACTAGGTATGTGTGCTGGAATGATCTCATATCAACCCACTGGATATGCTTTTTAAATTTTTGTATTTTATGAGCTGTTTTTAAAATAAAGACATTACTAACAATTGGATGTATAAATTAATAATGAAATCATATTAAAAACAACTACATAGTTTCTCAAGTCCCATTACACCCTCATTACTATATTTTATTAGCATTATACTATTAAACTTATTTAAATATTTTATGTCTATATGGTGGAAATGCTATATAAATATGTGCTATTCTACATTTTTCTCAAACTCTACACTCAGCATTGTTGCAATTAATATGGAATCCCACATGGTGGGGCTACTTATGTGACAGAATTTGATAAATGCTTAAATAAGCACTGTGTTTGTTTTTTGGCTTAAAGAGACATAAGAATATGATGGAAAAAATTTACCTGTACAGGTTAAATTTAAATTATGTCATGTTTGTAAACATTATGTTGTCAATATAAGAAAACAAGATTGAAGTATTTTTTCTCAAAATTGTAAAAAGTATTTTTTGAATCAACAAATAAGTTACACAGGTCATTGATAAGAGGTGGTACACATGCACATTGTTTCACTTTTGATATTCTGATCAATGACAACAAAAATATTAATAGTCAAAACTACATTTGTAGGTTAATTACAATCATAGGTTGGCTACAGATATACAAAACAATTCTGTTCAAGCATATTGTTTATATATAATTCATAACAGAATTATGTATCATACTGGTATTTGTATTATTGAGTGTGACAAATCCATCAGAAAAGCAAAATTTAAAATAAATTTATATATGTACTTATATGCATACATTTATTATTCAGAGCTAGTGATACAAATTTTGAGCATTACACATAAATTAAAAAAAAGGTAATTAAAAACTAATTAAAAGCTTAAGTCTATGTGCAAGATTTTATAAGGAATATATGAATATTTAATGGTTCCACATATTTTCTAACATTTTATGTAGCCAGAATTTTAAAATAATAATCATTTTGATAGTTGGGCATATTACTTAGCATGATTATAAGCACATCTCCTGTTATTTCCAACATCACTGGATGTAAATTGCGTTGAAATCTATTTACATGTTATTTGCAATTTGGACAACCATAATGAAATAATTTTTCAAGATCTTTGTCCATGTAAAAATATTTTGTCCTCTATAATGATATAAGGTTTTTACAAAATTTATGTAACCAATACATAAAAACAAAAATTGTACATGTTAATGGAATATACAATGATATTTTGATAAATGTATACATGGAGTCATATTTAGAAAAGGGTAAACATATCTATCTGCTTGAACATTTTTTCATTTTTTATGGTAAAATATTTCAAAATCATTTAAGTTGTGGAAATACACTTTATGATTATATATGTCACCCTACTCTGCAACAGCACACCAAAATCTCTTAGCCCTGACTAACTGCAACTTCATAACCATTGGTCAGTTTTCTCCAGTTTCTCCTCCCACCACTCTCTTCAGCCTCTAGTGACCAGTGTTCTGCTCTCCACTTCTGTGAGACCAATATTTTTAGATCCTATAAATGAATGACATCCATGTTGTTGTCATGACAGAATTTCATCTCTTTTTGTGGGTTAATAACAGCCTACTATTTTTATTTACCACATTTCCACATATTTCAACACCTAAGGTGTTTCCATTTCTTGGCTTTGTAAATAGTGCTCCAATGAACATGGAAGAGTAGATCTTTTGGATATACTGATTTCATTTTCTTTGGGCATATGCTCATGAGTGCGATTGCTGGGTCATATTGCAGTTCTATTTTTATTTAGGTGTTTTTTTTTTTGAACATGCTCTTTTCCATAATGGCTGTACTTATTTTCATTCTAACAATCTAAAAGACTTCCCTTTTCTGTATATTACCATCAGCATCTGTTATATTTAGTCTTTTTGACAATAGCCATTCTTAGTGGGGTGCAGTTTACCATTGTGTTTTTAATTCGCTTTGATGCAAAAAGATGTTGAACTTTTTGTTATATTCCAGTAGGCCATTTGTATGTCCTCTTCGAAGAAGTGTATATTTAGATCTATTTTTAAATATTTTAATAGTTTTATTTGTTTTGCTGTAATTGAGTTTTGGAGTTCCTCTTATATTATGGATATCATCATCCTCTTGTCAGGTGTTTGGTTTGCAAAATGTCCTTCCATTCTGTAGGTCTCTTCATTTTGTGCTTTCCTTTGGTAAAATTTGTTTTTAGTTTAAACTAATCCCAATTATTCATATTTGGTTTTGTTTCCTGTATTTTTAATGTCATCCAAAAATCTCTTGTCCTTTTCAAAGCCCTAAAGCACTTCCTATATGTTTTCTTCTACCAGTTTGATAGTTTCAGGTCTTACATTTGAGTCCTTCATCCATTTTGGGTTGACATATGTAACTAATGAGAGATAAGGGGTCTCCTTTGATTCTTCTACATGTGGATTTCCAATTTTCCCAGCACCATTTATTGAAAAAACTGTCATTTCTCCAGTGTGCGTTCTTACTACCTTTGTTGAAAATCAGTTGGCTATTGATGTGTGGGTTGATTTCTAGGCTCTGCTCTGTTTCACTCATCTCTGTGTCTGTATTATGCCAGTACCATGTTTTTATTACTATAGCTGTGTAGTGTATTTTAAAGTTAGATAGTAGAATGTCTCCTGCTTTGTATTTTTGCTCAAGATAGCTTTGGCTATTCGGGGATTTCTGTGGTTCAGTATAAATTTTGGGATTGGTTCTTAATATTTTGAAGATATGTTATTCTTTATATGATGTGGGTGTGATTTCCTTTTTAGATGTGTGTATTTTTATTTTATCCCAGTGTGTATTTTTATTTTACCATTTGTAGTAAAAAATTTCCTAATATCTTTGATAAGTAGAACTTTTAATTGTGAAAAAATAGATTTGTAATTATTTATTTCTTGTTTAGTGGTTTTTTTGTGCCGTTTATGTCTTTGCATATCCATTTGTCTTAAAAAGCATTTCCTATGTTTTTCTCCAGCACATTTGTAGAAATTTAGCATCTTAGCCAATGATTTACTTCAAATCAATCTTTGTTTTAAGGCATAAATTATGAGTTGTTACTTTTTGATTTAACATTTATTTTGAAACAATTTCAGAGTTAAAAAATTGAAAATACAGCATGAAAGTCCCCATTAATTCTTTGTACAGCTTCTCTACATATTAATATCTTGCAGAAACAATGCAATTATTAAAACTACTTGATTTAATACAATACAACTAACTGATCTCAGCCCTTACTCAATCTTTGTGTGTGCTATGAGAAGCAGTCAAGATTTATTTTTGCCATAGGGATATACAATTTCCCAGCACCACGTACTGAAAAGACCTGTTTTTTTTCTTCATTAAATTATTAGTGCTCTCTTACATTTATTTATAGGATTCTCTTTGCTTCTTATCAACCTTCTGTTGTTCCCACTTGATGAGACACAAGGTGGGACAGGTCAAATTCTTACATAGTTTAATAGGATAGTGTCAAATGGGTCAAATGGATAAATATTAATACAAAATAGAACTCTATTTAAATATAGAAACTTATATATGCAATCACCTCATGGGTTGGAATTTGATAAACCTGAAAGAAATAGAATGAATCACAATGGAAAATGGTCAAAGATAATGATACGCGTATGATCATAAAAAGTAACAACCTGGAAAAAGTCGGATATGGGAAGGTACTTGCTAGAGGAGGCAAATGAAGATAAAGGCTTAGCAGACTTTTCTATGTAAATATCTTATTCAGAGTAATTAAAAATACTAATGGGCCAATTGCTAAAAAGCAGTGAAGTTGAACAGCTGCTTCATAACAGGAAAAACAGATGACAAATTCATAAACAAAAGTTCGGCTATGCTAACAACTAGGGAAACATGATGTATTTATTTCAATGTCACAATTTGACTCTCAAATTGATGAATATTTTTAAGTATATAATTTACAATGATTTTGTGTTTTGATGAGATGGGCATTGTCCTAAGCTCCTCATTCGTTTAAACACCATTACTAACTTGTTAAATATATCTTGTTAAAGATATATTAGCAGTATCAATGTCATGTTCTTTACTGCTTAAACTGGTAAACCAGTGATTACACGTAATAAAACACAGTATGTTGGCAATTTGGCTTTCTAAAAAAAGTAAAGCTCCAAATTGTAACATTTGTGAATAATTGTATTGCAAGTACTATCATCCTGACCAGCTTCAAACTACTCATACACATTTTAACATACACTCATTGAATTTCACATTAATTTCTAGCAAGTTAATGTAAAACAGATAAATAATTGACCCACACATAATCTTGGGTTCTTTTTATTTTTATTTTTTAAATGATTGAAAATTGTCAAACAAAAGGAAAAGTATTTAATCTTTAAGTTAAAAGTAATTATATTTGAAAAGATGATTTCAACATCATTTATTTTCCACATTTAAAATGTGCAATTAAAAGTCTTTGACTATATGGACTATATGAAGCCCTATCTATAAATAAATATCAGGTTTAAAAACATGCTCGGCCTAACATTCATGAAGCCCTGGGTTTGATCCTCTGCACCATAAGTAAAAAATATTAAAATTGCTCAAATATTCATATATGTAGCTAACTACTGTTTATATATTTCCATAAACTATATAGTCTTTCAACATCCATTTTTTAAGTCTATTTAGTTAAGTAAGGAAAATATATACATAATAAATATATGCATTCTCATATAAAATGAATGTATTCAGTGCCTCTTATTGCCAGCCACTTCCTTAAATTATCTTTGGTTATATAATTTAAAAAAGAGGGATATTTTCCCTGCATTTAGAAGCTAACACTGGTAGGATTGTTTAAATAAATGTTTGTTAAAGTATACTAGCAGTATTTGGAAGGCACTTCAAACAAAACCCCTTCCTTCATTACTATAAATAAGCAAACTATAAAACTTAGTATGTGTCTGTATGGCATGGGAGTCAAGGATTTATTGACCATGCAATTAGGCATTCTTTAAAAATATCAGGCTCAAAAACATACCCCTCACATACATTCTGACAGATTCGTAAATTTGTACAATGCTGGAAAACTATATTCAGTGTTTATTAAGGATATATATGTGTACACACACACACACACACACACACTAATGCTACCCAGCAATTTCACTCCTACATATAAACTCAGTAAAAATTGACATATATTTACAATAAAGAAATGTATAAAGTACTAAAACTCTTTGAAATCACCAAAATCTAAGAAAAGTGCTCAGCAACAATAGAACAGATAAACTGCACTATATCAATACAATGTAATACTGTAAAATAATGAGAATTTAAACAACATGGATTAATGTCACATACACAAAAATGAGGGAAATTATTCATATACTTACACACTAAAAAATGTATGTTTTATGATTTAATATACCTAAAACTCAAAAACTGGCTAAACTACCAGACATGGTGGGAGTATGTGTGTAATCCCAGCTACTCAGGAGGTTGAGGCACGAGGAAACAAGTTTAAGGCTAGCCTGGAAAGCTTAGGCAGACCCTGTCTCAAAATAAAAATAAAAGGACTAGGGATGTAGCTCAGTGGTATAGTGCCCCTGGGTTCAGTCCCCAGTACTGCACAAAATGAAAAAAGCAACAAAGAAAAAAGCAGCTAATTATGTTTTCAGTAGGTGTAACTGAAGAGTGGAAGCTTTCTCTTCCTTGATCTCAGTACTAGCAACATAACTGTGTTTATGTGGAAATGTATCAAGTGGCTCACTTACGTTTTGTATTTTCTCTATATTTCTGTAGGCCAGAGGACTGACATGGATGGTGCTGAAGTCAAGATGTCCGCAAAGCTCTGTTCCTTTCTGTAGAATCTAGAGAGAATTTATTTGCCTGTTAATTTATATTGTTGACAGAATTTCTTGAGACTGTAGCACTGAATTGTTCATTACCTTGCTGTCAGGGGAAGGCCATTCCCAGTTCTTAGTGTCCACTAACCTTCATGGTTTATGACACTGTCCATTCACCTTCAAAGCCAGCAATGTTGAATCAAGTTCCCTCCTGCTTCCAATCTCTCCTGTCATGTCTTGCAAAGTCACACCTGTGACCAATTTATTTTTTTGTCTTTCTTTTCTGTTTTTAAGGGCCTCAGAGATTACATTAGACTCACAAAAATAATCAAGAATAATCTATCTATTTTTAGGTCTATGATTTTGTTCCTTTTGCTGTGTAAAGTAGCATATTCGTGGTTTCCAGTGACTAGGGCATGATCATTTTGGGGGGTCTTTTCATTCTGTCTATCACAATATGAAGCTCCAAATTAAATATTTTCATAGAAATACTTCTAAAAGCATATCCAGACAGTATCATTCAAGAGTAATTACTTTTCCTTAGAGCCTTGCTTGGGGCCCATACCATTTTTTCTTCCATTTTCTCAAATCAATAAGCTACATGAAATCATTCACAATTTTTCTTTAAAATGAGTCTGGTACTACTTAAAAATTTTTAATTAAGCATAAGTAATCCTCACTCTTGCTTTCTTCATGGGGGGTAATATTATGCATTAACATTGAAGCGTTTTGAGATATTCTGAAGTAAAGAAACTTACACAATATACTTATCTACATTAACCAGTGTTTCCAAATATACTTGAACATAAAACTTAATGATTTCTATAAAAGCTCGTAAGATTACTTATAAATGGTTTTACTTGATCTAAATATTGAATCTGACTCCTTATTATCTTTCAAATTATCTTTAATTATATCACTGCTGTTACTGCCTTATTTCCTCCTACTTTTATTTAAAAAATATTGTTGTTTGTATCTTGACCCTAGTTTAAGTGTGATTTCTTTAGATTTGTTACTCTTATTTCCAAGATGAAAAACTTTATCAGAATTGATGTTCCTAAATCCCTTCTGCTTGTAATTGGCAGAGTTTCTTATCCCAACTCCAGGAGTCTCACCGTCCTCCAAACCATCTTCATAGCAAGGTGAAAGCTTCCTTCTGAAACAGATATTATTTCTTGCTCAAAATGATTATCACAAAGTCTTATTACCTGTAAGGTAACCTCAGAGTTGCTCAGTGTGATGACCTTCACAGACAGATACAGCCACAGATCTCCCTCCTTATGAACATCAGTTTTCATTTGCTTTTTCACATTTCCCTGTCTTTCTGCATTTTCTCCTACACTTCTCTACTCAAAGTGATGGACTGCTATTCATTCTTTAAAGAACCAACTCAAAACGTGCCAAATCTGAAGATTTCCATGTCTTTTCCAGGTAGAATTCTCTTTCTCCTGCTCAGTGGTTTTGTGTGTGTTTGTTACTGTGAATTTAGGTTGTGTCTAGGCTCAAAGAAAGGTGGTGTGTATATTCTGAGAGTTACAACTGTCTCCCTCCAAGTATCCCTTCCTAAATTCTAAACTGCTATACCTACTTGCAATTAGCAAGTAAATACTATGTTCCATTTACTTGAGAGATTTGAGGAACAGGTGCCATGGTTCATGCCTGTAATCCCAGCAATTCGCTAGCCTGAAGCAGGAGAATCTCAAATTCAAAGCCAGCTTCAGCATCTTAGCAAGATCATGTTTAAAAAGAAGGAGGAGGAGGAGGAGGACGACGACTACCACTAGGACACTGGGGATCTGACTCAGTGGTTAATCACCCTGGATTCAATCCCTGGAGCCAGGGAGAGGCAGAGGGGGAGGGAGGGATATCTGAATGAAGACTTTATAAATGATACTCCCTTTATCATACAGAATTTGCAGTTATTTTAAACATGATTTATGCTTCTACCAGTTCCTCAAATTAGATGATAGCGTTCTCAAGGGTGAGAGCCAAATCAGCGACTTACCTATGTTTTGATCTTTAGCTTCAAGTACTTTGTCTGATTTATACAAAATACATATTCATTAAAGCTCTTACTAATAAGTGATTAATAATAGTGATGGGTAGAATGAGTACAGAGTTGAGGTGGTAAGTCAATTAATCCAGTATCATAAATATGCTTCAGAACTGAAGGAGATTTTAAGAAATTTTGCATCTAAGGAAAATCAATCACTTCAAAAATATCTATATTTAAGGATCAATATTGATGTCTCTTATCTATGATGATGATGATATTGAAATCTCTTATATCTGGGCATGTTATAAGTGCTATGTAATATACAATGCACTTTATTTTCCTTCAAGAAAGAACAAAAAGATATATTTAAACATTAATTTCTCTGTGATTAAATATTTAATTTCTCTGATTATATTATCTCTCCATCATTAAGTACCTGAGGTAATTAACTTATAAAATAAAAAGTTTACTTTGGCTAACTGTTTTAGAAGTTCCAGGCCATGATTGAGTGGTCTGGTTCCATTGCCTTGTGCCTCTGGTGGGGGTGCCAAAGGAAAATGACGGGGAATACAAAAAAGAACAAAATCACTTACACATCACCCAGCAAGACAAAGAGTGAGAAATCCACGTTCATAATCCCTTTCAGTAGCTTAATCCTGATGATCTGAGGACCTCCCACTAAGCTCCTCCTCCTAAACATTCCACCATCTCCCAATAGTGCATCCCTAAGGAACAAGCTTTCCACATATGGACCCTTGGGGAACAGTTATCTAAACCATAGCATTTTGCCCCTGGACACCAAAGGTTTATTCCTATCTCACAATTTGTACTATGCATTCCATCCTTCCCCAAGAGTCCACAAAGTCTCAAGTGTTTCATCATTGCACAAAAGTCCAAGTCCAAAGTCTCTTCTGAGACTCAAGGCAACTCAGTTCTGAACCTGTGTGGGAAAAAAAAGAAAAAGGAAGGAAGGAAGGAAGGAAGGAGAGGAGAGGAGAGGAGAGGAGAAGAGAGAGGAGGGGAGGGGAGGGGAGGGGAGGGGAGGGGAAAGGGGAAAGGGGAAAGGGGAAAGGGGAAAGGGGAAAGGAAAGGAAAAGTTACATTCCAAGATGCAATGGTGGGGACAGTGAACATTCCTATTCCAAAAAGGAAGAATAGAGTCATAAACAGCCAGGATAATCCCTAAGCAAGAGCAAACCCCAGGAGGGCAATATTGGATTATAAAGCTCCATATCCAAAATAAGAGGCACACTATGGAAGAAAGTGGACTGCCAAGAATTTTGGCAGCCCCACCTCTGCATCCTTACTTGCTGCAGCCCACAAGATCACTCTCTCAGGCTGGCTCTTCTTCCTGTGTGCAGCTGACAAATGTTGCCTGTTGCTGTACCTTGTTGAATCCCTTTTAATGTGTTGGCTTCATTCCCACAGCTCATCACATCACCTTCTGGGCACTGCATCTAGGAACTCTGATCCTGCAGCCCACTACCTGGTCTCCTTTGCTTTCCTTTGGAATCTTGATAGAAGCCACCACAATAATATAACTCTTCTATTCAGCATACATGCAAAGCTAGCCACATGTGGACCGTGCCAAGGTTATCTGGGCCGGCTTGAATCATGACTACCGTGGCAGCCTTTGAATGCCTTGACTTAAGAATACCAAAATACAATACCTGAGATAGTTTGGAGCATGCAGGCACCTCATTGCTTTTGTTCTGAAAGGATTCTTCCCTGGAACATGTTTGAAACAAATTATGATTTCTGCATCTGTGAGGTGTGTTGAGTGGGATGGTCTTGTAGATTCTGATGGTGCCCTCATCATATCTTTTCCATTGTCTATGCAAAGTGTTTGGCTTCTTTTTGTTGGGTTAAGAATCACACTCTTCTGGTTGCATTTTTATAAATACTCTTTATGTAACCAAACTGAAAATTTTACAAATTTTTTTGTTCTGTTCCTTTTGTTCCTGATTCTCACTATGAATTTGGCTAAAAGCAGCCAGTAAAACCCATTCCCCAGTCCAAATGCTTTACTGCCCTGAAATTCCCTCTACCTGATAAACTAGTCCATCACATTTAAGCTATATTTCTGCAAAAATCTTAGGGCATAGACCAAATGCATCAAATTATTTTATATGGTATAATGGTGGTCTCTATTACAATTACTACTAGAATTAGCATTTCTATCCAAAACCTCAGTTTTTCATCAGCCTTGTTTTAACTGTCTGTATTCTTAGCACTCTGTTCCTCTGAACCCACAGCAGAATTGTCTGTTAAGCTCTTTGCATAGCATTATAGGCTTTCTCAAACCTGCTCCTTCAAATTCTTCCAAACTTTTTTGAAAACTAATCCAAAAACTCTTCCAAATCATTAGGTCTAGCTAGAATAAATGATCCCACTTTTTTTTTTTTTTTTTTGGTACTGGAGATTGAACTCAGGGGTACTTGACCACTGAGCCACATCCCCATCCCTATTTTGTGTTGTTTTTTTTTTTATGGAGAGACAGAGTCTCACTGAGTTGCTTAGCGCCTCACCATTGCTGAGGCTGGCTTTGAACTCTCGATTCTCCTGTCTCAGCCTCCCAAAGTGCTGGGATTACAGGCTTGTGCCACCGCGCCTGGCTTTCAATGATCCCACTTCTGTAGCAAACTTCTTCCTTACTCAGGTTTGCATTATTCTAATAAAATCCTGGAGATAGTTAACTTCAAATAAAAAAAGTTTTCTTTAGCTAATGGTTTTACAGGTTCTGTCCATGATCAACTGACAACTTCACTTTGAACCTCTAGTAGATGGATGGCACTGGTAGGGATCATAGGATGGAGAAAAATGGCTATACCTTGAGCCAGGAAGCAAAAGAGGGAGAGATTATTGATAAAGAGCATGCCCTTAATGACATAAGGACATCTCACTAGTTCCTAAATCCTAAAGGTTCCATCACCTCTCAATAATGCCACTCTGAAGACCAGTCCTGTAACACAACTCATTCTGTCATACAGTATTCAGTTGGTAATCATTTCTAGAGTACACTCTTGTGAAATAATCTTCTAAGGTATACACATCACCTTCGTAACAGAGGCCACCTCCTGGAAGCTACACTTTGGAAAAGACAATTTATGACTCTCTTATTCCTTAAGTGTAATTTCAGCATTTCAGGGAAAAGTTTTGTTACTGAAGTGTTGCTGAACAACAAGGAAAAGTTATAATGATACATAGTACTATTGCATATCTACTGCCTATAATTAAAACGTGAAAATTGGCACCTAAATACAGGTACTACATATATTATATGTAACAATGAAATTAGAGAACAATTCTTATCAGAGACATTTCAGGGCAGGCTTAGAATATAAAAAAGTGAATTACTTTCTGGAAAAGTTACTACTCAGTTTGTATGGGAAGCATCATAAATTATTATTGTAGAAATATCATGTATAAACTGATTCTAAAGCCAAATCTTATTTCACATTTAACATCCAAAGAGTAAAAAGCTAGGCTTTTGATTATGTTACATATGGTGTTTACATTTATGCTTAAAACACTTATGCAAAGGTTCCTCGGTACAGAAACACAATTTTGAAAAAAAAATTTAAAACATGTCTGAAGGTAAATTTTTACATAAATGAATTTAAATTAAAAAGTACATCTGTTTAACATGGAAACTTATGGTGCTTGTTGCATTTTCTGAAGTTTTTCCTAACAAGAGTTATTTAATAAAAATACTGCAAATGCAATTTTTAGCTTTATTTTTATACACAGATTGGGAGACTTAAAGTATGAAATGCCATAGCAAAGCTGATGGAAAAATATTGATGTACATTACATGGGCAGCTTAATAGAATTGTATATTTCAAGCCAAGCATTTGTCAGTCACAGTCCTTTCCCTACACCTCAATTCAAAGTTGATGAGTTTGTTGCATTTATAAAAAATTTTAAAACTGGGATTTTTGTTGATAAAGTTTCAGTTTAAGAAGCTATACTTAACTTGTTTTATCAGCTCTGGCAGTAGTAATCTTTTAAGATATTTTGTAACTTATTGCAGTCAAAGAACCTTTGGTGGAAGACATAATAGCATTTCTTTTTTTTTTTTTTGGTACTGGGGATTGAACTCAGGGGCACTCGACCACTGAGCCACATCCCCAGCCCTATTTTATGTTTTATGTAGAGACAGGGTTTCACTGAGTTGCTTAGCGCCTCGCCATTGCTGAGGCTGGCTTTGAACTCGCAATTCTCCTGTCTCAGCCTCCCTAAGTGCTGGGATTACAAGCGTGAGCCACCACGCCCGGCTGACATAATAGCATTTCTTTCCAGCTTATTTAACAATGCATTTTCTTTCCTAGTGCAAATTGTGACTACATTTATACTATCCTAAGTTGCTGCTTTCTATAAATGGTAATAATTAATACATCATTTTTCAATCTTCTCTTTATACATTATTGTCCATCCAACTCTTTTTGAAATTCCTTATTTATAAGATAAAATTATATTTTCTTTCTGGTGGTGACAAATGATGATATCATCAAATGAATCTGTACTTCTGTTTTTTTTGCATTTTGAACCAAAGACACACATGTGAAGGAACAACATTCTAATCCATCACTACCATCAAGATTAATATAAAATTATTTTTAATGATCCAGGTAAAATGAATTTTCAGTGTGTGGCAAACAATTTCCTTTCATATGTTGATATCTTTTTTTCCTGGTAGTTTGAAATTAAATTTGTTTCCCATCTTCAACCCAATGAATCTGTAGCTATTAAGGTTTAGATGTGATGTCCCCCAAAAGCTCATATGTGAGACAATGCAAGAAGTATGGAGGAGAAATGATTGGGTTATAACCTTAACCTAATCAGTGAATCAGTCCCTGATGGGATTAACTGAGTGGTAGCTGGTGGCAGGTGGGCTGTGGCTGGAGAAACTGATTTACTGGGGACGTGCCTATGGGATATCTGGGGCATGGAGTCTTTCTCTGCTTCTTGATCATCATGTGAATTGCTTTCCTCTGCTACACACTCTGCCATGATGTTCAGCCTCAACTCAAGCCCTGAGGAATGGAGCCTGCTTTCCATGGAGTAAGATCTCTGAAACCATGAGCCCTCAAATACACTTTTCCTCCTCTAAAATTATTATGGTCAGATCTTTCAGTCACAGCAGCGAAAAAGCTGACTTAAATAACAGCTAATGATGAAAGCCTTTTGGATATTTAGATCCTACACATTGACATAAAAATTTGCTTCTTCTCTCATCTTCCTACCTGTTTTCCTTTTGATGTATTTTTATATGAGCTCTGTAGTCATTTGGTTTTTCTTGAAAACCAATGTTTCAGTACAGTCCTAACTTTTCTATTAAGTTCCAAGTCCCTTGTGGGGCTCACAGGTTTCCAAACAATGCTACCTTGACCTCCTTTTTGAGGTTACTGCTTCTGTGGGCAATGTTGGATGATCACCTCATGAAACTATGAGTGTTTCCACTGTCACCACTTACCTGTCTATCACAAGGTACCGTGACTCCTCAGGCTGCTTACATTTTCGTCACCTATCAAGAAAGAGCTCAAATGGGAAATTTTTCTTGCCAATGAAACTATTATTATTATTTTTTGTCAGTCTGTCCCAATTTGGGGATAATTGGTACTTACAGGAAATATCTTAGATGCAAGCTTAGCATTAGTCTTAGAAAAAACTGCATTCACTGGTATAAAAAGTGTAACTTATTTATTTATCAAGTCAATGTAATAGTAATCTTGAATTTACTCTCTCCCAATTTAAGAATGGGGATTATTTTAGGTAAATATGTTCTAAAAATAAAATTAATTTAAAGTTTTTAAATAGATTGCTCATAATGTGTTGAGAGATTATGGCATTTTGACTTATTAGTTCATATAACATGTACTATTTTAGAGTCTTCAGCTCTGTTCTAGATGTAGTTCTGTAAAGTAATGATACAGACAGCAAAAAGAACAGTTGTATAAAATTAAAGTATTTCAAGCCAAACATAAGAGAAACTTGGTCTAGGAAAGTGACAATGAAGATAAAGGTAAGTGTGTGGACTGGATATATTTGGTTACACAATATTGAAATTTACCAATTATTTAGATATTGAGAGGAGGAATGTAAGGGCACATTAATGACAGTTAACTTTTTAACACCTAAGATGGGAAAATTGGGGTTGGGGAAGGCAGGAATGTTGGGTTAAATTGGGCTTTCAGTTTGGATATGTTATATTTGAGACACTTAGAAAGCATCCATATGTAGATGTTGAGAGGCAGACAGATTCAAGTGTCTGAAAGTCAAGATGCATATCAGGACTAGAGATATATTTGGAGGAAAAAATAATCTCAGAAAAATTATTTAAAACCATGGGGAGTAGTGAGATTACTTGGGTAAGATGGAGATGAAAAGCAGAGGCTCAAAGAAGTACCTGATCCTGGAGGAACAGCAGCAATAGAGTAATAGGTGACTCCGAATAGTGACTACAATCTTAACTACAAGAGTAACAGTGAAAATTATGGTTTATTTTGCCATTATTCTGAATCAATTGATATTCTAAGCACTTTACACTGTTTTTGAATATTCATTTAATCCTCATGGCAACCATATGGTGTGTTCATTATTATTAGCTTCATTTTGCAAGAGGGGAAGACACAGAAGAGTGAAATGATTTGTCTGAAATGAAGAGTTTTGTTTATTTTTGTTTGTTTAAGAAGGAGGCATGTGAGCACATTTGTGTGCCATTAGACCTAGGAGAAAGAACAAGAAATTTCATATGGAATGAAAGGAAGAAGCTATGTCCTTGAGAAAGGGAAGAAAATGCAAAATCAAGAGTTTAAGAGAAGATGCTAGACTCTGATTACATTGGTGTAATTGGAAGGAAGGATATATATGAATAAATGTATAATATGACTACTGTGAACAAGTCATTTGTATATGGGAAGATGAGGAATTACTCCTTTTTTGTTCATTGTTTTTAAAATGTTTTTATTAGTGCATTATAGTTACTTAATAGTGAGGTTCATTAAAACATAATCATGAATGCAAGAAATATAGTTTCTTTCACTTCAGTGCCTAGTACTTCCTTTTTCCCTCCATTCTTCTCTCCCCCTGTTCCTTTTCCTCAACTTTAATGATCTTTCCTCTATTTATTAATTTTTTAGTTGTTGCTTTATATATCCACCTTAAGGTGTAATTCACTCTGTTATATTCATATGTTTATGACATAATTTTGTCAATTTCATTGAAGTTTTTCAGTTTCTCATGCTTTCTTCCTCTCTGTCAATCTCCTTCATCTATTCCACTGATCTCCCCTCTGTTTTCATGGGATCAACCTTCCCTCCCTTTTTTCCTTATTTAGTTTTAGCTTCTGAATATGTGAGAAAACATTTGAGCCTTGACTTTCTGAATTTGGCTTATTTCACTTAGCATGATATATGTGTGTGTATGTGTGTGTCACATTTTTTTATCCCTTCATCTGTTGTGGGCATCTAGGCTGGTCCATAACTTGGCTATTGTGAATTGCAATGATGTAAATACGATATGCAATAACCATTATAGTATGTTGATTTTAGATTTTTAGATAGACATCAAGGAGTGGGATAGCTGGGTCACATGAAGTTTCCATTACTAGTCTTTTGCACACTCTCCATACTGCTTTTTAAAGTGGTTGTACTAATTTGCAGTTCCACCAACAGTGTATGAGTGTACATTTTTCCCTACATCCTTGTCCACATTTATTATTATTTGTATTCTTGATGATTGACACTCTAAATGGAGTGAGATGCAACTACAATGTAGTTTTGATTTGCGTTTCCCTGATTGCTAAGAATATTGAACATTTTTTTTCAAATATTTTTCAGCCTTTTTTATTTTTTGGAGAAATGTTATGTTTAGTTCATTTACCTATGTATTGATTGGGTTTTGTTGTTAATTTTCTTTTTAGTTCTTTATATGTCCTGGATATTAGTCCCTGTTGGAAGAGAAGCTAGCAAAGATTTTTGACATTTTGTAGGTTCTCTCTTCATGATCTTGTTACCTTTGTTGTGCAGAAATGTTTTAATCTGGTGCCATCCCACTTATTTATTATTGGTTTTATTTCTTGAACTTTAGGGGTCTTGTTAAGGAAGACGATGCCTTTGCATTTGTATTTGAATGTAGAGCCTATGTTTCCTTCTAGCAGTTGCAGTATCTGATTTAATTCCTAGGTCTTTGACCTACTTACGTGCAGGATGAAAATAGAAATCTAGGTTCATTCTCCTACATATCTGTTGTTCTTTTTTATGGAAAAAATCAAAGGGGGTTCATTTGTGGAGAGGAGCCTGATTATCATGCTTTCACAAATTTGCGCTGCCAGTCAGTGAAATAAATGCTTCATAAATAGAATATGTTCAAATGTATCTGTGGCATGAATCATCTGTTCACCAGAACCCTTAACTCCAGAAAGCAAGGTAAGACATAACTTAGTTAAATCATCCAGGTGAAAGACTAAAATTCTACTAAGTCTCAAAAAAGGTTGCATTTAAATTCAGTGATCTTGAAAAGTTTCATAGAGAAAAACACATTTCAGCAGAATAAATGGGATTTTATGGGCAGAGTTTTTAGGAAAGTATATTCCAGGTGGAGGTGGCAGGGTGTGCAAAGGCATGACCAGAAGTTATGAAGCTAATCTGGCTTGAACATAGGATGAATAAAATGGAATATAATTCACACAGGATATTAGGGGCAGAATATGAAGGGTCTTGAATATCAAGCTGTGTATAGATTTATTCTGTAACAAACTGGGAGACATGGGAGGTTTGTAAGCAGCAGAGTGATGAGACAAACATATTTGGAAGTACATAATGAGCCTTATTATTTTGTGATTTGGAATATAGGATTTTTTAATACAAATGCACTTACCTTGCTACATTTTAGGCTGGCAAAACTCCTATTATTTTGTTCTATTCTAAGCCTAAGGCAACACATGAGGACAATGTTCTATTGTACAGTTTGGTAAGAATGTCCTAGATACAGGTTTGTTTTTTTTTTTTCCCTGTCTGGTAAAATATAGCGAAGTATTTTAACCACTTAGTATCAAACACATTTCCACTTTGAAAAACATAACTCCAAAGTGATTTTTGTCCACTAGAAAAGCTCCTGATGACTTCTGCTAGCAAGCTGAATAAGCATTCCTATAAATGTTTAACTAGTTCTACTGGCTTAGAATAAATTTTTTATTCACCTTTAACAACCCAAACCAAAAAACAATCAGTATAACAGATGTTTTAAACAAAAAATACTGTTCTACCTCTTAGGATCTCAACAAATAAAATATTTATTTTTTGAAATTGTGTATCACTGTAGACTTTTTGTTTAGTATATAGAGACTTAGTAGATATAAGATAGATAATTCTCAGTAATTATTTTCCCTTAGAAGTACTTAGTAAATCAGCTGTAACCTCTTTTGTCTCCTCCTTCACTGTTTTATCTTGACATCTCTAGACAGTTAATTTTGTACCATAGAGGGAATTGGCCTTCATGAAAGAATTCAACTGAGATTGATATATTGATGTAGAAATTGAACTCTTGTTTTTAACATCATTGAAAAGTCAAATATAAATGATATTTTTAGGAGAAGAATATGGCATGTGTACAATAAAACACTGTCTTCCTTACACGTTTTTCCTGTAGAAAATGGTCCAGTCAAGAGGCAACATCGTCTTCTGTAGGAACAAGATCAAAATTTAGATACTTAATGTATAACTTAACCCTATAATTTAATAGTTCTTCAATATGTATTAATTAAGTATTTTAGCAAGCACTGGAGATAGAAATTTAAATAGTAGTTAGCTATTTTCCTCAAGGAGCTAAAACTTTTTGTGGAAGCAATATTAGGAGAATGAAACTTTGGAAGTGTGTGCCCCTTTGAATTCTATTACTTTAGACTAATTTTTTGTAGCACTTATTGAACACATTTTGAATAATTAAATTATTAAAGATACTAACTTTTCCAGGCTGTTAATGAATCTTCTACATTTTCTTATTGTGTTTCCAAATTTGTAATTTTCTAATTTTTTGTTCCTAGGGATCAAACCTAAAGCCTTGTGCATATTAGACACACACTGTATCACTGAGCTATTTTCCTACCCATTTTCTCATTTATTAACAGCTACTAATAATTGCTTACATCTAATGTCCACTCACTATGTGCAAAACCCTTATGTAAGTACTTTATACATCTTATTTATTTGAATAATTAACGTAAGTGGGTAATATTATTCACATTTATAAATAAAATCCAAGACAAAAGATTTTGTGTGACATGCTCAAGGTCCCACGGCTTTCATTGACAGAAACATACTTCAATAAAGCCTGGAAAATTTGTCTTGAATCACACCATTTTAACTAATTTAGTTATATAGTTTCCCTGGAAACAGAATAGAGACAGATGCCATTAATTTTGTTATCAATGTGGTAAAATACTCAGGAAAGAGATATATGGAATTATGCAGCCTTATGAAATGATATTTGTGTATTCTACCATTACAGTATTTACATTTCCACCTTCAGATAAACAGTTATTTATAGTTGATGGGACTGCTATTTATAATTCTTATTCCTCTACTATGCCAATAAACTAGCAGTTTGTTCATTCATTCATTCATTCATTCATTCATTCATTCATTCTTCTATCCCACTTGCTAACTACTGTGGTAGAACATACACTAGATATGGTGCTAAAAGATGGATAAGGCACATAAACTACTGTGCTTGTTCATCTCATAATTCTGAAAGATACTTATGTATGGTAAAAAAAAAACATTATACAGTCTTATAAGTTCTCAAGCAGATGTCTCTAAAAAGTGCTATTAGAAGGTAAAGAGCAATTTATGCTCAGGGATTTCAGTGAAACACTTGTGGAGATAAGGACATTTAAATGAAACTTGAAGCTTGAGAATAAGTGAGTTAGGTGAAGAAGGAGGAAGGATAGTTCCATTGGAAATAAAATGAAAAGCAGAAAGGATTGGGCAAAGGAAAGGTTGGCCATGGTTACTAGAGCGGAGAGTCTTAGCAAGGAGTGATGAAAGCTAAGGGTATTTTTTAAAAAAGTTAGAACCAAAGTTTTAGAAAGTTTAACTTTATTTCATAGAATATATTTGCAAATACTATCATGTTGAGAGAGAATATTATGAGTTTCAATACCATGCATTTCCTCCTAGAGTCAGCTACAGACAGACTGGAGGAGAATAGCCAAAGCCAACAAATGCAAGAGGAGGAGCTTCATCCTCCATGACTCCAGCTTTCCTCTGGGAAAGCATCTTAGCTCACTTACCCTAGGGTCTATCCCAAACCTGTGCTGTCCTCAGCACCACTCAGTCAAGGTCAGCAAGAGTTCTCTTTTTATTTAAGGTAAAAGAGTCATTACGCAACCATTCCTCAATTTCCTATTTCTAAACAAAAATTTTCCTGTATCCTGACTGGGGTCATGTTCTTGATGTTATTGCCCCTTGGCTTTACAGAAGACTTGTTCTGTCAAATACTTTTTCTGTCACAGACACATCCTTTTTCTTTTGGCTCTTTTTGTCAGTCTCACATAGGCCTGAGCTCTGCTAAAAAATGAAATGGAACAAAACGACACAGTAAAAACTCTTTTCTTGTGATCCCAAATGCTTTTGTAGTCATTGTCTATTTGGTCACATCATCAAAGCCAGACTTTTCTGAGTTTTCCAAAGAAATTCACTTTTACCACCTCCTGTCCATCCATGTTCTCCTCAGTCCACTGTAAACACTAGCCATTACTACTACATAAAATTTTGCACTATTAAGAGTTAAATTTAGAATATATTTCTCAATTGCAACCATATTTGGAATCTCCTGGCATTTCACATGGTTTATTCTTCTTAGAATTCACTAATGTCCTCACTTCTATAATATTGTTCTCTACAGTTTCCTATTTCTGTTTCCCATACAAATTCTTTCCTAGAGTGATGGTCCATTTGATGTTAGTCATGATATAAATTAAGACAAAGACCATTTGGCTGGTACTGTTGTGTTTTGGCAAATGGATAATAGCTGACTGGTAGTCTGGGGAGAAGCTCTGATTTATAGCATTTGTTAAATTCAATGGTGTAATTGTTCCCACTAGAGTCAATTTCAAGCTAACATTGTAAAGTGAATCAAGTTTATAAGTTCCTTAAAAATTGTCAAGTGTCTCTCACAAGTCAATAAAGGCCATATCCAGTGCACCACTGGATTAGGAAACTTTCTTATCTCTATACCATGGGAAGTCAGATAGAGTGAGGGCTAACTTGATACATAGGGCAGTTCCAAATGATTTCACTGGCTCCAAAGTTATATTAACTGCCCAACTCCCTGCCTAGCATATTAAACTCTCTTTAAACACAAATTTGTAGATAATATCATATTCATTCACATCCATTTTAAAGAAAGAAACCTCATGTAAAATGGCCACCATCAACCCTAATGCTAGAAAAAATTTTATTCAAGAAAATTTTTTTAACTCAAGAAAGAAGAGAATCAAACACTATCTAAATACTGTGTAGAAATTCAAGGCTGTCCTGGCACAAATTAGAAGATAAGTAGCAGTTTTAACATGTCTGTCTGAGTTTACCACTAACAGAATTTTCATACTATACCTTTCAAATTATTATTATACCTTAATATTCCCTCACAGTTGTCATTGTATTAAAATCATCACTTTCCTGTTATTTTTACTAGATTAATTTTACACTATAACCAACTACTTATTATAGCAGGCTCCATATACCTAATTTCTACATTTGTTTCTGGAGCTTGCTGCTGTGGTTCATCTTAAACAAAGGTACATGAAATATACATGAGATAGTGTAGTCATTATGTGTTCTTTGGCTGGAATTTTGTCCAAATATTCTAGAATAGGTTTCGAGTAGATGAGTGCTGATAGTTCTGACTGCCAGCATCACCTTATCACAAATGGCAACTCTCCAGAAAGAAAAAGCACAGCATCAAACAAAACAGAATGTTAACAACAACAACAAAAAAGTACTATAGGATTTTAGAAAGTAAAAGTATTTCTTCCTACTTTGTTATGGTTTAGATCTGAGGTGATCCCCAAAAAACTCATGTGTGAGACAATGCAAGAAAGTCTAGAGTTGAAATGATTGGGTTATGTGAGCCTTAAACTAATCTCTGATAGGGATTAACTGGGTGATAATTGTAGGCAGGTAGTATGAGGCTGGAGGAGATGGGTCATTGGGGTGTGTATTTATTTTGTCCTTATTGAGCACAGCTCTGTCTCTGCTTCCTGGGTGCCATGTTCCCAGCCACTTTTCTCTGCCACACATTTCTGCCATGATGTGCTACTACATCACCTCAAGCCCCAAGGAATGGAGCTAGTCTTTTGTGGACTAAGATCTCTGAAACTGCAAATACCAAAATAAACTTTTCCTGCTCTAAAATTGTTCTTACCACGTCTTTTGGTCACAACAGTGAAAAAGCTGACTGAAATATCTCTTTTCCCCCTACAATATTGGAATATTTGTTTTTATATTATTTTAGGCTTTATATATAGACATAAATAAATATTCACATAGAAAATATTCATGTAGCAAAGTAAATTATTCCGAAGCTACTTACAATTTTCACTTAACCCTTAAATGAATGCATTTATATAATATACACAAAGATTTTTGTTTTTTCTACTGGATCATAGCACACATACTTATATTTAAGCAAGATTGCTGAAACTGCTATTTAAAAGCTAAATGAGAAAAGGAGTTTATTTCCATTTTCATATTCACCCATGATTGGAAAATTAAGGCAAATGATGCTGATTTTTCTCTTTTCCTCATGTTCCTAACTTTGTTTCCAGGGGAGGGAGGCTGTTGGCTACTCATTTCCCCAGAACAATATGGAATGACAGAGGCAGTGCTCTTGAAGATGAATTCCTTATTTAGCAGATGAAGGAAGGAGGAATACTGGGTACCAAAACCAAAAGATGTTCACTAAAAAGTGAAATCCCTACAAATGTCAATAAAATTAAAATCAATTTAGAGAGAAATAATATGCCATATAGAGGATTTGAAAGCAGACTATCCTAATATTTCCCTTTATAAGGTAAAATAATTTTGCTTTAATTATGGTGCTCAATCCATGATCACATATTACATTTAGTTTTTAGGCTTATTTAATATCTATAAATTTCTGTATTAGTCAGCTTACTGTTTCTACAACAAATACCTGTTAAACATAAAATATTTATTTCTACTCATGGTACTCGAGGTTCTAGTCCATGCTCAGTTGGATCCATTGTTTGGGCTGCGGAGACATAGGATATAATGGTAGGAACACATGGAAGTATAACATTACTCACCTTATGAGCCAAGGAACAAGAGAACCAGGAGTCGGTCAGGGTCTCACAATCCTTTTAAAGGCTTGACTTCAGTGACCTAAAGACCTTCCACTAGGCCCCACCTAATAAAAGTTACACCACCTCTCAATAGCACCATGGACGGGGGACCAAGCCTTTAACATACAGGCCTTTGGTGGACATTCTAGATCTAAACTATAGCCATCTGAAATAGTTCTCAGAATGACATACATTTTTATAAATTTCACATTTAATAAGTTGTCTGATAGATTTCTTCTCTCTAAGGTAACTACATTTCTCTCTGAAATTAATGAATTCTATATGGAGATATTTTAGACTGTGAAAATAGCTTGCTTTTCATCAAAATTTTACTGACTATTTTAACATCTTTTTAATGGTTATTCCTAATTCAATTATTATTATGATAGTTGCCAAATGGTAATTTTACTAGGTCCAGTATTTTTCTACATTTATTTGTTAACATTATGAGGCTATATGCAGGAAAGCACTAGGTTATATCTGTACTCATTTCTACCAATAATGACTCTTTGATTTTCATTTCATTCAGTAGATGATTAACCACCACTACCATATATTTTGATATTGAATTGCATGTAACAAACTTGGAACATTACTGTTGTAATGAGATTCATTTTCGCAATATAGTTTGCTATATTTTCAGTGAATGTGTGTTTGTATGTTTTTCATCTTTGCAGAATAGTTGGAATGTAATGATGATCACCAAATACTTGTTGGGTGGATGGAAAGTTGCAAGAGCTTTCATGCAGATTACTTTTGGCTTAAATGTTTCATTGAAGCAAAGTGCAATACAAACAAGGGTTCATAAAGTTAATATGTATCTCAATTATGTCAAAGTGAACATTAATCAAGAAAGACACCACTGTCAACATTTCATGAACTCCCTTCACACCCTCCCAGATAGTAACCCATGCTTCCTCTTTAAAGGAAGATACCATCTTGACTTCTACATCATTAAATATTTTTGCCTGGTGGTCTGTTTTCTGTAGTATAATCAACCAATATATTCTTGGCACAATGTTATGCTAGTGATATTCATATACTTTTGCTCAATTTATTTTCATTTTCATTCTTATATATTATTACACTACATGAATATCCACCCCTAGTGGCATTTAAACTTCTACTGGTTTTTCATTATTGCACAAAATGCTCATATACATATCATTTTATATGCACTAGTGAATTCTCTGCAATAGTGAATTCCTACATGTAGTTCTTCATGACTGCAAGCATGCATTGGTATTAGGTATATGCCATATGTGGAAAGGCAAGAACATAGTATGTATATACATATTTGTAATGGTAATTTGAATTTTCAACTTGATTTGATTAAAAGATGGTAAAGATTAAGAGACTTCTGGATGTGTCAGTGAGGGTGTATGGAGGAATGATTTGCATGTGGAATAGCCAACTGAAGTGGAGACCCTTCCTGAGCATGGGCAGCACCATCCAAATAGCATGGTGGCTTGGATGGAATAAAAGTTGGAAGAACAAGGAAGCAGCATAGATGCAAGCTTAATCATTCTTGAATGGGTTCTTGGTTGCTGCTGCAGTGACTTGAGAATGTCAGACTCTTGCTTCTTCATTTTCCCAAAGCAGACTCTGCCAGTGATTCTAGTGATTCTCCAGAGAATTTCCAGAAGCCTTCAATCTCAGACTGGAGTAGCATCATTGATCCCTCTTGTTCTAAATTGTCAGCCTCTTCGATTGTGCAGCTACTGGTTCCTCCAGGTCTCCAGCCGACAGATGGCCTTTTAGACTATCCAGCTTCTGGTTGTGTAAGCCAATATAATAAGTCCCCTTTCTAAAATCATACTTCCTTTTGATTCTTCTGTTCCTCTAGAGTACCCTGACTAATACAGAAATTGGTACCCAGAAGTGAGGTCATTGCTGTGACTAACCTAAACATATGGTTCATAAGGTTTAGAATTGCTCAGAGGAATTTTGAGATATTTAGCAGTTTAAGTTTGAAGTGATATAGATTATTATAAGTGGAGCTTAATGGGTGATTCTGGTGGGAAACTCAGAAAACCAGAATGCCAATAGGTCCTTGGACAATGAAGACAGAGCTCAAATGGGTTCAGAAAGGAGGACTCTATTAGCATATAGAGAAGAGGCCATTTGTGTTATGTTCTGGCTGAGAGGTTGTCTGCATTTTGCCAGTGTCCTGAAATGTTCTGTGAGGGTGATTTCAAAAATGATGGACTTCCTAATCTGGTAGAAGAAATGTCTAGGCAGCATAACATTCAGTTGGTGCCATGTATATTGCTGGCAGTTCTAGCCAATTTATTGTGATATTCAGGAGCACAAAGCAGAGCAGATTCAAAAAACTTGGACAGGAATGGTGAGAATACAACTAGGCCTAAGGAAGTTGCAGTTGTTAAAGACCTTACTGCCACTAAAGAAATGCTAAAGATTTTGCCCAGAGGCAATAAGAAAGATGGCTTGAGGGCATCTCAGGAGCTAGCAAGATGACACCCATGTCAGACTCAAGGAAGTTAAAATTCTCTTTAGAAGAGACCACTGGGGCACCCTTCTTGTACAAGGGGGCCTAGGAAGTTTTGTCAACATGCTCAGCTACCCAGGAGTTCAGAGCTTCTGCACCAAGGTCCCTAGTGGCTTGGTTACAGCCCGAGAAGTTTACAGACTTTGGCATCAACCACATGGTGCTGAATCTACAGGAATGCCGAATGCTGGAGTTAGGGGGTTATGTAGGCTTCCACCACAAATTTCAAAGGAAGGCCTTGGAGACCAGGCAAAGTGCAGCAGGGTTGGAATCCCTGTGGGCAACCCAGAGAAGGCAAAGTGTGGAGATGCAAGGAGGAAGCCGAAGCTGCAGTGGAGACTCCCAAGATTAAGAAATGCAGTAACGTGGGATATCATCCTAAGGAAGCTGTGAGAACTGAGCAAAGGCAAGCCAACAGAAAGGCCACTTGGACCTGGGCACAGTGGCGCAAGCCTGTAATCCCAGCACTTAGGGAGGCTGAGACAGGAGAATTGCGAATTCAAAGACAGCCTCAGCAACAGTGAGGCACTAAGCAACTCAGTGAGAACCTGTCTCTACATAAAACACAAAATAGGGCTGGGGATGTGGCTCAGTGGTCGAATGCCCCTGAGTTCAATCCCTGGTACCAAAAAAAAAAAAGAAAGAAAGGCCACTTGGGCTGTAAACATCAAAGTCATGGGTGGATTTAGCAGTCATTTAGGGGGTCACCCCCCTTCCTTATCATCATGTAAACCATGTGATTTACACAAGACTTTCAGAGAGAACATCACAAAGCCATGTGCCCTAGATGCCAGACTTGGAGTTATGGGATAAAGCCCTCATGTTTTAATCACTTCCTGAAAGTCCCACTTTTGAATATTGCTGCTTTGAGGGACCAAGCTTTCACCACGAATCTCTTTAATTCAAAATGTGACATTATGATTTCTTCTACTCATGGAATATTTAGAGTGCACTGATTGATTTCCTTATATATGCAGATTATATATAATATTATAAAATCTATATATAAATTATATATATCTTATAAAATCTATATATAAAATCTATATGAAATCTATGTATTATAATATATATAGATTTCCCCCATTAGCTTCTAGATAAATTGTACTGAAGTCTGAAAAAAATAATTCTGAATAATTCCCATTCCTTGAAATATTTATAAATTTGTTTTACTTTACAAAATGTTTGATTTTTAAAATATTTTCTGTGGGATAAAAATGTTTTTTGTAGTTTATGCAGTACCATTATTTGTATACATGTTTTATTAAATATACATGCAATATATACATATATATATATAGTGCTTACTAGAGCAAATAGTTAAAAATGTTTTTCAACTATTGCATATTCTCACTGATTATTTTCAGTTTATATTGACATATATGAGGATGAATATTAGGTTATGCCTTATTATTATGGCTGTATTTATGTTTTGCACATATTTGATATTCTGTTTTAAAATTCATTCAGTTTTGAAATTTGCATAACTTCCATTTAAATGTTTTTACATTTTATATGTCTTATAAATAAAATGAAGTTTAATGTTTTTAATCTGTGACAACCTTTATCCTTTAACATGAGCATTTATTAATTTCCATGACTCTTGCATACCTACTGGTTTATGGGCAATCCTTGGTATTATCTGTCCTGTAGAGACATAACCCCAATCTCTGCCTTCATCTTCACACTGTGTTCTTCCTGTATGCCAGTCTTCAAATTTCTCACAAGTCACATTAGATTAGTTGTCCATCCTATGACCCCATCTTACTTAATTTCATCTGCAATAACTTTATCTGCAAATAAGGTATGAGTTACTGAGTGTTAAGACTTCAACACATAAATTTTGGTGGAATATAATTCTATGCAAACAAAGCATTCAGCTACTTTATGCTTCACATAAATATTGATACATTGTCACTTTTTTGATGGTGTCCTGTAATACACACAATCATTAATTTTGAAGACATCCAATCATCCAGTTTACCCATTTTGTTTTGTTTTATTCCCCTGGGATGTTATGTCATATTTAAGAAATCATTCCTTAATCCAAAGTAACAAAGCTGACATCTCTGTTTTCATCAAGGAGTTTTATCAGTTTAGTTCTTATGCTTAGATTTATTAATTGTATTTTGTGTGTGATTGAAGGAAGTAAATTCATTTTCTAATACTCATCTTTCTTTCTGCCTGAGAATTCTGGACATTATAGATAGAGTTTAACAGGCTTCCTTAGGCTCTATGAGATCAGAAGGATAATACCTTGGAGAGAATCTCTCATCCTTTTTTAGGTTCAGGGCCCATATGGCTGGAAACCAATTCTAGGTTACCATTGTAAGGGGTAAACAATTACATTTTCAATTCTTGGTCTCTTAAAATTAGATACAGTCACTGGTAGGGAACAGGCCTTTTCTTGTGCCATGGTGTATGTGAACTTAGCCCAAAGGTCTCCAAACGATACAAGTAAACTACATGACTAAGTTGTTCACCTATCCATAGTATCTTCTCTTATTGGTAGCTCTCTTTTTTGCAATCCACTCTGCTAAAATCTCATGTTTCTTAATATTATATAAGACAGGAAAAAATAGTCTGCATTTTATTTTGATTTCTATGATTAAATCATAACATATGAAAACAATCAAGATGTAAAAGAAAATATCATTTATGGAGCAAATTACAAACTTTTAAATCATCACATAGTTAACAAACTGCATTTAAGTGATGACCTGTGAAGACGTATGATTTTAACACATGGTTAACTTAATCTCTGGGAACACTAACATATAAACTACTAGTGTCATCTCTCAAAAATGCTATAACCAATCCAAGTTATTGAGTTCAGAATATGACTTTGATAGTATTGTATGATGAATACTATTACATTGTATTACCATATGAACCAAGTGCTCTTTTTATGTAGGTTTCATTATAATTTGTCATATGTGCTGAAAACAGTCTCCAAATCACAAAAACCAAAAGCACATTGACAAGTTATTGCCATCATCTTTATATAAATTATTTTATAACCAACCTTCTTAAATCTGGGAAGTATTTGAATTACTGTGTGAGAATATTCCAGAGGTGGTAATATAACTTAGTTATTAGGAACAAAGGTTTGGAGCATAGATGTTCAAGGTTCAAGCATAGATGTAGTATTTGAATTTGCAGCTATGCTTTTTAAATAAGTTTTATTTTGTTTTCATTAAAATAATAAATATCCACATTTATTGAATAAATATAATGTTTTGATACATATATACACTCTTTAGTGACAAAATCTTGGCTTTTAGTATTACCTATTGCCTATGCTTTTAAATACTGCTGTGATTATTGATGATCTGTTTAAACTGTCTCTTAGTTTTGAAATGATTGTAATAACATCTACATCTTAATAACATTTTTAATGTTGTGTAGTACATTAGACACATGTACATGCCTGTTTGTGAGTGTGCCTACACATGGTAGAATAATATTTTTTAGTGAAAGCTCTGACTTGGAAAAATGGTTATGTTTTATTTCTTTCAGTCTGTTTCCATCTGATTTTGAAATTCTTTCAACTAGTTTCTCATAGTGCCAACAAGGATTTTATCAGGATAAAGTATTGAGGTTTTACTATTAGTCCATATTGGCATTGGTGCTTACTGAATATCTCATCTCAGCTGTTTCTCAAATAAAAGAAGACCTTCATATTAGCATCTGTTTCGATGCTTTATCCACATCTGATCTCTGCCGTTTTGTTCAGTTATGATTGAGTGAGGAACCTCCTCAACCAGATGCTTCACATCTGTCAGCTGTCATCTTAACTCAATCCTTTGCTACCCTCCCTCACTCTCATCCTCTTTGTCTTATGCTATGTGGATATATTGTTTCATGCCTCTTTGTCTCTGGTGCCATAATTGCAAAAAGAAGTGTGGGGAAAAATACCTTCCAGGAATCCAGAGAAACTGCTCAAATCTCTTCAACTCCTGTAAATTATGTGAGTCTTCACTCCACTTTTCTTTTTCTATTCACCATGGAGATACTGTCTGTATGTGTGTGTCTTCATACCACTATCCCCCAGTGCAGAATACTTTCATCATCCTCCTTCATGACAGAAATGAGACCACCACCACCACACTCGGTTGAACAGGCTACATTAATTTTTTCAAGAGATAGGACTTCAAAAGCCCATAAGGTAAGAATCAGGTTTCCTTTATTTCTCTAGGCATTTTCATTATGTCCTCTCTATACAATGAAGAGTAAATGTGAAGTTTCTAAATAAGTAGGCAGGGGAAAGAATAGACAATAGGATATTGGAAGGGCTTATAGACTCTCTCATTGAGGATCCTTATTGCCTTATTGAGTAAAATTTCAAACTATCATGCTCCCACAAGCTTAGCACTTACACAAAGAATCAAAGAATGAATGGTAGTCAGACCATTAATCATTCCAATTTCAGTAGTGTTAACTGTGGTAGTAGTCATTCACTCTATAACAAAATTTGAATAATTTCTTTAATCTTCTGCCTTCTCCAAATAGCACTTAAAATAGAAGACACTCTTATCCCAAAACCCAGTGTCTGTGGACACGTGACATGAATGGGCTATACCGTACAATTCTATTCAGAGCATGTCCCTCCACTTCTATGACGTCTTCCACTTCCATAGTGGTATCTATTGGGCTAAAGCAATAGAAACATTTGAATAAAGACTATTATTAAGCATAGGTGCTTTCATTATTTTTCAATATTTTAAGCCTTTGTAAGCATCATTTTTGTGATATAGACTATATTGAAAAGTGCATGAAACATACTTAAGCACTTCTATGAAATTCTATGAGTAATTATTAAATGAATATTTATGTAACTTGCTCTTCAATCAAGAAATTAAACATGCCAATACCCCTAGATCCTGTGGGTTCCAAGAGGACCATACCCCATCCATTCCCTCAGAAATAAACATAATTCAGACTTTTATGTTAATCCTTTAACCTGTTTCAATTTATGGTTGTTTTAGTCATATTTTTCTCTGTTGTTATTGTTTGAAGTCGTGCCTCCTGGGTCTCCTTGATGAGTTGGGGTCCTGAGAGATGAAAAGGGGTCTTTGGGGAAAACGAAATGGGGTCTCACAGGACAAGGCTTTGGGGTCCTGGGAGTTGAAAAGGGGTCTTCAAGGAAGATGAAGTGGGGTCTGACGGGAGGAGGTTAGGGATAACGGTCAGTGGAGTCACTCCACCCAGACTCCGGGGGTAGGTAAGACTGCTCTGCCTGAGCAAGAGGCAGAACACATTTAATCCAGGAAGTACAGAGGCTTATATAGAGTCCTCGGATTAGTACCGCCCGCGGTTACAACAATGAGGCACGCTATGCTGGGCATGCATTTCATCACCATAGAATGGGAACAGAGGGAAGGGAGGGGTTCAAGGTATGGGGAGTGCTCCTACATGCTGTGACTAAAGGATCCAACCAGAACAATTGTAGAGGAGAGAAAGGTTATTTGAGGGCTCACATATTCAGAGGTCTCAGTCCATAGAAAGCCAGCTCCATTCCTTGGGGTTTGAGGTGAGGCATATCATCATGGTGGGAGAGTGTGGTGGAGGGAAGCAGCTCACATGATGATCAATAAGTAGATAGATAGAGAGATTCCACATTCAAGATGCAAAATATATACCCCAAAGTCAAGTCCCCAATAGACCACTTCCTCCAGACACATCCCACCTGCCTCTAGTTACCACTCAGTTAATGCCATCAGGGATTAATTCACTGATTAGTTTAAGGCTGTGACCCAATCATTTCTCCTCCAAACCTCCTTACATTGTCTCACAAGTGAGATTTTTGGGGAAACCTTACATCCAAACCATAACAATGGTTGTGTCATCTTTTGAATGTATTCCTGGTTTTGAAATATAAAATAGAATTATTTTTTGTGTCTCTTCTTCTTTGACATTATGTTTGTATCTATACAAATAGAATTATTTCTTTGTGTTCTCTTCTTATTTCTTGAACATTATGTTAGTAAACAACAGTTTGGTGCCTGGAGTAAAAGTGATTTGTTCTCATTGCTTTATAATATTCCTTTATTTAAATGTATTCCAATTTATACTTTCATTCTACTCTGCATAGACAACTTGTTTATTTCTGGTTTGGGGTTATTACAAATAATGCTACTGAAAATATTTTCATAGATTCTTTCCTAATGCCACAGGTGTGTTAGGAAGTCTCTATTTTCATGATCTGAAAAAACTCTTAAAGGAAAATTGTCTGTGATGTAACCTCTGTGGGTGTTATATTTCCTAAAAGTCAACCTAGTGCACATCATTCTGTTAACTTTATTTAGCCCTTTAAAATGTTTTCATTAGTATTTCATTTAGCTTAACAAGAGGTCCCAAATTACCTAGCTCAACATTATAGGAGTAAAAATTCTATCAAACATTTCTACTTTTAGTTTTTTTTTTACATAATTGTGATCATAATGCACATCCAATTTTGAAGCTCTCGTTTTAATCAAAAAATTTTATATTAGTTTTCTATGGCCATGAAATTGCCTAAAACTTTGTGACTTAAAACCCCATATGTTTGTTATCTCATGGTTTTCATGGATTTGGAGTTTGGACACAATTTATTTGTGTCTGCAGCTCAAGGCTACAATAAGGGTGTTGGGCTATTGAATTCTCATCTGAAGATTACAGAAGACCTGGTGTCCTTTAGGTTTTTGTGAAATTAATTTCTTTACTGCTGGGGCATGAAGAATGACATTTTGCTTTCTTAAAGCTAGCAATGGAGAGAGAAAAACTGTTGCAATGTGTCTCTAAGTTGAAGGAGAACTTGGATCTTCTTTTAAAGGACTCACTTGATATTTCTCAGGATAACTCTATTTGTTAACACATAGTCCAATGATTAGAGATCTTACCTGCCTCTAAAAAATTCCTTTATTCTTTGCAGTAATATATTAATTAGAAGAAAGTTGTATCTTTGAACTTTACTAGGTGGAAAAGAATTATAGAAGGATGTGTACCCCAGGAAGTGGAAAAAATAGGAAGAATAAAGTCTAACATACATTGTCACACATATTTTCTTAATTGGTAAATGATTCCAGACTTTTCCTGTTATATTCCAACATAAATTGTGCTATAATTCTCTTGAATACTAGATTTTCAGCAGATAATTAGTTTTTATGTGTGGAAATTTTAATTATGTATAACAAATGTTTAGGTGTCTAGATCAGAGATTTTTTAAAAAACTGGATAAAAATGAATAGTGGGAGAATCACTTAATAGGCATTTGGTGTCTGGTTCTACTTTCAAAACCCTGGAAATAAATAATAGGTACTAGATTTATCTTGCTTAAAAAATACTTACTTCAAGAGCCTTTCCAATTAATCCCTTGTTAAACCATTATTTAATAAAAACTAACCATTATTTTGTATAAAAATAAATGACTATGAAATATGCTGCCCAATTTAGACAATAGAGTATTGCCAAGAAATTTAAAATAACATTTTTTTTTTGTCTGAATAGCAGCTATATCCATCATGTTCTTCAGGAGTTAGACTCTTCCAGATTTTAACGTCAGTATAGTGATTATTTCAGCATCTCTCTAGCCCTCATTTAAATAGCACAGACACCTTGAAAATTAAACTTTCTCAAGCAAAATTCATTTTCTCCCATTAAATTAAATTTTTTTTGCCTAGGGTCTAATGAGTATCAGAGTATTTGCCACTTACTCAAGCCAAAATAAGGAAGTCAACCAATACTTGTTTACCCCACATATTCTACCAATGACTAAATCATAAAGCAATTTTGACCTTACATTCTCATAGCAAGGGAATATCTGGAGTTGATTAAAATGCTGAATTTTATAAAATTTTCCTTGGTTAGCTTGAAGTGATTAGTGAACTCTCTTAATCCATTACTATCAAAAAATGCCTCAGGGAGTAGAGCAATAGGGCCTGTCAGATGTGTGCTAAATATGTTTACTTGCTTCAAACATCATAAAATATTTGTTTCTTTTTTTTTTTTTGGTAATTTGTGCTGTAGCCCAGAGCAATATCTGCCAAAAAAATCTCAATTAATACACACTTTTTTATAGTTACAACTCTGTTAATATGGATGAATTAGATATTAAATAAATTCAAGTTAGTTTTAGCTTTTTAAGTAATTTTATTTAACCTATGTACTCACTACATACCATTTAAAATATTTGAAGTACCTATAGGCATGCATGGTATGTTTCTCATTTTCAGCTTACTCACCTTTGTTATTCCAACATTTAAAAAATCATAACATAACCAGTTTGGGAATAGTTTGTCTACAAATAGCAGAGACTTCTCAAAGTAGTAGTTGAAAGGTAATTCAGAATGGTAGAGCAAATCCATGACAATTGGAAATGACTTTTTCAAACATTGACTCAAGATCTCATTTTCAAGGTTACCTTCATGTAAGGCATATCCCAACTCAGTCATCTCCCTTTAAGCCTTCTTTAAATTCTCAGATTTTCACCTGTCATAGGAAGGAATGATTTGCACAATTATAGTCACCTGCAAAAGAATCTAGATTCAAATTTTTTTCATCTTGCAAAGCAATATGACAGATGAAAATATTTGTTCTATTTCTAAACAAAGGAATAAGAGATAAGGTTACTAGTACTTCTTCATTTCTTCATACAGGCACACACACAGGAGCACACACACAGATATACATGCAGACTTGCAGTATGTGTGTGTGACATAATAACTTTTTCACATGAAGTGCCCATCTAAATTTTACTTCTTTATGATTGATAAACATTTTAATAACTTGATTAAAAATTTACCAAGGTGATTCATCATAGTCCCCCTAGAAGTGGCAATAAGCTGTTGCACATCATTACTATTCTTGCTTGCTATGTTGCTGTATGGTTACCGAGTTGCTGTAGCTCCACTTAGGGTACCTTCATCCTGGGGCCATCATTTTGCTAAACAGTTCAGACATGTGTTAGATGAATAAAACGGATTCTTACTCCTAATTTCAAACTTCAACTAGTATAGTGCAGAATTTGAAGGAAACACAATACAAAATTCCAGAGACACATAAAAATCATGCAAATTTTACTTTAAGTCCCCCGCCCCGCCCAGGAGTAGATGAGAAGAGTGCACTGCTAAAAATGCGGTGAGACCTCATAAATGCTCTTCATCTATCAATTTTCTAAGGGAGAAAGGAAGAAAGAAAGATGAAGAGAGAAACAGACAAAAGGGAGACAGTGAACGGGGGATGGAGAAAGAGAGAAAGCACATTAGCACATTGCTTTCAATGCTGTAAAAGCTTCCATATGGTATTAATTTGTCAAAATATTTCTGTAGGAGTACTGCTGGAACTTTCCACCCGCACACATATTTAGTATTTAAACCCTCAGAAATTTCCCTTCTTTCTTCTGTATATGTATATATCTTTCTTTCCTTGCCCATTTTTCTCAGCTTCACTGAATCTCAGAGATTTAATTAGATTTTCAGTCAGAGATAACTAGGCTACCACAATGCCCACAATAATAAAAAGCAAAAGAATAAACTACATTTTTTTCCTGATGAATTATCCATGTTTGTAGATGGCTGAATTCTTTCGTACACCATCTCTGCATCTTGCCATCATCCTTTCTGCATTGCTTTGCAACTGTACTTTAATTGCTATGGTAACAGCCAGGCAAGCCAGTATTGCCACAGAGACCACAGTTACATTGAATGTTAAATATCATAGGGAGAATGAAGTGCAACAGATAGCTTGACATCTCAAGTGCTCAGTCTGTATTATAGAATTTCAAGGAAAAAAACCAAACTGCTAAATTAATAATATTCTTTTGATTGAAATGCTACTGACATTTAAATTTGCTGTATTATTTGAATTTGTTTTAACTGATACATAAAGTATATAATATGTACATACTTATGAGGTATATGTGATGATTTGATCCATGTGTACATTGCTATTATTGCTATAGAAGGCTTTGGCTATTCCTGTTGTTGTTTTTTTTTCCTGCTTTTTTTGTTGTTTGTGCCAGGAATGGGAGTGAGGGGAACTTAACCACTGAGCCACATCCCCAGCCCGCGCCCCCCCCCCCCTTTTTTTAAATTTTGAGGCAGAGACTTGTTAAGTTGCTTAGGGTCTTGCTAAATTACTTAGAGCCTTGGTAAGTTGCTGAGGATGGCTTGAACTTGTGATCCTCCTGCCTCAACCTCTGGAGTTGCTGGGATTACAGCATGCACCACTGTGCCTGGTTTGTCATTAGTATTTTGATAAGAATTTTACTGAATTTGTAGATCCTTTTGGGTACTATGAACATTTTAACAATATTGATTCTTCCATTACAAGAACGTGGAGAGTCCATTTTTATATGTCCCCTTTATTAATTATTTCATTGATAGTTTATGGTTTTAATTATAGAGATCTTAGACCTCTTTGGCTAAATGTATTGCTAGTATTTTTGTACCTACTGCAAATGGGATGGCTTTCTTGATTTCTGTTTCCATCAACTTGCTGTATGCCAATAGCAAGTTGATTTCTGTGTGTGGAAATTTTGCCGTATTCACATCTTGGTTTTGATAGTTTATCTTGGTGGTTTCATTGGCATATTCTGTAGGTAAAATCCTGGGATTTACAAGCACTTGAAAATTTGACCTTTTTTTTTTTTTCCAATTTGGATGCTTTTGTTTTCTTCTCTTGCTTGATTATCTTGGCTAAGGGTCGCAGAACTATGTTGGACAAAAGTGGTAAAGTGACCATCCCTTTCTTGTTCCACTCTTAGAGATGATGCTTTCAGTTTTTCCTTATTTAGTATAATATTCACTGTTGGCTTACTTTTTTTGGCATTTATTATATCAAAGTACATTCCTTTCATACAAATTTCGTTCAGAGCTTTAATGAGTGGTGTTGAATTTTATCAAATGCCTTTTGGACATACATTATGGTGCTCAGATGATTTTATCCATCATTTTGTTGATACATTATATCACATACATTGATTTGCCTATGTTGAAAAATGATTGCATCTGTGGGATGTATCTACATGATCATGTTGATAATCTTTTTAATGTGTTCCTGGATTCAGTTTGCTAGTATTTTAAAAAATACTTTTACATCTTTGTCTATCAAAGATATTGGCCTGTAGTTCTTTCTTTGTTGTGTCCTGGTTTTTCTTTGGTATCAGAGTAATGGTAGTGTTGTAGAATGAGTTTGAAAAATTCCACTTTTTCATTTTTTTTCTTTTAAAAAGAATTAGTATTAATTCTCCTTTAAATATTTGGTATGAGCAGTTAGGAGTTCTGGTCTTGGACATTTCTTTGATAGATCTGTTATTATTGATTCAATTTCCTTACTTGTTGGTCTGTTCAGGTTTTTTATTTCTTTATGATTTAGTTTTGATAAGGAGTATGTGATCAGAAATTTGCTCCTTTCTTCTGCATACTAAAATTTAGCATTATTGATAAAAATCTAATGATCCTTAATATTTCTGAAGTGTCAGTTGCAATGTTTCCCTTTTCATTTCTAGCTCTTTTTCTTAGCCTGGATATTAATTTTGTTTTATCTTTTATAAGAGTTATTTATTTCGTTAAGGTTTTATATTGTTTTTAGTGTTTCCTTTATTTCTGCCCTAATCTTTATTAGTTATTCCTTTCTTTTAATTTTGTGCTTGGCTTATTCTTGCTTTTCTAGCTTCTGAGATGAAATGATGGGTTGCTTGAGATCATTCTGCTTTTATGATGTAATTATCATTTACTATAAATTTGCATTAAGTACCATTTTTTTCTGTATACATTAGGTTTGGGTTGGTTATTTTTTTATTTTCATGTTTCAGTTTTTTGAGAATTTTCTTATTTAGTTTCACCTTTGATCCATCAGCTGTTCAAGAGTAAGTTATTTAGTTTCCATGCATTTGTACAGTTTCGAAAGACTTTTTTGTTATTGATTTCTAGTTCTATTGCCTTATGGTCAGAAAAGTTTCTCGATATAATTTCAATTTTTAAACTTGTGGAGACTTGTTTTTTTCCTCACCACATGATCTATTATACAGAATGTTCCAGGTGCTGAGGAGAAACATGTTTATTCTGTCATTGTTGGAAGGAATATTCTCTAGATGTCTGTTAGGTCCATTGGGTCTCAGGTGCTATTTCCTTATTGATTTTCCATCTGAATGATGAGCCTATTGCTGAAATCGGGTGTTAAAGTATCCCACTGTTATTTTATTGAACTCTATCTTTTCCCTTAGATTATTAATACTTGCTTTGCTTATTTGAGTGTTGTGATACTGGTACAAACATATTTAGGATTATTATTTCTTTTTGCTGAATGGACACCTTTATATAATGACCTTCCTGTCTCTTACCTGCTTTTGATTTAAAGTTCATTGTATCTGATTGTAAGCCTGGCTATTCTTGCTTCCCTTTCAATTCTATTTTCATGGTATATCTTTTTTCATCCCTTCACTTTCGGCTTATGTGTTTTCAGTAGTAAAATGGGTTTCTTTTCTGCACCATAAAACTGAGTCTTGATTTTTTGTTGTTGATATTGTTATTGTTTTATTTACTTATTTATTGCTTTTGGAGATTTTTTTCAGGGGGTGTGGGTACTGGAGATTGAACCCAGGGCACTTAATCACTGAGTCACCTCCCCAGATCTTATTTTTTATTTTAAGACAGAGTTTCACTTAGTTGCTTAGGGCCTCACTAAATTGCTCAGGCTGGCTTTGAACTTGTAGTCCTCCTGCCTCAATCTCCCAAACTGCTAGGATTACAGGCCTGCACCACCATGCTGAGCTTTTTTTTTTTTTTTTTTTTTTTAATACAGTCACTCTTTGTCTTTTAATTTAAAAATTTATTTTATTTAAATTGTAAGGAAAATAAGGATAGGTAAGTTCTTACTGCAGTTGTTTTGTAGCTTGTTTTCTACTTATTGAATTTTTTTCTTTGTGTTATCCAGACTTCCTTCTTGATTAATAATTTGCTCTGGTAGTGTGTTTTGATGCTGTGCTCATTATTTTTGTATATATTATAGATTTTTGCTTTGTAGTTAGTATATGGCCTATAAAAACATCTTTTGATTTTAATGAGCTATTATGAAAAGATAGCAATATAACATGATTATTAAGGCATAAAAAGAAACCAGAAAAAAGAAAAGAAAAATTAAAATTACGTTTTGTTTTTTCCTCATATTTCAAATATTTGATGTGTCATTTTATATCTTTCTATATTGCCTATCCATTAATATGCCACTGTAATTTTTATTATTTCAATTGTGCTGTTTCAGTCATGTTAAAAATATCAAGGGTTTAAATACTGTGTTGACAATATTAGATCATTTTGAATTCATCTATATAATTACTCTTACCAGTGAAATTTATGCCTTCTGATGTTTTCTTCTCCCTCGTTAACATTTTTTTTATTTCAGCTTGAAGAACTCCTTTAGAATTTTTGTAGGACAGGGCTGGTGGAGACTCTATGTGGGAATGTTTATCTCTTCTTCTTTATTTCTAAGGCATAGCTTTCCTGGGTGCAATATTCTCTGTTGACTTCTTCTTTTTTTTTTTTTTAGCTTCTTTTCAGTCCTCTGAAAATTTTAGGCCTTACTCTCAATATCTATAAAGTCTCTGATGAAAATACTTCTGTCAAGCAAATTTATACAAAACTGCATGTTAGATTTTTCCTTTTATCTTATGGCTGGGAGACACTTCTCTTTATCTTTTACCTTAGAGAATTGATTATACAGTGCTTTGTTATAGATTTGATAGAGTTAAATCTGGCTGGTGACCTTTGAACTTCATGTACCTGAATATTTGTACTTTCCCCTAAGTGTGGAAAAGTATTATATTTGAATAATCTTGGTACAGTTTTTGGTGTTAAATGATTATGAACAATAAAAACCAAGGTATTTCTTTCTTTAATGCTTTCCCAAAATTCCCATTAGTTTTCATCATTCCTATTCATTAATATTTTTTTCTTTTTTTCCTCTCCAGCTATTCTTTCTAAAGTAGCCTATTCAAATTTACTAATTCTTCTGTTTTATATTTTCTGATATTAATACCTGTTATCACATATTTAACTTCACCTAGTATATTTTTCAGGTCAAGGATTTCTATTTAACTTTTTAAAAAATTATTTCAATCTCTTTATCAAGATTCTCAGAGTATTGGAGCATATCTCTATTTTATATATATTTCATTGTATTTCCATAAAATAGCTGTTTTTTTTCCTATTCAAATTTTTGAGGATAGCCATTATATGGTGAATTTCTAGTGCTTTATTTTGACCATTAGATGAGCTCATGATTTCCTGAATGTTCTTAATTTTTTAAAAAAATTTTATTTGTATTTTTTAGATATACATGACAGACGAATGTATTTAGACATATTATATGTACTAGAATATAACTTCCCATTCTTGTGGTTGTACATGATGTGGAGTTACACTGGTTGTATATTCATATATGAACATAGGAAAATACTGATGAATTCTACTGCCTTTCCTATTCAATCTTCCTTCTTTTCATTCTCCTTAGTCTAAACCAAAGTGTTTCTATTCTTCTTTCCACCACCTCTTATTGTGTGTTAACATCCATATATCAAGGAGAACATGTGGCCTTTGGTTTTGGGGGACTGGCTTATTTCACTTAGCATCATCTGTTGAAGGGCACCTAGGTTGGTTCCATAGCTTAGCTATTGTGAATTGAGCTGCTATAAATATTGATGTGGCTGTGTCATTGAAGTATGCTGATTTTAAATCCTTTGAATATATGCAAAGGAATGGGAAAACTGGGTCAAAGTGCTGGTTCCATTCCAAGTTTTCTGAGGAATCTCCATAATGCTTTCCATACTGGTTGTACCATTTTGTGGCCTCACTAGCAATGTGTGATGAACCTTTTTCCCCTGATTCTCATTGACATTTATTGTTACTTGTATTCTTGATAATTGCCATTCTGACTGGAGTGAGATGAACTCTTAGTGCAGTTTTAATTTGCATTTATCTAATTGGTAGAGATTTTGAACATTTTTTCATAAATTAGTTGACTAACATTATTTCTCCTTCATTGAAGTGCTTGTTCAGTTCTTTTGTCCTTTTATTTATTGGGTTATTTGTTTATTTTTGTGTTAAATTTTTTGAGCTCTTTTATCTATCCTGGATACTAGTGCTCTATCTGAGTTTCAGGTGGCAAAGATTTTCTCTCATTCTGTATCCTCTCTGTTCACGTTCTTGATCGTTTTCTTTGCTGTGAAGCTTTTTCATTTGATACCACCCCATTTGTTGCTTCTTGGTTTCAAATTTTGCACTTTAGGAGTCTTGTTGAAGAAGTCAGTTCCCAAGCCAACGTGATAGTGGGTCAGGCTTACTTTTTCTTCTAGTAGGTGCAGGATCTCTGGACTAATGTCTAGGTCTTTGATTCACTTTGAGTTTTATGCACAGTGAGAGATAGGGGTCTAATTTCATTTTATTATATATGGATTTCTAGTTTACCAGCACTGTTTGTTGAAGAGGCTATCTTTTCTCCAATGTATGTTTATGGTATCTTTGTCTATTATAAGATAACAGTATTTATGTGGGATTGTCTGTCTTCTATTCTGTATCATTGATCTTCATGTCTGTTTTGGTGCCAATAACATGCCATTTTTGTTACTGTAGCTCTTTAGTATAATTTAAGGTCCAGTATTGTGATGCCACCTGCTTTCCTTTTCTTGCTGAGGATTGCTTTCACTATTCTGGGCCTCTTATTTTCTTGAATTTTCCTTGACTGCTTTTTCCATTTCTATGAAGAATGTCATCAGAAATTTAATAGGAATTGCATTAAATTTGAGCAGTGCTTTTGGTAGTATGGTCTTTCTGACAATATTAATTCTGCCTATTCAAGAACATTAGGGAATCATTTCATATTCTAAGGTCTTCTTCAGTTTCTTACTTTAGCGTTCTCCACTTTGCATTTTAGATGTCTTTTATGTCTTCTGTTAGATTGATTCCCAGATATTTTATTTTCTCCTTGGCTATTGTGAATGGGATAGTTTTTTAAATTTCTCTTTCAGCTGATTCATCATTGTTGTATATGAACACTATTTATGGGTAATAATTTTATATCCTGCTACTTTACTGAATTCATTTATGAGTTCTAGAAATCTTCTGGTGCAGTTTTTGGTTCCTCTAAATATAAAATCATGTCATCAAATAGGGATAATTTGAGCTCATTTTTCCTTTATTTTAAATCCCTTTAATTTATTTCTCTAATTGCTCTTGCTAGAGTTTCAAGGAATATGTTGAACAGAAACAATGAAAGAGGGTATCCTTGTCTTGTTTTAGTTTTTAGAGGGAATGATTTCAATTTTTCTGCATTAAGCATGATGTTGGCCTTTCATATTTTGTATCATTTACTTCTAAATATTTTTTTTTTGAAATTTCATCCCTGATTTCTTCTGTCATTCACTGTTCATTCAATAGTGTATGATTTAGTCTCCAGGTCTTAGAGTAGCTTCTACTTTTTATTTTATCATTGATTTCTAATTATATTCCATTGTGTTCTGATAGAATGCAAGGTAATATCTCTATTTTTTCTATTTTAAGGGTTGCTTTGTTGCCTAAGCTATTGTGTATTTTAGAGAAGGATTTGTGTGCTGCTAAGAAGAAAGTATATTCAGTCATTGATTAATGAAATATTCTATATTTGTCTGTAGTCTAAATTCTTAATTGTAATTTTTAGTTTTATAGTTTCTTTATTTTTTTTGGAGGATCTATCCAGTGGTGAGAGAGGTGTGTTGAAATCACCCAGTATTATTGTGTTGGTGTCTATTTTGTTTCTTGAAATTGAAAAGGGTTTGTTTGATGTATGTAAATGCTCCATTTTGGGGGACACAAATATTTAGTATTGTTCTGTCTTGTTGATGTATAGTTCCCTTAAGCAGTATGAAATATCTTTCTTTTTTCCTTCTGATTAACTTTGGTTTAAAGTCCAGTTCATCTGATATGAAGCTAGAAACCCCTGCTTGTTTACAAGATCCATGTGAATGTTGTTTTTTCCCATCCTTTTACCTTCAGTCTATGGATGTCTTTGCCTATGAAGTGAGTCCCATGGAGACAGCATATTGTTGAGTCTTGTTTTTTAATCCAATCTACCAGTCTATGTCTTTAGATGGATGAGTTTAGGCCCTTTACATTCAATGTTCTTATTGAAAAATGATTTTTCCCTGTCATTTTGATTTATTTCTGGTTTTTAATTTGAATGAGTTTCTTCTTTGATTGACTATTCTTCTAGTATAGTCCTTCTTTTCTGGTTTTTAGTCTTCTTTTTTTTTTACTTCACTTCATGAAATATTTTGTTGAATATGTTTTGTAGGGCAGGATTTCTAGTTGTGAATTCTTTTAACTTTTGTTTATCATGGAAGTTTTTTTATTTCATCATCAATTATGAAGCTTAATTTTGCTGTGTGAGGTATTCTTGGCTGGCATACATTTTCTTTCAGAGCTTGGTATATATTAGTCCAATACCTCCTAGTTTTGTGGGTCTGAGTTGAGAGATCAGCTGAGATATGGTTTGGTTTCACTCTAAATAAGACTGATCAGTTGTTTCTGGCATCTTTTAAAACTCTGTCCTTATTCTGCATGTTAGGTATTTTCATAATAATGTGCCTTGATGTGGATCTGTTGTAATTTTGTGTATTTGGAGTCCTATAAGCCTCCTGTATCTGGTTTTACATTTTATTCTTTAGGTTTGGAAATTTTCTGATATTTCATTAAAAGATTTGTGCATTCCTTTGGTTTGTATCAACAAGATTTATCTATCCCAATGAATCTTAAATTTTGTCTTTTCATGTTATCCCATAATTCTTGGAAGTTCTGTTTAGAGTTTCTTAACATCTTTTCCCAAGTTCAAGTTTATTTTCAAGATTATATTTTTGTCTTCATTGCCTGAAACTCTGTCTTCCAAGTGGTCTGTTCTGTTGCTGATGCTTTCCACTGAATTTTTAATTTAGGTTATTTATTGCTTTATTTCAAGGATTTTCCTGATTTTTTTTTCAGAATCTTTGTCTCTTTATTGATGTCTCACTTTGTGTACTTTCTGATTTCACTCCATACATTATCCTTTGCCTCACAGATTTGTTAAACTATGTACATTCTAAACTCCTTCTCTGACATTTTTTTATTGTGGTTTCAATGGATTCTATTATTGAAGTATTTTAGTTTGTTTGGAGAAATTTGTTCCCTTGCTTTTTCATGTTGTCTGTGTGTCTGTTAAACAGTATGGATCTGAGGCACTAGAGTTTTTACTGTGTAGACTTACAATGTCCTTGATGTTTTCCAATTCCTTACCATTCAGGAGGACACAAAAACAACCAATGCAAACAATATATAGCATTAAACCCAATGGTTTCTGCTATGATGTCTACCAATGTTGCCATTATAAATAAATGAAAAACTGATCAGTTATTGTCTACAATAAAAACAGTAAGTTTGCAAATGGGTTTACAATTTTGAATGGTAGACAGGGAGAGAACAGAAAGGATATAGGATGTGATTATGAGGAAGGAGGAGAGAAGATAGAAGTAAATAATTAAAGGAAAAGTGAAGTAGAAACTGGAAGCAAAAGAAAAGAGAAAGAATCAAGGGAAACAGATAAGCAAGAGAAACAAAAATGTATATAGTAAAAATTTTAAAAATTAAAATAAGAGAATACAAAACAAAACTGAAATATACTAATTAAACTTCCTAGTCCTTAACAAACTGATCCATGAAAAATAGCTGTTTTCAAAAATGCTGGAAGTGAGGGAAAATTAATATGAATATGTATTTATTCCTATGTTACAATTAAACAGAGAAAATTAAAAAGAAAAAAAAAATCTCAATGAAATATTAAAAAATTGTTTCCATTGGAGTTCAAAAGATTCTCAGCTCTCTTTTTCAACAGTGTTATGTGGGGTCATCTGGAGTATGATGTTTGCTTCACCCTTACGGTAGGATTGCTAGAGCAAGAGAGTTAATCCTGCAGGCCAAACTCCTGGAGACAAGGTTTAGGTGTAGTTAGGTTCCAGACTCTTCACTGAATGCCAGTTGGTGTGGAGATTTTAAATTAGTGCATTTCCAGGGCCCAATTGTCAATACATACTGGAAGATTGCACCCAGGATCTCCCCTGGGTTTCATTCATGTGGTTGAGGAGTCAATTTTTAGTCCACTATATCACCTAGTAGTAGACCCCACATTTTATGGTCTTGAGTTCAGTCTCCAAACTCAATCTCTCCCGCCCCTACCCTTTTGAATTCCCAGCCAGGTGCCTCTCTCCCAGCCAGTCCTCCAAGCAGTTGCATTGGCGGCGGAGGGGGAGAGCTGAGTGGGTTCCCATGACCAGTTGTGCCATGTGTAACACTTTCTCCATGTTTGATTTTTGCCTGGTCACTTAGACACATTCTATGTTGTGCAGTGTGGGTTGGCTAGGTCTGTATTTGGGGCTCAACTTGGGTTTGCCAGGAATTGGCATCTTCAGCTGCCAAGTGCTGTGCTGTGGCTGCAAAATAGTTCTTTTCTCTGTCCTCTGTAAGCGGCCCAGAGAGATGGGGCTTTTGTTCCCCACAAGAATATTGTATGGCATGCCTTTCACTTTAGTCAAGCAGTGTCTCTGATCTCTCAACTCTCTGTACCCAGTCATGCGTCAGTCCTCCTAATAATACAAGTTCCTTTAATTCTCTTACTCCACCACTTTGCTTGCAGAGGGACCGTTCTGAAAGAATTCATGCCTGTGGTCACAGAAGCAGCTGTAGCACTGGGTATTTCTTTCTTATTTTATTATATCCAACCCCCTGTGTCTCTGATCTGCTTTGAGAGTCCAGTATTAAATTCCAGTAAAGTCCACCTTTTTTTTTTTTTTTTTTTTTATTCACCCACCTTGCTAAAAAGCTGACTATTTGCTTTCTTGGTTTCACAACACAGAGCAGCCAGGAAAGTAATCTTCTCTATTCCTGCCAACTTTAAAACCCCTGTGAATGTTCTTGATGCTCCTAGGTGTGACACATATAGGCATTAAAAATTATTTATTCAAATCATTATAATGTGGTCTTAGTTTTGTCCATCTTTTTAAAAATTCTAAAATATCTGCTCATTTTCTCCAAGCCTGTAATCATTTCTACTGTTTCAGCCATAGATGGAACCCTAAGTCTAAGTTTGTTATGACTCTACTGGTATTGTTGTCAGTGTTTAAGCACTACAGAGTAATCTAAACCCAGGTATCTACTGAATCTGCAGTTAGTGTGTTGTTCCATGTGAACTGGAAGAGAACCTGCAGAGGGCATTCCATCCATGCACACCTGTCATTGGGACAGATATAGGCCAAGATGCCTTGTGCAGAATCACCCACCTATGATCAGACATTTCAGGTTTTAGCTCAGAACTGGGCAGAATTACTGTTGTGGGACCAGCCCAGGGATGCCATTAGCCACCAATGCTATAATATTGTGTATATACCAAGACGAACACAGCACTAGTTTAAAGACCAATGTCCACATGGCCATGGCCTGAAAAATATGGGGTTAAACTTATGGTTTAAGGACACTCCAACCAATTTCTTCCTAGAACTGGAAGTGTTCCAGAGGCTGTTTCTGTGGGTACTGGCCCAGATATGTGGATCATTTGCCCAGTATTAGATTTTAGCAGCTCAGTCTGAGTTTGAAGGCAAAATATTATGCTTGCCACTGGGTTGTATCCCAAGCAAATTGAGTCTTTCTCTATGTCAAATTGCCCAAGTTTTGGATAGTGCTGGTAAAGGCAGTTCCTTGGTCACCAAGGCTGATAAGTGGGTTGCACTTGAAAAATAGTGTCATAAAAATTTTTGAGAGAGGAATTATACTCCAGGTCTATGCCAAAGCTGGCAATGACATTGGACAAAGCATAAGTGTGTCCAACTGGGACACAAGTGTCCACCTGATGCAGGGCTTGATAAAGAAACTCCATCTATGATCTCTTGACTGGGGAGAAAGACCTTTGTTTTCTGTTAAGTGCTGAGTTTCACTGCAGTGCCCTGGCACTGAGATTTGGAATTCAGCCTTCCTTTGTTTCATTCTATCTTAAAAACTATGCTTTATGGAATTCTATTAAAATGAATTATCAGACTATTTGTTTAAACAAGCAGCCATATATTCCACAGATTAATTATATTTAGAGGCATTACTGGCTCAAAAAGTTCAAATTTTAAATATAAATTAATTACCTCTTTTCTACACATATTACCTCTTTTTCCAAAATATTCCCCACTTATTTTTGAATATCCATGAAAAAGCTCACAATAAACAGAAATTTATTTTAGGTAACCACTTGCTACCTCTGCCAGCTGACTCAACTCCAAGCTACTGCTATTTTAGCACTGTTGGGAATCTTCACAACTTCTTTGCACTGGGCATTTCTAGGCTGCTTTCTCTCTCTAAGCTATCTTCTGCAACAGGAAATGCATTAATTTCACAGTTACTAATGGCATTTACTCTTGAAATTCATAGACTTTCAATTACACTATAAAGTCTCTGTAAGGAATACTTCCAAGTATGCAAGAAAATGGACAACTGAACCCATGTCACTGAGGGAATACTGAGACCTCTTCATGTACAGAAATTAATCTCCTGCCTATGAGGTATCATTCATGTTCTTTAATGAATATTTATAAATCTAGATTAAAGACTTTAGGTGACTTCAGTCATATCATGACATACAAAGGAAAATGATTGATGATGCTTAAATGTGTCATTGGGATTTGTCTTCTATAGTATTCTAAAATCTTTACTATAGTAATCTGCTAGCACCTTTCAAATGGAATTAAATTCTGAAGAGAGACTAGTAAAATAAATGATTAACTCCTGATGATTTTAGAGTTACGAGAGAAGCAGGGGCACAACAGTGGAGCTAGGCAGGCTATGTGATCTGGCCCTTTCACAGTCTACAATTTAAACAGCTGGAGAACAGCTAAGAGGCGAAGTGGGTGATCAAGGGAATACACTGAGGATTAATATTAAATTGAGAGAAACTTGAAAGGCGTCAGATTCTGTTTCATGAACAGAAAGTAAGAATGAGTTAATTAGTTCCAGACCTATAGCCAAGCTGCTGGAACAGGGCAGGAGAGAGGAATGACACAAATGGAAAGCAAGTATGGAAATTTTCTTCAGAAAATTGACTTCTTCAGAGTCAAAGAGGAAACCAGACTAAACTTAGCTGATACAAAAGATGCTTGGTAGGCTGGTGTGTGAGAAGCACTCCACTTTTCTTAAAAACTCATGAGTGGAAGATTTCCCCATTTTGTGAAGGCCACACCTAAGCTTACAGTTTGGGGAAAACAGATTCCTTTGTTTTCATCTTCTCAGGAGATAGCAACAGATATTTTCATAGGGGCAACACTTTTGAAGCAAGTCATCTAGATAATATATACATGTAATTGCTGTGATCCAAAAGCATTTGAGATTTCACCCCGGCTGGAAGTGCAAGTGAAGTAGGGCAGGGAATAGTCCAGTGCCGAGGTATGTAGAACTTTACCTAAGCCCTGAGATATTCTTGGATGCACACATACACATCATAACCTGTGCCAAGAAGGATTCTGCCATTGATCCAGGGATACTCAAGCACCATTACCTCTACACAACGAGGAGATTCTCCAGTGCCTGGGCTGATAGCAGAGCTCACAAAGCTACTGTGGCAGTGCTAGACAAGTGAGAACTCTCAATAGTTTGGGGTGCATGATGCTTCTCCCCATGAGTACATAACCCATGAGTACTCCCCATGAGTACATAACCCATGCCACGGAGGAATACGGGAACTGGGCCTCAGACACCCAGGGGATGTCCACTATGGTCCACCAGAGAACACATTAGCATCCAGGACAGCTTTGAGTTTACAAAGCCACAGAGGAGTGTATCTGAATTGGATAGAGTGAGGAATGTAGAAAGATTTTGTAGCCTGAATTCATGATTTTTTTTTTGAAGTAGAGTGCTGATCCTGACATGAGAAAAAAATGAATAATGAATAATGAATATACAGCACTCTATCCCAGTTTAGTATCAGTGGAATGCCATCACCTCCATGCACACAGACTATCAGATGATATAGTGATGAGGCTTGAGTATTTTCTGTGGCCCCATTGACTGGTGGATTTCAAATGTGGGAATCCTTGAAAAAAGACTGTACCTTAAAAACCTGTCAAATCAGAAGTTCATTCTTTTTAATGTGTGCTTTTTTTGTATTTCTATGATATTGTCTTCAATGTAGATTTGATTTATTTTGATTCCCCTATTTGTTTTTGTTATTGAATATTTTTTATAAAATTTTATAAAATTTCTTGTGTTCTTTTCCACTTTTTTGAACATCATTAGTTACATTTATTCTTTATGCCTATTTCTTCTTTCTCATTTTGATATTTTTTCCTTTTGTTTTGCCTTTCTTCTCTTATAATTTTTCTTCTTCCATTTCTCTTGCCTCCCGTGTTATTTTTTAAAACTTTACTTCTTTCTGTTTTATTCTAATATTTAACAATAATTTTACTTTCTCTTTTTATTAGTTCAATTTAGTTATCCATAATATTAGGGTTTATTTTGACATAATTATATAAGCATGGAATGTAATTTGCTGTAATTAAGTCTCTAGTACTTCCCCTTTCATTTCCTCCTCCCTCTCCTTGTTCTCTTAACTCTACCAATTTTTCTTCTATTTATTTATTTATAATTTTAAAAATTAGTGCTTGATGGATGTACATAAAGGTGGAATTCACTGTGGCATATTCATATATGAACATAAAATTTTATGTCAGATTAATTCTTCTACTCTTCTGTTTCCCATCCTTCTTCCTTCTCCCTCAATTCATTAGCTATACTCCACTAATGCTTCTTCTTTGAGATTTTCATGAAATCTCATCTTATTTTTTTCAAGAAATGCTACAATTTCATTCTTATTTATAGCTAAATATTACTTCATTTTATATATATATGTATGTATATATCACATTTTCTTTATTAATTGATCAGTTGACAAGTATCTAGATTGGTTCAATAACTTGACTATTGTGAATTGTACTGCTATAAACATTGATATGCTTGAATCTATATAGTATACTTGTTTTAGATCTTTTGGATATATACCAAGGACTGGAATAGCTGGGTCATATGGTGGTTCCATTTCTAGTTTTTTGAGGAGTCTCTCCATACTGTTTTCCACAGAGGTTGTACTAATTTGGAGTCTCACCAATAGTTAATAAAAGTATTTTTTACCCCACATTCTGGCCAGCACTTATTATTATTTGTATTCTTGATAATTGCCATTCTGACTGTAATGAGACAAAATTTCAATGTAATATTGATTTGCATTTTCCTGATTGATAGAGATTTATAACCTGTTTTCATATATTTATTGGTTATTTATATTTCTTCTTTTGAGAGGTGTCTGTTTAGTTCTTTTCCCATTTATTAATTGGGTTGTTTGGTTTGGTTTTTGTTGTTTTTGAGTTCTTTATATGTTTTGGATATGTGTGCCTCATCTGAGGAGCAGGCCAGAAAGCTCTTCCCCTATTCTGTAGACCTTGTCTTCATGCTTTTTTTTTTTTTTTTAATTGTGCAGAAGCTTTTTAATTTGATACCATCCCACTTATTGATTCTTGGTTTAATTTGTTGCACTTTAGGAGTTTTGTTAAGGAAGTCAATTCCTGTGACAATAGGTGGGAGTATTGAGCCTATATTTTCTCCCAGCAGTAGCACAGTTTCAGGTTTAATTCCTAGGTATTTGATTTGTTTTGTGTTGGTTTTTGTTCAGGGTGAGAGAAAGGATCAAGTTTCATTCTCCTATGTCCCATTTTTCTGGCACCATTTTTTAACATGAGTATCTTTTCTCTAATGTATATTTTTGGCACCTTTGTAGAGTGTCAGATGACTGAATCTATGTGCATTTTCCTTCGAGTCTTCTACTCTATTGCATTGGTCTTCCTGTCCGTATGATTGCCAATACTACGCTGTTTTTGTTACTATAGGTTTGTGGTATAATTTGAGGTTTGGTATTGTGATGCCTCCTGCATCGCTCTTTTTGACCAGAATTGTTTCAATTATTCTGGATTTCTTATCCTTCCAAATAAATTTTAGAACTATTTTTTCAAGTCTGTGAAACATTTTAATGGTTATTTTGATGGTGATTGCTTTGAATCTGTATAGCGCTTTTGGTAGTATGGCCATATTGATAATATTAATTCTGCCTGTCCAAGAACATGGGAGGACTTGCTGTCTTCTATGGTTTTCTTCAATTTCTTTCTTCAGTGTTTCATAATTTTCATTGTAAAGTCTTTCAACTCTTTCATGAGATTAATTCCCACCCATCTTTTTTTAATTGTTGAGGTTATTGTAAATGAGATGGTTTTCCTAATTTCTTTTTCAGCAGATTCATTATTGGAGTATAGGAAAGTTATTGATTTAATGTATGATGATTTTTGTAACCTATTTCTTTACTAAATTTTTTTTACCAGCTTTAGAAGTCTTGTGATGGAGTTTTTGGGGTCTTCTAAATATATGGACATGTTATCAGCAAACAGTTGTTTTCTTGTTTTTGTTTTTGACTTTTTCTTTTCCTATTTGTATTTCTTTAATTTCCTACCCTTGCCTGATTGCTATGGCTAGACTTTAAAGGATTATGGTGAATAGGAGTGGCGAGAGTGAACATTATTGCCTTATTCCTGTTTTTAGAAGAAATGCTTCAGTTTTTTTTTTTTTTTTCCATTTAGTATAGTATTGATTTTGGGTTTGTCATGTGTAACTTTTACAATGTTGAGGTAAGTTCTTTCTATCCCTAGTTTCTTTAGTGTTTCAAAAATGAATGGAAGCTGGATTTTTTCAAATGCTTTTTCTGCATCTATGGAGATTATCATGTGATTCTCGTTTTTATATATGTGGTAAATTGCATTTGTTGTTTTGCATTTGTTGAACCAACCTTGCATCCCTGGGATGAAATCCACATCATGGTTCAATATCTTCTTAATATGGTTTTGCACGTAGTTTGCCATTTTATTATTAAGAATTTTTGCATATATGTTCATCAGGGATATTGGTCTGATGCTTTCTATCCTTGAAGTATCTTTCTCTGTATTTGGTATCTGGGTAATACTAGCTTCATAGAATGAATTTGGCAGTGTTCCCTCCTTTTCTATTTCATAGACAAATTTGAAAAGGATTAGTTCTTTTTTCAAAGGTCTGGTGGATTTTGGCTGAGAATCCATCCAGCTCTGGGCTTTTCTTTGTGGGAAGGTTTTTATTAGCTGCTTCAATTTTATTACTTGATATTGATCTATTTAAGTTTTCAATATACTCATGGTTCAATTTAGGTAGGTCATATGTCTCTAGGTAATTATTATATGTCTCTAATGCAATTATCTTCAAGATTTTCTAGCTTACTGAAATGTAAATTTTCAAAATAATTTCAAATGATCCTTTATATTTCTGTTGTATCTGTAACATTTTCTTATTAATTTCTAATTTTATTAATTAGGGACTTCTCTCTTTGTTTTGATTAATTTGGCCAAGTTTTATCAATCTTGTTTATCTTTTAAATAAAAGCAACTTTTTATTGACTTTTTATCCTATTTTTAAAAAAATTCTCAATTTAGATGAATTAGGTTCTCATTTAATTATTCCCTGTCTTTTTAGATTTTGATATTTTTTAAAATGTTCTTTTTCTAGGAACTTTCAGTATAACCTTAGATTATTTACTTGGTATCTTTCTACTTTTTAATGGAATAACTCGGTACTATTAACTTTTCTCTTAGAACTGCTTTCATACTGGTCCAGAGATTTTGCTACGTTGTATCACTACTCTCATTTTTTTGGTAAGAGTTTCTTTCTTTTGGTAACCATTTGTAGTTCAAAAGAGTATTAAACTCCAGAGTTAGAGTGGTTTCTGTTTTATATTTTGTCAACTTCTGATTTCATTCCATTATGATCTGGTAAGATGCAAAGAATTATCTTTATATTTGCTAATATTTATTTTGTACCCCAGAATATGATCTATTTTACAGAATATTCCATGTGCTGGTGAGAAGAATGTGAATTCAGTTGTTGATGGATGAAATATTTTATATGTGCTATTAAATCAATTTGGTTAATAGTATTTTTTTTAGTTCTGAAAAAAAATGTTTACTTCATTTATGTCTGGATGATCTACCTATGGTGACAGACATATGCTGAAAACACCCAGTATTATAGTATTTTGGTCTACTTGATTCTTTCTTTTTTATTTATTTTTTGTTACGGGGGGTTGAACTCAGGTGTACTCAACCACTGAGCCACATCCTGAGCCCTATTTTGTGTTTTATTTAGAGACAGGGTCTCACTGAGTTTCTTAGTGCTTTGCTCTAATTGATTCTTAGTATTGAGAAGGCTTTGTTTTATATATGTAAAGTCACAATTGTTTGGGGCATAAATATTTGCAATCATTATAACTTATTGTTGAATAATTTCCTCAGTATGAAGTAATCACTTTTGTTTCTTCTGATAAATTTTGGATTACATTTCACTTTATGTAATATGACAGTTGTTATCAATGCTTGCTTTTGACCACCATTTACAGGGCATATCTTTTCCCAACCTTTCAGCTTTAGTCCATGGATGTCTTTGCCTGTAAGATGAGTCATTTGGAAACAACATATTGTTATCTTTTTAAAAAAAATTTAATCTCAAAATCTACATCTTTTGATTGAAGAGTTTAGAATATTTACATTCAATGTTGTAGATAAATGATATTTATTTCCTGCCATTCTGATGTATTTCTAATGCTTAATTTGGATTTGCTTTTCCTTTGACTATTCTTCTAGTACCATTCATTCTTATGTTGGTTTTTATTTTTATTTTTTATTCCCCATGAAAAATTTTATTGAGTATGTTTGCCATAAAGATTTAGTGTTATGGATTCTTTTAGTTTCTGCTTATTATGAAAGGTTTTTATTTCATCTCAAATTCTAAAAGATAATTTTTCTGAATCTAGCAATCTTGGTTGGTACACATTTTCTTTCAGGGCTTGGTATATATTATTCCAAGCTAAATGTGACATGCCATTTTCTCTTACAGCTTTTAAAATTCTATCCTTATTCTGTATATTAGACATTTTCATATAATGTCTTCAGATATCTTTTTGCCTATTTTGAGTTCTATATGATTCTTGTATTTGGATTTCCATATTGTTCCAAAGAGTTGCAAATTTTTCTAGTATTTTTTCGTAGGTAAGACTGTGCATTTCTTTAGTTTGTATTTGGGAACCTTCATTTACCCCAGTGATCCTTAAGTTTGGTCCCTTGATATTATACCAGGTTTCTTGAATACTCTTGTCATGGTCCTTTAACTTCTTTACTTAATTATCAACTTTATTTTCAAGATTATATACTTTATTTTCAATGCTTGAAAATCTATCTTTGAACTAATATAATCTATTTTAAAGTGATCTAATCTTTTAGTGGTGCTTTCCATTGACTTTTGAATTTGATTCACTGAGTTATTTCCAGGATCTCTGTTTGATTCTTTTTCAGAATGTATATGTCCTTATTGAGATGATTTTTAATTTCCTGTATTTTCTAATTTTATTTCTTACATCTTTTAGTTCATTAAATATTTTACTTCTGAGTTTTCTAAATTCTTTCTCTGACATCTCCACTATGGTGCCAATGAAGTCAGTTGTTGAAGTATTATGGATTGTTTAGAGTAGTTTGTTTTCTTGATTTTTCACAGAGCTTTTATGTGTACATATCTATTGGGATGATTATTGCTTCTTCTTTATGCAAGCAACTATTTTGTGAGCTTCTCTCTGTTAAGACTCGTGGGGTTGGTGAAGATCCAGGCATTGATGCTTTCATTCTACATGTGTCCTCTGCTGTCTTCTTTCAGCACATTGAGAGAAGCCACTGAACCCTGTTTATTACAATCACTTCAGAGCAAAGCCATGTACTATTAAACCAGCAAGGTTCTATCTTTAGTCATTCCTTCATTGCCTCCTTTGTGTGTTGTGATAAGACCAGGAATCTCTGCATAGTTACATTACCCCATCTTCTTTCCCTCCTGATACCCCCCTCTCTTTTTTATTGCCTCTATCTGGACTACGTAGTTTGGTGGTAATGTATTTCCTGGTGTATGAGAGGCCCTGGAATCCATAACTGGCAATTCTGGAGCCAGGAATATAATCATTTGTAAAGGTATAAAAGGTAGATGTAGACAACTGGGATAGGTAAGGCAAGAGCCCAAAGGCAGTCAACATTTCTTGGCTTTCAGTGTCCCACATTTTTCCTACGGATCTTCCAGTACTTGCAATGGCAGGGCTAACTTGAACTTCTGAATTTATGAGAGGGATCCTAGAGATGGATACCTAAAATCTAATTTTGCATTCTTTACTGGCTTATTTTGAAGCTTATTTTGTATTCTTTCCTTTTCTTTTCTTTGGTTAGTGGGGTGGTAGAGAAAATTTTAATAAGTTTTTACTATGTGTCAATATATGGTTTGCCTAAAAGTTGTCATTGTTACTGGTGGTCATTCCTCTTGAAGCACTTTTGGAGATTGAACATAGCAATTTTAACATGTAAAGTAAACACTTTGTTTCTCAGATATATCCTCAGATCAGAGTACATTTTAAACAGAAAGCAGACTAATAAAATATCCTCCTGTAACAGTGGGAAAGATATGCATTCAGAAACATAAATATCAACATAGAAACACAGGAAACATGAAAAAAGAGTGTAATAAGACAACATAAAAAATTACAACTCCTAAAAACCTGAATTCATAGTTATGAATGGAAGGAAATGATGGACCAAAAATTCATAGAAATGATTTTAAAAATTATCCATAAATTAAAAGAAGAACTAAGAAATGATCTAAGAAAGATGATACAACATGTGAAGGAATATTTCAAAAAGGAGAGTTTCTGTATTTTATTTAGGTGGTACTGGGGATTGATTCCAGGGCCTCACACATACTAGGAAAGTGCTCTACCATCAAGCTACATCCTCAGCCCAATAAAGAGAGATTCTGGAATATTAGAAAGCAAAACAAAACAACAACAACAAAACACACACACACACACACACACACACACACAGAAATCTTGAAAATAAAAAAAGCTAAATAAAAAATTCAGTGGATAGTCTCATCAATAGATTATAACACTAAGAAGGAAGATTCTCAAAGCTCAGTAATAAAGTAGATGAACTAGAATGTTCAGGAAGTAATAGAGAAAAAAAGAAATTATTAAAAGAATAAATGGGAGCACTGAAACAATATTAGAATGGCAAGTTTAAGATTCATATTCTTGAGAAGTAGCTGAAGATATAGAATAATGATATTGAAAAATTATTCAGTAAAATAATAGTCAAAAGCTTCCCTAATCTTGAGAAGAGATGCATATAAAAGTACTAGTGGTATTTAGAACTCCAAATGGACATGGCCAAAAAGATAAATACTTCACTACCTATAATCCCTGAAATGCCAAAATATTCAAAACAAAGTAAGGATTTAAAAGCTCTATGAGAGAAGTACAAACTCTCTTCTAAAGGCAAAATTATCAAAATAATAGAATATTTATCAGAAGAAAGACTAAAATTCAGAAAAGTATGGACTGATGTAATTCGAGTCCTGAAAAAATTAATTTTTAACCTAAATTACTATATACAACAAGGTTATAATTTAGAATCAAAGGGAAAATGAAAGGTTATTTCAAGGTTAGTGTAAACTGAAAGAATTCATGAGAGGTAAGCCCACATGGCAAAAAATATTTAAAGAAATCATAGTGATAGAAGAATAAGATAAATAACCAAGAAAGCATGGAAAGAAAAGTTCTCTTTAGAAGAGTAGATAAGCCAATGAGACTTAGGAATTAATTAAATATTAGAAATAAGACAAAATGATAGGGAGTAATATGTAACTTTCCATAACACTGAATGTATATGGTCTTAATTCTCCAACTGAAAGACATAGACTGAAAGATTGAATTAAAAACAAAATTGAACTATATTTTGTCTGTTGTCTGTAAGAAATACACCTCAGTAGTAGAGCCATTTACAAACTGAAAGTGGAAGTATGGAAAATATTCCATGCAAATGGAATTCAAAAGTTAGCAGGAGTGGCTATTATCATATCTGAAAAAGTAGATTTCAAGATAAAATTATAATAGACAAAGAAGATCATTACATATTGGTAAAGGGAATAGTCCTACAAGAAGATAGTGCAATTACAAATATATATGCCCCAAATAGTGGTGTACCTAATTTCATAAAACAAACACTACTTGACATGACAGATAGGTCCCAATAGAATAACAGTGGATAACTTTAATATGCCAATATCTCTAATATATCATCTAGGCAGAAGAGAGAGAGAGAGAGAGAAAATTTACTATAAACTGTAATAGTAATATAAGGAAAATGAGCTTAACAAACATCTATAGAATATTTCATCCAACAACAGATGAATATGCTCTTTTCAGCTGCTCATGGAACTCTCTCCAAAAAAATTAATATAGGAAGCAAAAAAGCAAATCTTGTCAAATATGAAACTATTAAAGTAATGAAATAGTTAAAATGGCAAAATTTACATGAATGAAATTTGAAATCAACACTAAGAAAAACTATAAAAAACAAATACACAGAAATTAAGCAGCACATTTCTTAACAGTGAGTGGGTCATTAAATAAATTAAATGGGAAATTAAAAATAATATTAGATTTAAATGAGAAGAAACATGACCTATCAGCATTTTTTAGATGCAGTGAAGGAAATTCTAAGAGGAACATTATAGCTATGAGTACCTATGCAAAAAATAAAATAAAAAAAAATAAATCACACATAGATCTGAAAGTTATATCCTAAAGATAAATCTTACAATCTTAGAAAAAAAAAAAAAACTTCTGCAACAATAAAGTGAAAGAAATAATAAATATTATGTCTGAAATCAATGAAATAGAGACTAAAAGAACAATACCAAAGTTCATTGACAAAGTTTTGTTTCCTGAAAACTTAAATAAAATTGATAAACTCTCAGCCAAGCTAATCAAAATAGAGTCGAATTAATAAAATTAGAGATAAAATGAGACTGTTACAACAGACATTCAGATAGTCCTTCATTTAGATAATGACATATACTTTTACAAAAATCAAGCTGAGATATAAAAAAAATTAACAAATCAATAACAAGTAATTAAATCAAAACACTAATAAAATGCTGCCCAATGAAGAAAAGACCAGAATTGGTTGGATTTATGACTTTTACCAGTCCACTCAAAAAAACTAAAACTAATGCTTTTTAAATTATTCCATGAAATATAAAGGAAGGGAACACTTCCAACCTCATTCTACAAACCTTATATCACCCTGATTCCAAAATCAAATGAGGACATACCAAGGAAAGAAAATTAGAAACAAATATCTTTGATGAATATACATAAAAACTGAAAGCATTTGCTCTAAAATCAAGAATAAGAAAAGTATGTCTATTCTCACCACTCTTATTCAAGATAGTACTTGAAATTCTATCCAGAGCAATAGGGAAGAGAAATAAATAAAAGTGATATAAATAGGGAAGTGAGAAATCAAATTATCTTATTTACAGATGATATAATCCTATATTTAGAAGACCATGAAAGCTCCACTAGGGAACTTCTAGATCTGATAAAAATAATTTAACAAAATTGCAGGATACAAAATCAACATACAAAAATCAATAGTTTTAGCTTGGTGTGATGGTGCATGCATATAATCCCAGCAGCTCAGGAGGCTGAGGTAGGAGAAGTGTGAGTTCAAAGCCAGCCTTAGCAAAAGTGAGGCATTAAGCAATTCAGTTGCTTAGACGTTGCTTAGACCTTGTCTCTAAATACAGTACAAAACAGGGCTGGTGATATGGCTCAGTGGTCAAGTGCCCCTGAGTTCAATCCCTGGTACCAAAAAATAAAAAAAAATTAGTTTTTATGTACACCAATAATGAACCCATTGAGAAAGAAATTAAGAAAAGAATTCCATGCACAATATTATAAAAAACAAATAAAAACACTACCAGTAAACCCACCATGGAGGTGACAGATCTTTACAAATAAAATGTCAGAACACTGAAAAAAGCAATTGGAAGGACTGTAGAAGTTAGAAAGACCTTTCACATTCATGGATTAGCAGAATTAATATTGTTAAAATGGCCATATTACCAAGGATGTTCTATGGATTTAATGAAATCCTCATCAAAATAACAATTGTATTCTTTACACAATTAGAAAAAAAATCTTAAAATTCATAATGAAGAAAAAAGACCCAGAATATTCAAGGCAATCATAAACAAAAAGAGCAATGCTGGAGGCATTATAATATCCAGTTTTCATTATACTTCAGAGCCATATTAACAGAAAGCATCATGGTACCAATATAAAAACAGGCACATGTACCTATGGAGTCAAAGACAGAGACAAAAATCACATAGCTACAGTCACCTGATTCTTGAAAAATATAGCAAAGACAAACATATCAGAAAAGACAGCTTTCTCACCAAATTAGTAAATGAAAAAAAAATATTCTCAACTTTAGCTATCAGTGAAATGCAAATCAAAACCTTATTCAGATTTCAGGCCTCCACAATGAGAAGGGCAATCATCAGGAATAGAACTAATCATAAATGCTGGTGATGATTCAGGGAAAAGGAGACTCTTATTTGTTATTTATGGGGAAGCAATTAGGATAGGCACTATGGAAATTAGCATTGAGGTTCTTCTAAAACCTAAAATCGAAACTACCATATAATCCTGCTATATCACTCTTTAGAATTTATCTAAATGGATAAATTTGGCATACATTAGAGACATATGTATACCCATGTTTGTCACAGCACAATTCACAATAGACAAGATATGAAATCAGCTTAGTAATCCATCAACAAACAAGTGGATTAAAAAATTGCATATATGCACATTGGGTTCTTATTCAGCAATGAAAAACTTATGCCAATTTAGGAAAAAGGATGAAACTGGAGGTCATCATCTTAAGTGAAATAAATCAGTTTCAGAAAGACAAGCATATGGTTTCCCTTCAAGTGTGGAAGCTAGGGGATGGAATGGCTGTCATGAATTTGAAAAGGGAGACCATTAGTGTAGAGCAAACAAAGCAGTTTAAGAAGAGAGGGAAGAGTAAAGGGAGGTATTGGGGAGTGGAATTGATTAAATTATGTTATATGCATGTATGAATATGCCACTACAAAACTAATAATTCTGTGTAATTAAGATAAAGTAATAAAAAATAAAATGAAAAACTGATACATGCAACAATATGAATGAATCTTAGAAAGTTTAAGGAAAAGGTTGTTTCTTTCCATTATGCTAAGGAAAAAACAAAAATTATATAATCTACTTATATAAAATATCTAAGGTAAGCAAATCTGCAGTGACATAGTATAGACTAATAGTTGCCTAAGTGTGAAGGTTGGAGAAGCAATGGGAGTAACAGCTGAGTCCTTAAATATAAACAATGTATGTGTTTATGTGGACATATGTCATATTAAAATGCATGCATTTTTATATAATATGAGAAAAACAAAAATTACTGGATTATGTAGTAAGAACTTGCAGATCCATTCGAACTCTGTAAATTTGAATATGAAAATGTAAAGTCAAAACTTTTCACGTTTTTTCTTTTATTATACTGCGTACACACGTCTGTAAAAATGTTAACTTTCAAGACTTGGTAGATTCCAACAAAGTACTTTGTATGCATTGCAGATTCTTAGTAAATTTTACTGAAGCAATTAATGAAAAAACTGAGTAAATGGCTGTAAATTTTATTTATTTATTATGTTCAATGTGCTAAGTAATTTTATTAGTGTCTTATAATTAAGGACCAAAAGATAACTTTTATAGGTTATATATGTCATATTTTGAGGCTTGCCTCTTTTTAAATATTTTTCAGTTATACATGGGCACAATATCCTTATTTTGTTTATCTATTTTTATGTGGTGCTGAGGATTGAACCCAGTGCCCCACATTTGTGAGACAAGTGCTCTGCTACTGAGCCACAACTCCAGCCCCGAGGCTTGCCTTTAATAGTTCAATAACTAAATCACAATATCCCAGTCTGTGGTTTCATGGAGAATGTAATTAAAAATGTTTTCACTCTTAGATTCTTTAGGAAAAAGTTGGGCAGAAAACCAAAAATATTTGAAGTAAAAGTGTTGAACATATTTTCTATCTAAACTATAATATTAAATATCCTTTACAAAATTATAGCCATTTCAATACCATAAAACAATTCATCTGCATCAGCATGCATTAATATCTGTACCCAGATATTAGGCTGGACCAAGGGGTATTCATTGAATTGATCAAAGTTCTCTTGAATGATGGCAAGGCAGCTCTAGATGAGTTCAGTAGTTTTCCTTTAACTTAACCTATAAATTGCTGCAATATTGGTTTGTGCAGAGAATAGACTATTCTCTAAGTTGGTTGTAAAATCTAAATTTGCTTTTGTATCCCAGTCTAGTTGCCAAATAAATACTGATTTCTCTTGAGCATATGTTATCTAATAGCCATAAGTTGAAAGATGTGTGCAGTATTAGAAAACTCATTTCCAATTTTCATGTGATAGACTCTACTTATAAACGCATCACTTTGTTTCTGAAAGGAATTTGCTTGAAAAAATATAGAGACGTGTAAATACTATCTATAGAACAACTATGTCACTATTAGAAGAGAAACGATACCACTCAAATATTTAATAAAAATCTGTCAGTGATGTTTGCATTTAGCTATTTCAAAAAAGTAATAGATTTTGTTTGAAATAGTTCTACTTAACTAGATAAAAATAATTTGTTCAATTATTTTATGAATATTTAAATGATTTATTCCAACAAAGCATGCAAACTGCATTGTCCTTCAATTTATATTCATTTCTTCAAGTGGCCATATATTAATCTAATAAATATGTAAAATATTAATTGTAAGCTGATAGTGAGAACTATGTATTATTAGAAGATCTCTTACCTTGTTTCTTTTACAAACTGAAATTTTCACCTTGTGCTAATAACTCAAGAAACTAATCACAGTTCATTTTTTATCATTACTTAGAAATGTCAGACAGAAATTAAAAGTAGAGGTCAGAGAGTCCTCCACATTTTATCCTAAACTTATGGTTACTTTCTAAATCACTTTTTCTTCAGTGATGTTCATATGTTGCATGTCGATAAAGAATCGGGTTATGAGACATGAGGAATAATTTAAGTTGGAATGGAATCACATATTTGAAAATATATGACAAAAGTAAGAAGATATATTTTTCTAAAATCTGACTCAGTTCTGATTAACTATAGATAATGTATTAGATACAATATAATAGATCTCATTTCTCTTATTTATATCTATATAAAATATGTTATGTATTTAAATTATATATTTATGTATATTGTATATCATTATAATTGTATAATATATATTTAAATTATATATTTAAATTTTATATTATATAATATGTTTAAATTATAATAGACACATTTAAAGATCAACTGGATCTAAACTTACTTTTTTGTAAAGATTTTGAATTCACTTTCTTTGATCAATACGATATTGTTTACATTTTCTATGTGTTTTTTTTTTCCTGTGTTATCGTCTCACTATTTGGGTATTTTGTGCCTTACTATAAATTGGTTCTTATTCCTGAAGTTGTCAAATACAATGGCATGAATTTTTAATAAATTCCCTTTATTAATTTTTAAATGTCTTTGGAGTCTGTATTGACATTTATATTTTATTCTCTTTATCAGTAATTTTTGTTTTCCCCTTTTTTCTCAATTAGTCTTACAGATTGAGATGTAGTGTAGCAATATTCTAAAACCCCTTTTTGACGTTGTGTATTTTTTCCATTTTGTGTCTAACTTTCATCTCAATAATTAATGTGTGCTGTTACTTCATTCCTTTTCTTATATTTTCTTTGGGTTTAATTCTTTTCTTATCTATTATCTTTTTTTTTTTCTATTTTTGAGGTTTTAAATAAATCATTGATGTTAAACTCTTTTCCTAACATATGCAGTTTGAGGGGCTGGGATTGTGGCTCAGCGGTAGAGCGCTTGCCTCACATGCGTGAGGTGCTGGGTTCAATCCTCAGCACCATGTAAAATAAATAAATAAATAAAATAAAGATATTTAAAAAATATACGCAGTTTGATCTATTATTATCTGTATGTACTTTTTAATCTCATGAATTATGTCACACTTTGTTTTCATTTTCACTCAGTTCAAAATATTGACTATTTTCTCTTATAATTTTTGTCTTTGAGTCATATACATTTTAAATATCCATTTTACCTTTTATAATTTTGTTTTCATTCATTTATAATGAGATACAAAGTGCTTAGATAGTATGTTCTGTGTGAATTGTTTTGAATATTTTGAGGATTAAGCCTTATTTTCTAGATTATTTTAGTAAAATTTTATGGACACTTAGAAAGAATTTTTGTTTGAAAGCATTCGTGTTTGGTGTTTGTTGACATTGAAGTTTATAGGATAGATTAGGCCAGTTTGGTTGATAGTGTTACAGGGCTGCTGCTTATTTCATAGCTATTGCTATATTTTGGTTAGCTTATTTAATTAACTAATAAAAGGTAAGAGTTTGTGGCATCAGTTGTAATTGTGTATTTTAAGAAAATTCTTCCTTTATTTCTGGCATGTGTTGTTTAGTATGCTGTGAATCTCTGTTGTATAGTTCATGTATATCCAATGTTTTCAGGATGTTTTTTGATGACTGCATAGTTGTTCCCTGAAAACTCATGTATCTCTGGTATACCTTTGCCTTTTTATAATTTATAGTCAAGACAATCTTTTATGCTCAGTGCATAAAATTTCATGACAAAATTGTCCAGCCTCTGACTTTGAATTGTTTATATCTTTATTTTCAAAGTGTGTGCTTTTTTCCTAAATGTTTTATGGGTGGATGCAGCTATTTTAGGCAATTATAACAATATTCTTTTTCTTTAAACTTTACATTCCATTGTGTTTGAAATTTTTATATATTTTTAAGATTAAGTATGGCACTTTTGTATGCATTTTATATTTTCCCTGTGGGCTGATTATTTCCCTATTCCTTCCATGCTGGTATACTTATTTTATTTTATGTTGTAGAGAATGAGATGATTTTTTCTTAGATTTTGCCTGTGAATATTTATGTTCATTTTACTTCTATTGGATATAAAAATCCAGTTTATAAAGTTTTTTTCTCATTATGAATTTTAAATAGTATAGTTATTTTTCCATATGTAATGTCTTTCTCTCTCTCTCTTTCTGTCTTTAGTTTTTATATTTAGTTTACAGCAACGTACTCTTTTCCATCTACATATAATTACCTTCATGTTTACCTTGATTACATTGGCCTGTTTATATCACTAATGTCATCAACTCTGCAATCTTCTCAACTATTATTGCTTCAAATATTTCTTTGGCCTCATTTCATTCCCCAACCCCATTCCTTGCTCCTTCCCTCTCTTTTTTCTCTATTATTCATGGTTCCAATTATGATTATGTTAGACATTTTAATATTTTCCCTCTAATCTCAAACTTTATGTACTGTCCTTTAATGTTTTTTGTTTTTCTGAGTCTAGTTTCTTTTCCAGTTGATTTTTCTTTAAGTCCAATGATAACTTTCTTCTGTTTTGTATAATTTTCTGTTAGGCATATTTAATGAATTTTTTTATCAGAGCATTTGCATTTTAAAAATTGTTTCCACATTTCTTCTAAATTTCTTAATCTTATACATTTCCTATCTTTTCAATAAATACTTCAGCATTTTTTAAATTTTTATTTATTTATTTATTTTGGTACTGGAGATTGAACTCAGGGGCACTCGGCCACTGAGCCACATCCCCAGCCCTATTTTGTGTTTTATGTAGAGACAGGGTTTCACTGAGTTGCTTAGTGCCTCGCTATTCCTGAGGCTGGCTTTGAACTTGCGATTTCTCCTGTCTCAGCCTCCCTAAGTGCTGGGATTATAGGCTTGCGCCACCGTGCCTGGCTTACTTCAGCATTTTTATCATAGTAATTTATACTCTTCATTGTAATTTTTACACTTGGGATGTCTTTGTTGCTGTTTCTGTTAATCGTTTTTATATGGAAAGTTGGCCACCACTTTTCTTGCTTTTACAGGTTTTATGGGAATTCTAATTTTATGCAGGATATTTTATGAAGCAGAGAATGAAGTAACATCTATTTATTTTTTAAGAATAGAATGATATCTGTCTTCTTTTAGTCTGATAGTGGGGACTGAATCTATAAGCTATGCAGTTAAATTCTGTGATTTGTAGCAATGTCCTTGTGATGTAGTTCACCACAATTTCAAGTGTTTTGAGGAAATCTGGCAATTTTCTATTTAGTAGGACTTGGTATCTGAGCCCTACATTGGCTTTGAAGTTCTATTTTTCAGATAAATCACCTGATTTCCAAAGGAATGGAAATATCACGCTGCTCTGAAACTCTGCTGCTGTCTTCTACATTTACTTGGGAGATATCTTTCATCTCAAATCTCACTGGTGACTTTGTTTATGGCTGCAGCTACTCCACATTCTATGAAGGTGGAGATTTCTTCTAGGAAGCTTTCTCAGATGTTGAATGCCTCTCCAGGCATTCTATGTTGATAAATATCAGTATGAAAAGGGCTTGAGCTTATTGAGCTTATCTCCTCTTCCGGTAGTCTTCTATAACTGAAATCCATGAGTGGCCTTTTTTTTTCTTTTCATTTCCCCCTCCCCACTTAAATCTCTTCTGCTTTTTTCCCCTTTTTTCCTAGCAAAAATAAAGTAAGGTTGCCTAAAGGCTAAACCTTGTTTATTTATTTATTGTGGTGCACAGAATTGAACACAGGGCCTTCCCTTTGCTAGACAAGCACTTGGCCACAGAGTTGTAATCCCAGCCCTGCTTGCAGGATTTCTTTCAGTTTTTCTTTCTCCAGTTCTTTTCTATCTAGAAATATGGACCACCTGAAGGAACTTTACCCTATTCTCTTTTCATGCCTATATTGTCAAGCTAATATACTAAAGATTGAATGAAGACCAGTGTGAATAAACTAGGGGTTAATACTTTTTTACCCTGTGTCAGGAGCTCTTGCTGAATTTATTTTGCTATGCCACCCTGCACATGATTCTGAAAAGTTTGTTTTTATATAGGCAAGTTTCTCTTCATACTAGATTATGCCATATAGGCCATCTTATTTCCTTTTCTTTGGGGAGGTAGAGGACAGTTGTAGATCTCCTTCCTTTCACCAAAGACTGTTACTTCTGTAATATAGTACTTTAACTTTCTTCATATTCACCTGGCACAGGTGGCATATGCCTATAATCCCAGCTACTCTGGCAGCTGAGGCAGGAGGATCTCAAGTTTGAGGCCAGCATCAACAAGGCAACAAGGCAACAAGGCAAGAGCCTCCCTCAAGATAAAAATAGAAAAGGCTAGGGTGTAGCTCAGTGGTAGAGTTCCTCTGGGTTCAATCCCAGTACTAAAATAAATAAACATAAAAAGTTTATTTGCCCTCACAGCATTATGATGTTTTTCTTTCTTAAATATATAATTTCTTGCCTATTCAATTTGTTTTTATTTTTAAGGTGGCTATGGTTGCATCTTATGACTTTCTACATCTGTACCAGTAGTATTGTTTAAAAATCTAGTAAAATATGACAAAAATATTCATACTTACTTACAGATAATGTAATTTCCATTGTTTTTCATCTGTTTATAGAGATTGAATTGTCTTTCATTTAATATATGTTTTCTTTGATCTAAAGAAATGATCATTTACATTTCCTTACAGCCAACTGGTCATGAAACTCTTTGTTTATTTCTCCAATAATATTTTTATTGTATTTTAATCTTTTCTAGAAATACAGTCTTTCCAAGGTTTAGGCATTTCTTTTTTCCTGCAACACTTTAAGATGCTTTCATTGTCTTCCATCTTTCTTTGTTTATAAAGAGGTGTCAGTAACGTATTGGAAGTTACTTTTACTTTGTTCACCTCACCTATTGTAATCTGTTATTTCTGTGTCTGTTTTTAAGAATCTTCCCACCACACATGGAAATCTACAATTTAATTTTATTAAATATGTGATTTAATTATAATATGTCTTGATATGGTTTTGGTTGAACTTGGATTTATACTTTTGTTTTGTTGTTTTAATTACACTTGGAAGATTGTTTTCCTTTATTTTTCAAATGTATTTCTGCCCCACTGCCTTTTGCTGACACTCCGGTTATGTTCATATTGACTCCTTAATGTTGTCCCACAGATCACTGGATTTTTGTTCATTTTTCTGTCATTTTCTTTTTAAGATCCCTGTTTACCATGGTCCACATCTACTGCCCTAACTTCACCTACCTAAACCACGGGAGCTCTTTATTCGATATCTCTCACCTTCTTGGTGTTCTACCTCACAAATGCAGGCCACCAAGGCTCTGCACTCCAATCTCTGCCTCTTCAGGTTAACAGGACTGCTCTTGTTTACCTTGTCTTTCCTCCTTGAGCCATGGTTTGGCAGGTGTCTCCTGGAGAAAGCAGAAAGTTCTTTTTTAAAATTCACTGTCTCATGGATCACAGTTATGTGCTTAATCATTTCTAGTGTCTAAAATCTGTTGTTTTATATATTTTACACATTTATTTGCTGCTCATTTTGGAAAGGCTATATCAATATTAGTTATTCTCTCATGAACAGAAGACTATTTGTTGAGAATAACAATTCTTATTAATTATTAACAGTAAATAGTGCTTAAAATAATTCTGAATTATAAGAATGTGCTTCATTTAGAAAACTTAGGTACAATATTTCTAGACTAATTCTATATTTCTTATTTATATTCAATTCAAAAGTTGGGTGATTTTCTACAGCTATTTTCACTCTTGGTTTTTGAAACTCATACAGTGTATGATAATTTTCAATCATATTTCTGTTGCTACTTTTATTTGGGGAATTAATTTCAATATCATATAATTAAATCAAAGTAGACATGGAAATTGTCAAAGTATTTATTATTTTTAAATTTAAATTACAATAAATAAAAAAATTATTAATGTTTTGAAAGAAGGAAAACTGAATGTGGAATGAATTTAGTCTCGACCATTTTAATAAAGGCTTTCTGTCAATTATCTCCAAAAATCCATATTTATAATAAACAAAATGTTCTAATATTTAGGGAACTTGTTGATTTTGTGGTAAGTTTTCCATCTTATTATTTTGAGAATAAAATCTTATATTTTCAGAGAAAATATGAAGGTTCAACAATGTAATGATAGTTTGAGTAAATAATGAATAAACATACTGAACATACTTCAAAAGTATGCTACAAATTTAATTCAATGGCAAATATTATCTTATTACATTATTATTGTTTCTATTTAGGCTAGTGAATCAAACAACTTCAAATCCTTTAATATACTTCTAATCTTTGGAACTTACTTATATAAAAAGAGGTTCTTCAGGACTTAGGGAATTTTTTCCTGAGCCCCAGCCCTCTAATCTGGGTTAGTTGTGTCTGTTTTGTGCACCCATGGCTTATCCTGGACATATTTCAAAAATGGCACTTAATTTACAGAATCATAATAATCTTCTGAGTTTTTTTATTTTTCCCATTTGACTTTACACAGTTCATGAAACTGCGAAAGATATAATTCATCCTCAGTAAGCATTGCAGCATCTAGTACAGAACAGACATTTAATAGTCACCCGTTTAAAAAAAACCATGAAATTATTTTTATATTTCAATTTGCATAAAATATTATTCTAGTAGGAATAAGAACATTAATAAACTATTACATGCTAACACTATATTTTTATCTTATCTTACAGGTTCCTAAATCTGATCTACAATGGAAAAATTTCTTTTTTATCTGTTTTTCATTGGCATAGCAGTGAGAGCTCAGATCTGTCCAAAGCGTTGTGTCTGTCAGATTTTGTCTCCTAATCTTGCAACCCTTTGTGCCAAGAAAGGGCTTCTATTTGTTCCACCAAACATTGACAGAAGAACTGTGGAACTGCGGTTGGCAGACAATTTTGTTACCAATATCAAAAGAAAAGATTTTGCCAATATGACCAGCTTGGTGGACCTGACTCTGTCCAGGAATACAATCAGTTTTATTACACCTCATGCTTTTGCTGACCTACGAAATTTGAGGGCTTTGCATTTGAATAGCAACAGATTGACTAAAATCACAAATGATATGTTCAGTGGGCTTTCCAATCTCCATCATTTAATATTGAACAACAATCAACTGACTTTAATTTCTTCTACGGCATTTGATGATGTCTTTGCCCTTGAGGAGCTGGATCTGTCCTACAATAATCTAGAAACTATTCCTTGGGATGCTGTTGAGAAGATGGTTAGTTTGCACACCCTTAGTTTAGATCACAATATGATTGATAACATTCCTAAGGGGACTTTCTCCCATTTGCACAAGATGACTCGGCTAGATGTAACATCAAATAAATTGCAGAAGCTACCACCTGACCCTCTCTTTCAGCGAGCTCAGGTCCTAGCAACCTCAGGAATCATAAGTCCATCTACGTTTGCACTGAGTTTTGGTGGAAACCCCTTGCATTGCAATTGTGAATTGCTGTGGCTAAGGCGTTTGTCTAGAGAAGACGATCTGGAGACCTGTGCTTCTCCTGCACTTTTAACTGGCCGCTATTTTTGGTCAATTCCTGAGGAAGAGTTTTTGTGTGAACCTCCTCTCATTACTCGTCATACACATGAGATGAGGGTCTTAGAGGGGCAAAGGGCAACGCTGAGGTGTAAAGCCAGGGGAGACCCTGAACCGGCAATTCACTGGATTTCACCTGAAGGGAAGCTAATTTCAAATGCAACAAGGTCGCTGGTGTATGATAATGGAACACTTGACATTCTTATAACAACTGTAAAAGACACAGGTGCTTTTACCTGTATTGCTTCCAACCCTGCTGGGGAAGCAACACAAACAGTGGATCTTCATATAATTAAGCTCCCTCACCTATTAAACAGTACAAATCATATCCATGAGCCCGATCCTGGTTCTTCAGATATCTCAACTTCCACTAAGTCAGGTTCTAATGCAAGCAGTAGTAATGGTGATACTAAAATGAGTCAGGATAAAATCGTGGTGGCAGAAGCAACTTCGTCTACAGCACTACTTAAATTTAATTTTCAAAGAAATATTCCTGGAATACGTATGTTTCAAATCCAGTACAATGGTACTTATGATGACACCCTTGTTTACAGGTAAGAAAAATTAAGCAACTTTAAGTAGCGACCATGCATCTTTGTGTAAGGCTTATTAATGTACTCCTGTTACTTTTAAATTGGCAGTGTTATTCTGTGTTGCAATTACAGTTCTTTATTTTAAAGTGCCTAATGTAAGGCTTGAAAATGTGGTGGATGTATATGGGGAAATATTTTAAATGGTGTTATTTTTAAAGAGTTCAAATTTATATTTAATATTATGCTTATTTTTTTCACTTCATCTAAGAGATGTGACTATCAGAGAAAAAGATTGATTTAAGTTAAAAATTCAAAAACATACCAGAACTTACACATCCACATGAGTGTTCTTTCCTTCAAGGAAGTCACGTTGGGAGGCTATACCATTATCCCAATGATGCTGCCATTGCTCAAAGCACTTTTGGAATTATCTTTAGAACCTTCGTCATACTATTTTGAATATACCCAGTGGTGGCAAATCTTCGTCTTTTGAGGGTGAATTTGAATTTTGGAAACAAGCAAAAGCCATTTGGAGTCAAGTCTTGTGAATAAGGTGGGTGATCAAGATGGGTGCCATTTTTGGTCAAAAATAGGATGTAACTATAAAATAATGAGACTGATTCTTTGAGTGATTGATTTATGTGCGTGTGTGTTGTCTCATGTGCACTGGTTCTTAAGACAGTTCCAAAGAGAAAATTTATAAATATTTTGAGCAGTGAAAGTATCACTGGAGTTAAGTATACAATATCTGGGTTAGAACAGTTAATGGAGAATTTGCATCTGGTAATGAATTTCTGGTATGTTTTTCTAAAGTTCAGCCTCATTGATTTATAGTCACATCTTGTCCAATTTTTAGTTGGAAATATTTATTCCTTCATAAACTTCACTGGTGATAGGTTGTTATTACTCTTAGGAAAGAATGCAAAATCATGATTTTGACAGAATTATTTTTTTAAGCTTTTTCAGATATCAGATCAATTTCATTGTTATATGCATAGATTAAGTTTTTCACAACAGTTTGATTTTCATTCATGGATGGAAATGAGAATCAGTTTTTAAAAGAAGCATGGACTAGCAAGAAAAAATAAAAATATCCTAGCTCTCCATGTGATCAATCCTGGCAAGGTTCTACCTGGCTGAGTTTTAATTTCCTCATCTTTAAAAGTCAGAGATTAGACTAAGTGGTTTCTAATAGCCCCTTCATCACTGAATACAGGTAGAGGTAGACTATGATATATGTGGGTGAGCTTTACCTAGTTTGATGTTTCATCCCGGGCTCTTCATCTAGCCTCTGGGCAACTTAATCAGTGGTCAATTACAGGCATTGACTCTACCCCTCGACTTCCTGTGGTTGAGGGATATTTTATGTATTTTAAGCATTAGGTCTGTGAAATGTGAAATAAGTCAGGTTTTACTTTCTAAATTCCAAGGTTTTAATCTGCCATGATGAGCAAATTCTCTGTGACCTTGAGGAAATTGTTTAAGTTCCCACTTAATGATTGTCATCTGTAAAAGTGAAAATTCCTTTTTCATAAGGTCATTGTAAAGATTAAATTTTAGTGTGCAGAAAGGGCTTAGTAATGTCCAGCATTTATTATATACTCGCTATATGGAAGTAATATGTCCTAAGTACGCTGTCTGGCTTGAAAATATCCTGGTACATTTAGAACTCCTTGTTTAGGTTCTGTCACAGATTAGTATTACCAAGTTCTAAAATTTCTAAAACTCACTAACAGGGAAAAGATATGGTTACGAACCAATTTTTTTTTCTAAATTATGTTTAGTGAAGGTCATGTGCTTTTTACCTTAGAAAAAAGTGAAAATAAAAATAAACATTCACAAAAATACTTTTAAAGTGTGATAGATTCAAAGATGTCTATAGATTTTTGTCAAATTTTAAAAAATGTGCCTTGATGGAAATTTTCTTTCTTGCACAATGGTTGAGGGGTTTACACTCAGGTCAAAAGCTGGCCCTGTTCTTGTTTCCAGGGTGTTACTTGTACATTTATACTTTCCTCATTTATAGACTGAAACATATAGCAGACCAAGACATAGGAAAGGGATGAGATCTGTAAATAAAATGCTTTAATCTTTGTAATTATCTTAGTTATTAAAGCTAGATTTAGTGGGTACCATTCCGTAGCAGATTATTAATGATTTGGAAAATAAATGCCCTGAAATGCATTTCCATTCTGCTTTCTAATGTGATTGTCAGTGTTTTCCTTTTCTTCAAATTGGCTTTTAGTCACAGAGGTGTTGTAAGTGCTAAATGGATTTGTTTAGCAGTCAGATAATGTCACAGTCACACCTTTCAAAAGCAATTTGTCATAAATGATTTTTCAGCAATGGCTTTTATTAGGAGTTCTGCTTTGCCAAGCAGTGTAATTAGTAAGCTTGTCAAGGCAGGGTGCAGGCACCATTAATATAACGTGGACTCTGACAATGACTTTTAGCCTTTTAACTCGTAAATATAAGATTAGATCATATTCATTTATTTCATATCTGTTAGAAATGTGCTTACCTTAATGAGTGCTGAAATGAGACAGAACTAAACTTCTAATGACTTTGTGTGTGCGTGTTTTCTTTTGTTTTAAATATTAACACAAATTCCATTGTCCCTCAGAATGATACCTCCTACGAGCAAAACTTTTCTGGTCAATAACCTGGCTGCTGGAACTATGTATGACTTGTGTGTCTTGGCCATATATGACGATGGCATCACTTCCCTCACTGCCACAAGAGTCGTGGGTTGCATCCAGTTTACCACAGAACAGGATTATGTCCGTTGCCATTTCATGCAGTCCCAGTTTTTGGGAGGCACCATGATTATAATTATTGGTGGAATAATTGTAGCATCTGTGCTGGTTTTCATCATCATTCTAATGATCCGGTATAAGGTTTGTAACAATAATGGGCAACACAAGGTCACCAAGGTTAGCAATGTTTATTCTCAAACTAATGGGGCTCAAATACAAGGCTGTACTGTAACACTGCCCCAGTCCATGTCTAAGCAAGCTGTGGGACATGAAGAGAATGCCCAGTGTTGTAAAGTTGCCAATGACAATGTGATTCAATCTTCAGAAACTTGTACGAGTCAGGACTCTTCTACCACTACCTCTGCTTTGCCTCCTACCTGGACTTCAAGCACGTCTGTGTCCCAAAAGCAGAAAAGAAAGACTGGCACAAAGCCCAGTACCGAACCACAGAATGAAGCTGTCACAAACGTTGAGTCCCAAAACACTAACAGGAACAACTCAACTGCATTGCAGTTAGCTAGCCGACCTCCCGGTTCTGTCACAGAGGGGCCCACATCTAAAAGAGCACATACCAAGCCAAGTAAGTTTCTCACTTTGCCTGCTGAAAGATCCAGAGCGCAGCACAGGTATTCGCTGAGTGGAGAAGTAAAGGAATACTATTGCTTTGCTAACTCACCGAACACACGTGAACTGTTCTCTAAAAGAAGCATGTCTATGAATGGGATATTAATTCAATCTGATGGTTCTGATGGTCCTAGTGGAAAAGTCACTCTTTCAAACTCTGAGAGATTATCAGAAAGCTTTGTGTAATCTATTATTTCTTTTTAATGAAAATTTACTTTGGAAATTGAAATGCAGAATTTCAGTCATCTGATAGGCTAGTAGGGCTATGGTTCTATAAAAACTATCTAAGGTACAGTTATTGTGTGTGTGTGTGTGTGTATGTGTGCGTGTGTACACACAAATGCTCATACACCCATATGAAAGTTATATAGATAAAATGATTTAAGGGGGAAAAACATGAGATAGCAAGAGACAGCAAGAGTGCCTTCCCCTTTTCTAACCTGCAGGTTCTGTAGTAGCAAATTATGAAATGAAAATTGTCACAAGGAAAAAAAATTGTATTGCATAAAACATTTTATTTCCTCCAGTTCTAGAAAGGGCCTCCTATGGATAACTGGAATTTTTCAATGAGCAGATTTTATATTTTTTTACAATGAAAATTGTGTTGTAGAGAACAAGTCTGTGTTGTTGTATTATTTAAAATAAAACGTTCAATTATGATAACTGCATAATGCTAGAATAAGTACCCTTCTCAACAATGCTATTGGGAAAGTACCTTAATGTTACAAGATGTTCATTCTGACACAGCTTTTCCAGTGGAAAGAAAATAAAATGCAATTCATTTTGCATTTATCAAAAAATTCAATCAGTTTTGTGTCTCCGGCCACAAATTTATGTGCATCTACTTGGGCATATGATGATGTTTTTATTCATTCAACACATATTTGCTGAATGAATATGTTTTGTATATTCTTAATGCAAGTTAAAGAGGAGGAGTCAAATATAAGACTGCCTTTATGAAAAGGGTGTTTAGTGAACTAAAAAGTGAACTAAAAACTTCTAATGGAGTTTTCATCACATTTTAAATAACATAATATCATTGCTCATTAACCAAATAGTGACTTCTCCCTTTCTGGGCTATATAATTCTACATCTGAATGTTTTCCTCTTAAAGTAAATGTATTTATTATTTTGACAAAAGACAATGATAAATTTAATCAGATATCATGGAATTTAGTCAGATACCATTTTTGTAAAGGATTTTAAATAATATTATTTTTTAATAACTTCATTCTTGGAAATTTACTGAAATTAAGATCTGTAGATACATGTCCTCATCTACTTGTTGAAAAAAATAATATACTAATATGATAGTATTTTATTCATGATCTATAAGTACTGTTAACATGCAAGTTTTGTTTTCTTTACTTTTTGATTTATTTTCATTTTGTGTTGAAGATATCGTTCATGTGAGAACTTAGACTCATTACCTGGCACAAATGAACATGATATTTCAGCCATTAACATAACCAGTGGGTACTTAATATATGCCATATACTCCCTGTAAGTTAAATACACAGTAAAAGTTTATTAATTCTTTCAAATCATTTAAAGCAGAAGTGCAAAATGTGAAATTATTGGCTTAATTTCCCTCTGGTAGAGGCATATACAAAAATTCCAGTAAATTTTTACTGGACAGAGTTACATCTTATCCTCTGTAATTTATTATTTCATTCAATGAGGAGTATACACGAAGTACTTACAGATGACTTTTTATACAGTCTTGAACAAAATTGCCGATGTTGCATTTCCTAAGTTCCTTCTTTGTCACTTCCCTCTCTGAGAAGTTTGCCTTTCACATTTACAAAGTCTAATTATAATTCATTGTTCACAGAAATAGTTCTTTGAGAAATAAATTAGTTCACGGGTGTGGTTGTAGTTTGTGAAATCAAAAGCAATACTCAAAGAGGTGTATTATCAAACCTCTTACGCTAATAATGCTATAACTCAACTCTGCATTTTAAACTAACATCAGTTACACTGTTTCTCATGAGGTGATGATAACAAAACATTACTCTTCCCCTTCATAGATTGATGAGAAAAGTATTAAAAGGTCTTTACTGGAAAAAAGCTTGCAAACTTTAAAGAAGTAAATCTCTAAGGAAATAATTTCTGCTATCAGGAAGGATAAGGAGGGCCTGAGGTTATGTAACACAGCAGTTTAACATACCTTCTCCAAGCTACTAATGAACTTATTTTATGATTTGCAGTTGCTGTGTTTTTAAAAATGAATACCACACTTGTTTGTCTAATGAAACTTTGATTAAAATATCTTATTTCTTATAGATATTTAAAATTCTATGATATCTAATCATTTGAATTTTGTTTTGCTTGACTAAAGTTATTGAAAATAATTCTTTTTTTATTACTTTTACTAGACTGTATTCAGATTATATTAATCAAATGCATGCACATTTGTTCTTAAAAGTGAACTTTTGGTCTATCTTTCTAAAAGTTTATATTTTGAAAGATCAAACATGATTGATCTATGATAAAAGTCAAATGTGTTTTGTATTTGTTAAGTACATGATGAAATTTTAACTTAGGGAGATGAAGAATGTTACCTTACTACAATGTCTGAAACAGAATAGTCATTAAGATAAATGAATGAGCAAATGGATAGATAGATAAATCACTGCTGCCAGGGGAGGGAGATGGTAATAAGAATTTTGATTAATTAGCACAATGAAGGTTTGTGATCAGATATTACATCACCATGAAAAGAAATTCTCTTATTTTTTTTTCAGTTTATCTTTCTGTCATTATGGCATTCCTTATTTAATCCATCATATCTATGATCTAGAACATATGCTGTTTGTTATTGCTGACTATCCGCAGCATTGATATGCTATTTTTACTTCCTTGTCCTTAATTACTTTTCTTGAATTTTTAGCTATTTTACATTACCAGCTTATTCAATGTTAAGGCAAAATTACAAAACACAATCTCTGTCATTAATCATATTTTAACAGGCATTCATTCTAAACATTTTAAAAAATAATATGGGTCCTATGTTATTTTTTTCCTTTTGGATAATCATCCTCAAATTGAAAAATACCAAATTGCTATTACAATAGGGTCAGAGGGGTAATGTAAACCCAAATTCACCTCAAAATTCCAAGAAGCAGCATTTGATTTGATGAATATTTTAACTTTTAAGCTTCAAATAGTTTAATACACAAATATGCTAAATTGAACTATTTAAATACAGCAACCAGTAACACTGACACTGTGGCCAGTTTATTTCCTGTAGTTTTTCTAGCCATTAATGGAGTCAGTTGAGTTCTCAATACACTATTTTTGCTTTAAAACAGTTGATTTTGACTGTTTTGCATATTTATTTTATGAAAAAAGGTTTTAGAATATTTCTAAAGTATTGTAAGTAATCTATAAACATAAGAAATCTAATCTCAAAAATACATACTTTCTCCATAAATATTTGAAGAATAACTAAAAATTAAATGTTCTATATTTACTTGTCTAAAGGAATGTTTTTATTCTTTTCCCTTTTTTTGTGAAATATTTGCCTCTGATTTAAAACTGTAGTACTTGCTTCCAACATAGTTTCAAATATTTTATTTGTTTTTATTTTTGAAAAGAAACTTCCACTTATATATCTAAAATAATTAAGAGTAATTATTACAAAATTCATCTCAATTTCCTTTCCATTCATAAGTTTTAGTATTTCTGTTCAGTTTATATACAGTAATAAATTCATATAATCTTTAAAATGCCAATAATTAAAAATTCTATAAACATAAAAATATCTTCTCTTAGGTAGAATCGTAACAGCAAATGAGACATTTCTACAAAGGCAACAAATACAAACCAATTGTTTTGGTATGGGTGGTTTCCAGTTGTATTTAAAAATGCTAAGAAAAGCCTGGCTCAGTGGCACACGCCTGTAATCCCAGCGGCTCAGGAGACTTGTCAGGAGGATCTCAAGTTCAAAGCTAGCCTCAGCAACTTAGTAGGACCCTAAGCAACTCAACGAGGCTCTGTCTCTAAATAAAATATAAAAAGAGGCTGGGAATGGGGCTCAGTGGTTAAGTGCCTCTGGGTTCAATCCCTGATACCAAAATATAAAACAAAAAAAGCTAAGAAAACTATGTCCTTTCTATTAGAATAGATATGATGTGCTTTCATCCCCTTGCTCTGGGTCCCATTGTGTCACAGAAGCAGTGCAATGTTTCCATGGTAAATGAGGATGCTCCTATGTGAGTGTGGACAGGGTTGACACAGTGGTACATTAGATGGAAGAGTATGAATTTCTTTTCTTCTTAGCTTTTTAGTAATGGTAATAATCATAATTTAGCTTATGCTATTAGCGACATTGAATATTTTATGGCAAAGAAATGCCATTGAAATTGCCTCAAGGAGAGACAACATAATAAAAATCAACAACTGGATTTTTGAAAGTCTCAAAGCTCTACCTCTCAGATTACTCGGTCCTTTCCTTCCCATGTTAGATAAATATATGCTGGGATTATAAATGCAATTAGTTTTGTCAAGTGTTTCTTTGCTCTTTATTTTTTCAAAGGAAATAATCTATACTTCTTATACTAGTGCAGAAGATACCTTAAAATAAAAAGAGTGGGTAATTATATTCCTGTGATTGAACCATCCAAAAAACATGGTGTCAGCTGAAGTAGGTTATAAAAAGTAACAGTTTTAACCGGGAATATATTTGTGTTAAATCACTTCATTAAGCAATGGTAATACATTTATAATTCTGTCAAATGTTACAAATAATCAGTATAACAAGATAGTCAGTGTACTACTCTGCCTTTTGATTATGTTCAACTATTCCTAAGTAAAATTTTACAATCTAAAGTTAACATTAAATAAATAAATAAATATTTATTCTGTATATGTATAAATCTATATATATACTCTGTAATACATATGTACTCTGGATAAGAGTCACGTCTTTTATCTATGTTACTATACACATAGATAAACAAATAATTATTTAAATCACAATTTTTTTCCTATAATATGAATTTGCTATTTTGTGATTGATAAAAGAAAATTAGATTTAAATGGCTTATCAAAGAACTTCTCCAGGAAAAATCATAGAAACTGCAATTTATCAGATAATAATGGTCTATATATTTTCCAGTACAAATTTATTATTATAAATTTCCTTATGATAATCATATCTACAACCTAATTTCACCCATTCTTTTCAAATCAGTAACTCATATTTATGAATTTTAAAAATGAGAAATCTATTTTGAAATAGATTCAGGAGAAAGTCATGGAGGCCCTTTCATTTAATGTGCATGTAGTTATAAGTGTTTGTACATGTATTTATAATAGGCTGTGTAGATATGATGATGCTCCAGAATATGTCCAAAAATAATTTTATAAAGTGATAGAGCTTATGAAATTTGTTTTTTGGTTCTACCATAATCAAATTCCCTGATCATTCTTTCTCTATAATTTGTATATGTCTTATTATTGCTTTCATGACAAACTTAATCACCAGAGACCATTGTAAATTGACATGGTTATTTGTGAAGTTTTTGTAAGAAAATATTTTGTCCTAGTCTCATCACACTCATCTGCAAACCCTGACAATGACTGTCCTTTTAGACATCTAGCTTTTCTTATCCTTGAACTACTTCCAAATGATTAATAGTGTTTGTATATGGGAAGATATTTTGCAAAACAATAGAATGTATGATATTAAGGGTTACATAATGGTATTAAACATTTATAGGCAATAGGTATATGCATATGGATATAAAGACTGAATGTTTGTGTTTAGAATATTACTCTTGCATAAAAATGAATAGATTCTCAACAAAACATGTGCTATTGTTTGGAGAGTGGATATTAAATGATGGTTAATATTATATATGGTTATTTTACATTCTGTGTGGTGAATATGGCTGAACTGCATTACTGTTGTGGCATCTTTTTTCCTTAATGCACTTTTCCATATTAATCATGTGCAACAATAGAGTTGAAAGGCTAACTCTGAGCAGGGAAAAATGAATAGAAACCTGATTTTCTTGTATAACTCTGGCAGAACAAATATTTCCTACTGAAAATTATTCATTGTGGTTACTAGAACAATATATTTTAAAATTCTGCTTTTGCAGTACTATGGTTCAGGAAGTAGCCATAAAGAACTATAAAATGTAAGAGTCATTTGCAACTGACCAAATAACAGTTAAGACAATGTAAATGAATCTTCAAGAGAAGTTACCAAGATTTCAGTGAGGAAGGTTTTAAAGGCTGTTTCTTAAAAAAAAAAAAAAAAAAAAGAATTGTTCATGACACTGAAAATTTTATCCCCAGATGCTTTGCTGACTAATGTTGACCAGAATGTCCACGAAACACAGGTGAGAATCTTATTACTTGTCACATACTTCAACCCTTGACTGGGTTTATTATTTTATACATGATTTTTCTAACTTGATTTGCTAGTTTTTGCAACTTGTCAAAATTTTCCTTTAAAACTTAACTGAACATGTCTGATTCACAATGTAATATATGAAGGTATTACTAATACTGCTTTATGTAACATTGGAGTCACTCTTGTAGTGTTGCATGGTATAATTGTTATTTTTACAAATATTTCCAAACATGCAGACAATAACTTGATAAGAATAAATTTGTTCCTATCCTTGACCTCTGTGTCCTAAGAGGAGGTGAGAGGATACATTATACTTCATTGAAATTGGATGAACACAAGTGTTTTGCTATTATCTAAAATGAAAGAAGCCACTTTAAAAATGGAGCAAAATACTACACATGAAATATTCATGGTATTCCTATTGTCAGCAACCAATTACTCTTCTTGAGGGTTTTTTTTTTTTTTTTTTAAGTTTCAAATGAGTATTTGATTCCTGCATTTTAATTGGATCAGAAAGTGTGTTTCCAAAGCAGAATAGCACTTAAGCAATCTGTTCAAACAGCTGGAAGCATCAGACATTTGTTTGAGGTTTGGCATAGGAAAAAAAGTATTGTTTTTATAAGTCTTAAAAAGGTCATTGATTTATTTGTTGGTAGTAAAAATAGGGTCTTCTTTTTAACATTTCATATTTTTAAAGACAATAATTTGGTCAATGTTAGTTTTCCCTACAGAATTCCATCCCCACATCAAAGAAAAAATTTTATGCTTTATGTCTTTACTGAATTTAAGTCTCATTTTTACCTCGCAGAAAAAGAACAGATGGCTCACTGGAAGCAATCAATAGCACAATGTCGGGCCCATGCTCTGTGTTCTGTGTGTATTGAATTGAACTGCATGAAGGTGCCTTGCTTTAACAACACCTCTTATCTCTCCCTCAGTCTGAACCTCTGTCTCCTCCAGTCAGTCTCTGTCTCTGTCACTCTGTCTCTTCCTCCGCTTTCCTTCTGTTTTTCTCATATTTAAAAGTTCATTTATTATGTGATTGGGACAGCCAGTGGAGCTGAAAGTTAGGATACTTTCAGGAGGGGATTAGGAAGTAGAAGATTAATCTATGAGAAGTATAATTCAGAACATTTGCCAAATATTCATCATTCATGGATTATGTTACATATTGTTGTGTTTATTTTACCATATTATTAGAAAGTGAAATTTGTTCTTTCTGCTAGAGATAGCACAGGATTTGCCAATGTGATAAATAAATAAATGTTTAATGATGACATTTTCATCCCATAATACCTAGTATTAATTACAGAACATTGGAAAATATACTTAAAAATAAGATGTTAATATAAACCGATCATAATCCACCACTAATATACAATTTATAATAATCTAATGTTTAATTTTCCAGTGATTGGTTCTTTCACTAATGAAGTGAATTCATGTTATGTGTATCCTTTGTATTAGATATATATGACTGTTTATTATGTGTGTGTGTAGAATATGTCCTCTTTTTAAAACTGTATGCTGAACCCTTCCTCACCCTTTTCCGAAACAAACTGCTATTATAATGTAATAGAATCTTTCCTTTCATAAATTTATAAATTTTCTATAAGCAATAGCAAGGAAAACAATTTCATCAAAAAATGATTCTACCAAAATTTAGTGTCAATACATTATACACTGGTTAGACAGCTCTTCTTACATTACTGTTACCAGATTTAAGTTCCTGTATGACCTCAACCTAAGAATTCTTGGTGTTTGATAAGTGATTTCTGGTGTACCACACTATCATTTCTACAGCTGTCAGAGGACCAGTGATGCCCCCTCTGAAGGGACTGACCTGTGTGTTTTCTTTCTTCTTATAACCTTTTGCACTCTCAGCAGCATTTTTACCATGTGTATGAAGAGCAGAAGAATGCTGGCAGAGACCCTTTGTAATCATAGCTTCTCAGCTCTGTATTTTCTGTAGCTTTCATACTGAGGTGCCAGCTAAGGTGAATCTTTTCCCAATTGAATAAAGTTGAAAAAGTTATTTCAATTCCATTTTCCAGAATATGCCTTATTCTGATTTTCTACTTTATGTGCCTTCCTAAATATGGATAAAAATAGAATGAGGTGAAATATTTCAATATAACACATACAATTCTTCTGTAATAAAATCCCATGTAAAAGGAATCAGTAAAAGGAATCAGGAACAAAGGATAGAGGAATCATTGGTAAAATTAGTGATGACGAATCTACCCATAAACTGGCCCTTAAATATAATCTTAAGTTTAACATTTTTATTCTTAAGAATAACTCAATGAGACAACAGATATGCTATGTTTAGCAATTACAATAGGAGCAGTTGACTAGTTTGCATTTATATTAATAACATCTTTTAGTAAAATTTAGTAAAATTTCTAAGAAGTATGTGTTGAGCCAGGCATGATGATGCACACCTGAAATCTCAGCTACTAAGGAGGCTAAGGAAGGAGGATTATAAATTCAAGGCCAGCCTTGGCAATGTAGAAAGACCTGGTCTAAAAAATAAATAAATAAATAAAGGAGTTAGGGGTGGAGGCTAGCTCAGTGGTAGAGTGCCCTGGGGTTCAATCCACAGTAACAAAACAAAACCAAACCAAAGTATTTTCTGTATTCAGATCAATAAAATGCATATGTTGTGTGTGTGTGTGTGCGTGTATGTGTAAACATACACAAGAACATGACATGTTCTGGTTATTTGTACCAATCTGTACTGTGACTGGTTTCTAATTTTTAATAAATTTGATTGTAATTATTCTGTTTAGTATCAATTAAGGTATTTTTTAAAAATGTAGACTATCATAAAAATCTTTCCTATGTATGCACTTAACATGAAAAATGCAGTTCTTGTAGAGAAATTATTGATTTTCGAATGAATAAAAGTTCAATAATATTGACAAGAAGATAGTAACATTTTAAAAACAATTGGAAATACAGTGATAGGATAATATATAAAATAAAAGCCAAAGAGCAAAGCAGATGTTTATGTGATGTTAATGTATATATTGAGCATTCCTAATCGAAAAATTCCCCATCCAAAATCTTCAGAATACAAAACATCAGATGATAAAAGTAAAAAATTCCACACCTGATTTCATATGATGGATCATAGTCAAAACAGTTTCACTAAAAATGTGTAAAATTATCTTTATAAGGTGTATGTGAGACGTAAGTGAATTTTGCATTTAGACTTCAGTCCCTTCCATAAGATATTCCATTGTCTTTCTGTTTGTCTCTATATAGAGATCTATCTATCTACAGAGATATCTATATATCTATCTATATAAAAAGATAGATATAGACATATGTAAGTATTCCAAATTCTGAAAAAATCTAAATTTTGAAACATTTCTGGTCCCATGCATTTCAGAGAAGGGATGTTTAACCTGTTCATCAAATATCCCTAACTTGCTATTAAAGTTTGTTGTCCTAGAAAGATTTATCATTTGCAAAGTCAAACTAGGTATATGGCTGAATATCATTTTTTTCTAGATATGTTGAATCTTCATATTACTACTGACTATAGCTCAAAATTTGGCATAACATAATTTTCTATCAAAAGTGATATGTTACTGAAAATATAAAAAAATTGTCTTCTGATTTACCAATTAAATCTATGCTATGAATCCTAAAAGGAAGAACTTGAGGATATATATCAATTGTATTTTGAAGGTAATTTTGTAATGCTTTTCTGAAAATATTCCAGGTAAAGTATGATGTGATAGCTGTATTTCAGTAGTTTACAAGGTTGTCATTTATCATATATATATGTTTATTTATAGTATATATTTATTTACATATAATATATGTATACATATACATACATATTTTATAAATTGGAAATATGTTAGTCCCTTAACTATCTTCAAACATTGGGTACATTTTATTCCTTGTTAGTACTGAAAAATTATTGTTTGCTCCAAAAATATCACTTATTAACATTATCAAATATTTTGAAATATTTTCTTAAATACTATTTTACCAAGATTTTTCACAAAAATTTTCAAAATAATTTTAATATGATTTAATGTATTGCATGAAGTTATCCACATGTATTTTATATTATTGTTTTAATAAAGAAGATTCAGTAAGGAAAAAAGTCTGTATTTCATGATGCTATTATGCCATACAAATTATAAAAACTAAATAGAAACTAATAAATATGTAGTGATTTTTGAATGAAGAAAAAGAAAACATTTCAATATCAGGCATATGAAAATATATCTTGCAAACGTTATTTTCTTTCTTTGTTAAGGATGGAATTTACATATCCATAAAGTTGAGTACCATATTGAAGGAAAAATATTTTCACAATTTTGTTTTTAAGCCTTTTAATGAAATTATTTTATATAAATTTGTTTCAAAATCATATTTAAATCAACTATGACATGCTTTGCTTGTGAATTATTATATTTTATATTCATTTTTTTGTGCATGAAGACTTAATTAGCAAAGATGAATACTATTCTTCACTATCATTAAACATATAGTATAATTTTATAAAATTTTAATGTCTTACAAAAGTCTCAGTAGACTCTTAAAATAATAGAGTTCAAAAGTGGTATGTTACGTAAAACATAAAAAAAGTCTGCCAATTCACCAATTTGATCTGTGCTCTGAATCCAAAAAGGAAGAATTTGAGGATGTATATCAATTGTATTAGAAGGACTTAGAAGGGCTAAAAAAAATTGATCTAATATATTCATATTTTACAAACCAATATGGATGTATGTTAAAACTTACATAGCATACATTAACAAAGAAAATCATTATTTTATCTTACTCAGAGCATAAATGTGAAAAACAAAGCAAAGGAAGATACCGTTTTGTGGCATGACTTACATAACCTAGGCTTCATACATTTATGTTCCTTTTGAAAAGGAGATTATTTTATATATTCATTATTATTTAATAAGTTATTTATTTATTTATTTATGTACTGAGAATTGAACCCAGGGCCTTGTGCATGCAAGGCAAACATTCTACCAACTGAGCTATATCTCCAACCCTATATTCATTAATTTTAAATTACCAAAAAAATTAAATATGGTTGTGCATGTCTAGAGATTATTCAGGTTTGTGTCTTACATTTTAGGGCAAGTAATTTATACCTGTGTATAATTTATACAGTTCAGTAGCTTTGAGATTGCTACCACAATGTTCTTATTAGCTGTGTGTTTTCTTTTCTTTTTCTTTTTTTCTTTTTCATTTCAGAGGCTGGAGTTAATCTGAAGAGCACCACTTCTCTCTCTCCTGAAAAAAGTTGCCACTGATATTTTTACTGGATAAAATTTAAAAAAGTGTTTCAGTTCACAAAGGCTAATTGATGAACTGTTGTCCTAGAAGAAATTGTCCACAGGAGCTGAGGCAGAATTCTCTGATGCCGGTGGAACAGGCTCCATCAGACCATGGTTCATTTCCTTTTCAAACCAAATTTTTTTTCCTTCTGACCTACAAGTATTTTTTTTTTTTTAAGAAGGAAAGGAAAAAAAAAAAAACCTACATTGGCATCAAGTTCTGTATCAATCCATCTTACATTGCCATTCATGATTTAACAGACTGTAGAATCTTGAATAATCTATATCACTTTAACAAATAAATGTTTTACTATGAGAGAATTTGCACAGTGCCTCATTTGTGGAAGAACCTATTGCTTCAAGTATGAGTGGTGAAATGAGTTTTTCAATAACTTATAATACTATTTTGTTTCTGGTAGTGCAAAAACATTGAGGAATCACAGATTTTCTATAATATTGAAATAACTTCTTCCATGACTGAGAAGGGGCACCCACATCTATGGGAGAACAGTATACCTATTTAAATAATCTTATGGGAGTTTTATGCCTCATTTAAGGCAGGGAGTAATGAGGTTTCTCTTTTTACGGTGGGATTTCAGGAAAGAATAGAATACATGGGCACATTATTAATAATCCAATTTGATTCATTGCTTTTCTTGATAATCAGGACAAAAAATCTTTAATAATTTCAGGACTTATGTGTCAATATAAGTGCCCATTTCTCTAATTCTGCACAATTTCATGCATATGATTTAACATGCATATGATATCATGCATATGATAAAGAACATGCATATGATTTAACACCAGCATATATAGAACTAGGATATTTTTGATGACTAACAACTGTTAATTGAGTCATGTTTAAACAGTGTCTATGCAGCTTTTTAGAGTTTGTCTTGGTTTAAAGCAGGACTGAGATGTTCTAGTTTGGCTAGTTATGGACTCCAATCTTCCAAATTCTAATAAATAGTATAATTTGAAAATTCTTTTAAACTATTGTAGTACTTGGCATAAGATATAAGTTTAATTTTAAAAAATAGCTTTGTTTTCCCCAACTGAATTCACATTCTCTAAAACATAAAGTCATGTTTCCATTCCTTCATAATTTTGGTAGTATTATTATAAGCAATAAGTAGGTTTTTTAAAAAAAAATGGCTCAAAACAAAACAAAATTAGAAAATTTGCCTTCGAAATTTCTAAATTGAACTTTTAACTGTTCCAGACCTCATTGACTATTACCAATATCTCAGCATCCATAGATAGTTTACAGAATTTAACCCACTGGAGGTTCAAAACTTGGAAGCTGTGCTCAGGAGATTGCTACATTAGACAACAAAGAGTACTTCCAGACACGGGCCAATGCATGACTGAAACAGAAGTAACAGGTTTGAGTTGCAATTTTGTTGTTAATTCATGACATTGACAATTTACCTAATTCTGTGTTTCTTGATGAATCTAATTGCTTAAAAACAACCCTGTTTATGTACATGGAAACATTTACACATATACATGTTTATATTGATAAAAAGGAAACAAGAAGCATTGCCTTTTTAGATCTCTTTTTATATATAACTTTTCAATTATATAGTGTCAGAAACAGGAATGGCTTTGCTTTTGTGGATCTTGATAAAGTACCATTTTGAGGTCTCTCTTCTGAAAACCTGCTAACTTTTTTCAAGTACATTACACTGTTTATCCTTACATTTCATCTAACCCTTGGACTGATTCTTGCTTTTCTTGATGGTGATACTTCCTTAATATTTATAGTCTGTCCTGTCATGTACTTCTTCCTTTCTTTAAAATAATTTTGTTATTATTTTCCATAGAATAGAACTTTTAGTGTGTTCAAATTAAAATTACACTTAATCACTCAAAAGTCTTTGCACCATGTCTTCCACAGTTAAATAAAAAACTTCCATTTATGTATGTGTTCAATCAAGCATTAATCAAGCATTCATAATGTATGCATTTTCTTTTTGTTAATCTTGCTAAGAGACACAGTCTGATTCTCAACCTGTGTGATAATGAATTGCTTTCATGCAATGATTATGCTTCTTATACTAAAGAGATTTAAGACAACATTGGTGTATACATATAACTGAGAAATTATTTTAGTTGAGCATATTATAATGTTCAGGAATAAGCCAGTGAATTACAATAAGTATCCACTATAACATATGGACATCAACTCATTACTATATTTCACATTCCTGAGAAATTTTGGAAGTAATCTAGTTGCTAAAATGTATATTATAGATATAAATACTTGTAGTTCAACTTATGCAAAATCTTGTAGTATATCATAAAGCACATCACATATATAAGGAATTAAAATAAAATGTTTGAATACAATATACAATAGTTTGGATAAGTGAGGTAAACTGAAAACTAATTCATATTTTAGAAATCCACAATCATTATTTTTAAAATCCATAATAAATGTAGAGCTGAATATTACTAGTAAAATAATGTTATTAGTTGAAACAAATGTTACACATAAAATAAAGCTCAAATAAATTTAAGTATTAATTTCATTTATAATTTAGTAACTCCCAGATTAGATTTTTACAAATATTGCTTGTTAGTTGAGTCTTAAAATTATCCCTGTGTAATATACAGCAAAGCTACCTGCATTGTTTTTCTCAAAAGCATTTTAATTGTGAAAAAGTATAAAATGTGATAATTCATCTATTTCAAGTATACAAGTAAATGGCAATTATATTCACTAATGTATAATCATTAACATTTTAAAAAGATAAAAATAAATTTAAAATATTAATAAAAACTGTATATTACCCACAACATAAAATATACTCATTTAGCAATAATATTAATTTTCCTCTCCAACAGCCCTGGATAAACTCTGACCTACTTTTGTTCTCTGTGAATTTGCCTATTCTAGAATTTTCCTATAAATGGGATCCTATGTAATGTTTGTCCTCCATATCTAGCTTATTCCACTTATAAAGTTTTCAAGGTTAATGCATGTTGAGGTGTACATCAGGACTTAACTTCATTTTACAGTTGAGTAATATTCCATAGCATAAATACATATACAAATACATGTATGTACATATACACATATATACCATGCTTAACCATTCCTCTTTTGATAAACACTTGTGTTGTTTCTACTTCTTGACCACTATAAATAATGCTTCAATGATGTAAAGTTATCTGTTTGAGTCTATTTTTAATTCTCTAGTTCTGTATATTTAGAGGTTTAATTATTAGGTCACATGTTAATTTCAGTATTGATTTTTTAAGATATTTAAGGAACTGCCAGATTGATTTCCACCATAGATACACCATTTTACATTCCCTCAAGTAAGGTGTGAGGATTTTAGGGCTCTAGATTGTCATCCTTGTAATTTTCAAAAAAAAATTTGTTTTCATTCAATCTGTGTGAAGTACGATAATTTGCCATTTGTAATAAGGGAATATTCTGAGAAATGCTCTGTTAGGTGATTTTTATCATTGTGCTAATGTCATAACATGTATTTTGACAAATTAGAACAGCTGCAACATCACTAAGCAATATAATCTTAAGGGTCCAAAGTCACACATACAATTTATCATAGACTGATATTATGCACACGTCACTGCATTTCATTGGGGTCTCATCTGCATTTCCCAGTGACTAATAATGCAGAGTGTTACTTCATGTACTTCTTGGATAATTCTATATATGTTTTGAAGATATATCTACTATGTATGTTTTGAAGATATATTTACTCAAGTGTCTTGCTCATAGGAAGTAGTTTGTTGTTTTGCTTTAGTTGTTAAGTTGGAGGAATTATTGCCAGTACTTTGTCAGATACATGACTTGTAAATATTTCTCCCATTTTGTGGGCTGTCTTTTCACATATTCGATATTGTCCTTTGATGAATAATTTAAATTAGTATGAAGTCCAATTATGAAGTTTTCTACTTTTCTTGTTTTTTTAGTGCTTTTTAGTGGGATGTCTTTCCACCCATTTGTGTCCTCATTAATTTCTCTCAACAATATTTTACTAATATTTATAAACACAACTGATTTTGTATATTTATTTGAGGGGGGGGTACCAGGGAATGAACTCAGGGGCACTTGACCACTGAGCCACATGCTCAACCCTATTTTTTATTTTATTTTTCCAAGAACCCCCTGCCAAACCAAAGGAAGAGTCCCTTTATCCATATTTTTCTCCAAGAGTTTAGTCATTTTAGTTCTTATATTTCAGTGGTTGATTTATTTTGAGTAAAGTTTGCTTATGGCACAGGTAGAGGTCCAAATTTATTTATTTATATATCTATTTATCTATTTATTTTTTGTATGTGGAAATTCAGCTATTCCAGGATCATCTGTTGAATAGTCTAGACTTTATTCCTTTATTAGACTAGAAAGTCTTATAAAACATACAAATAAGCAAACAACAACAATAATTGGGCATAGGACTATGGGTTTATCTCTAGGATTTCTATTCTGTTCCATTAGTCTACATGTCTGTGTTTATGTCAGTACTAGTGTATTTTGATTACTGTAGTTATAGAAACTTTAGGATTGAAAATTATATGTGCATCACTTTTTTATTCTTTTTCACAATTGTTTTGGTAATTTGAGGTCCCTTAAAATTTCATGTTAGTTTAAAATTTGTTTTTTCCACTTAAGAAAAAAAAAAAAGCGGCGGGGAATTTGTGCTGGAGTGCTGAAAGACATAACTTTGAATTTGTGTCTTGGGTAAGTGTGATAAGGCATCAATACTCACTCTTCCAATCCATGAACATGGAATGTCTTTCCACTCATTTGTGTCCTCATTAATTTCTCTCAACAATATTTTACTAATATTTATAAACACAACTGATTTTGTATATTTATTTCTTTGGGCGGTACCAGGGAATGAATTCAGGGGCACTTGACCACTGAGCCTCATGCTCAACCCTATTTTGTATTTTATTTAGAGACAAATTCTCACTGACTTGCTTAGCACCTTGCTTTTGCTGAAGCTGGCTTTGAACTCCCAATCCTCCTGTTTCAGTCTCCCAGGCCACTGGGATTACGTACCCAGATTGTATATTGTTTTTTCACCTTGAAACTTTGTGGAATTAATTGTTTAGCTCTAGTAGTTTTTTTGTGGGTGATTTGAGATTTTCTGTATATAACATCATGCCATCTCTGAAAAGAGATAGTTTTCTTTCTTCATTCCAATTTGTATGCCTTCTGTTTTCTTTCTCTTGTCTAATCTTACTGGCTTGAAATTCCAGTGGAATGTTAAATAACTGTGGTGGAAATAGTCATGTTGTTTTTGATACAAGAGGAAAACTTTCAGTCTTTCAAAATTAGTATGATTTAATCTGTGACTTTATCATGAGAAGGAAAGTTGCTTTTGTTTCTATATTCCTGGTATCATTATTATAAGCTTTATTAGATTTTATCAATTGCATTTTTAGTGTCAGTTGAGATGATCATTTGTACTTTCTTTAAACACAATTCTGTTAATGCAATATATTGCATTGATTAATTTTCTTATCTGTACTATCCTATACACAGCATTTCTAGGATAAATTTCACATGGTCTTTGTATATAATCTTTTCAATATGCTGATAAATTTGTTATGGTAGTATTTTGTTGAGGACTTTGCACACATACACACACAAACACATACATATACACACAATGGATATTGGTGTATAGTTCTATTTTTTTGAGGTATATTTTCTTAGCCTTCTTATCAGAACAATGCTGGCCTCCTAGAATGAGGGAAAATGTTGAGTCTTAGTCTTGTGTGTTTTTTGTTGTTGGATTTTTTTTAAGAGCTTGAGAAAAATCAATGATAAAACTTCTTTAAGTGTTTGATAGAAGTCTGTTGATTTAAGGGCTACTTTAAGATGCTGTTGCGCTGAAAGGAAGAGGGGCAAAAGTAAGCAAAAATTTTACAATGTTCCATTGCCATCTTAAGTTTCTTAATTCAACATCTTCTTGTTTTCTGTAAACCTTTAAGCATTTTCCAGAGTTCAGACAAAGTTTGTTCTGACAATTTCTGCTTATATTTCTTTTTTTATTTGATTTTTTAGTTTTAGGCGAACAGAATATCTTTATTTTACTTTTATGTGTGCTGAGGATCAAACCCAGTGCCTCACGCATGCTAGGCGAGCACGCTACCACTGCGCCATAACCCCAGCCCTCTGCTTATATTTCAATGTTTCCATGGGAGGAAAAAAGCTTAGTTCTACCTCCTCTTCCAATTTGCTGAAATCACTGTTGCTAGATTTTTCTCTTGATAAAAACTATACTAATGGAAAGAAGAAAATATGTTGGCCATGACATGAATAAGATTGTGAAGGTTTAGAATTACAATAATTACTAACCAAATGAATTCATTTAGTTTGAGATCATCATTTATTAGGTACAAATTTGTTGTGTATGTTTTGGTTTCTTTTATCTTAAGCTATCATTGATTTTTATTTTTTCTTTATTTAATGTCTCTGATCTTTCATTTTGTCCATCTAATTTAAATATGATTTTAAGTCTTAATGTCCATAATCTCCCTCAATCTTTTTAACTGAACCCATCCCAGCCTCTCTCTAATTAGCATATTACCAACTTTTAAAAGACACCACCACTAAAAGCATTCCCTAGTCTCCTAATCATCACAACCAAGGCTATTTTATCTGTCAGTAAAGCAGATAGCAAACAATGTCTACCTGGCCCTATAAATATGAATTAAAACCAGAGAAAAAATTTAACTCTTTACTACCAAAAAGATATAAAATCTATTGATATACATATATCATAATCATATAACTTATATGTGAATATATCTACAAATTAAAAGTAAATACTCCATACTATTGCTGCACACATGGAGCTAAACTAGAATTCAGCAAGTCTTTTGGGTGGATTATTTTAAACTTTTTATAGTTGTTGTTATGTGCTGTTAAGGAAAAGGAACATTGTGGGTGCCCATAAAAATGGAGTGATGTGGCATTTCATAACTTCTGGGAAGCATGAAGTGTACAAAGGTCCAGAGAAAGTAAGAACAATAGAGTGGGTCCAAATTTTTTTTTCAATTTGATTTAAGGCAGTAAAGTTGTTAAGAATCGTAAGTTATCATCTTAAGTCACACATAAAATATCTACTTGAATATGTTTAGAAACATTTTTTTAAAACTAGAATTAATTTTTGAGTGAAGTGGCTTAAAAATGATCACAGAAAGTTCCCAATCCCAGTAAGGTCTCCATTGCATTTTATAAGTAATAGTCAAACAATTCTAGCACTTTTATCAAACTTGTTCAATTCTGCAACCATTTGTTCAGCATTCAGTATGTCTTGAATCTAGTACCCTCTACTGGGGACACAAAAATAAAGACTCAAAGGCCTCCCACACATTCATGTGTAGGTAGTAAACATGGGAACACATGTATTCACATAAGAAATGGTATTGCTATGCATTGAGACCCACCACTCTGGAAGGAAAGTACAGACCAACTCAATGACCAACTGAACAAGAGAGGTGAGAAAGAACTTATACAATGGTGCTTCTTCAGGTAAGTAAGATTTAATAATCATAGTTATATATGTTTCTGAATTCTTTGGATGACCTACCTAGAGAGATTAAGTGATCTTTGAGTAACTTATATGGGTTCATAAGAAATCAATGAATTGGGTATTATAGTTAGCTAATGGTTCCTGGGCTAAAATAATGAATATCCATAGGAGTAAATAAATGTATAAACATCAAATTCTAATAGAAGGCATAGTAGGTGCATGATGAGAAGAACATAGATGCAATCTGATAATCAGATATATGGGTAAGTATGAATGATTACATGTTTCTGAGTTTGAAACCTGAGAATATAGTGATCAATCCTGAGGATGATGGAAAACCAGTATGAAGTGTTATTTCCATCTTAGCAAGTATAGTAAGTTTAATGGCAACAGGAATTTGTAGCTTTGAGACTGGAGCAATGTATATAACTCTGAGCAGAAAAGATAATTTAAGTCACAATTCCTGGGTCCTTAATCACCATTCTACTCTTCTCTAGGAAAAGAATGTTATTTTCTACTCTGAACTCACTGATGAGACTTCACACAAAATTCATATTTAGCTTCTTGTCCATAATTTACTTATAATTTCTAAGTTCTCTATTCAAAAATTGTTTAATACTCCCTTCTCTTTGGTGGTTGCCCTAACTGAGCTGTTGGTTTTGAATCAAGTAAACTGATAGAACCTTGGCAATTGTGAATATCTAAAATTTGCTATCTATTCCTTTGTATTTCTATTATATGTGTACTTTTCTATTATATGTTTTATTTCTTTCTTTCACTAGCAATAATTTCCAATTTATATAATTTGAATTTAGAAATAAAATACATTGTCATTGTAAGACAAATATAAATACATCTAATCTCATTTTATTTTCAGAAACATAATGATGGATTTTTTTCCCCAATAATTTTATGCCAACACCTTATTAGTATTCTATTATTTCTTATATTGACTTCTGACAAATAAATGAACTCAAAAACTGGAATGAAAACTTTTTTGTTTGTCTTTGTTATATAATTTCCAATATTGTAGAAAAATAAAATTTGATTTATGTATCTATAATTTTTATCTCTCATTTTGTGATCCAAAAATTATAAATATATATATATTTTAAATAAAATCCTTAACAACTAAACACCAACACTCCAATCCTTTACTGGGCAGAATCTAAACACTGCAAGTTGATTATTCTAAATTCTAGTTTTGATGGTCTAGGAATCTTATTACTTTCTCGAGATTGAACTCGGGGCCACTTGACCACTGAGCCACACCCCCAGCCCTATTTTTGTGTTTTATGTAGAGACAGGGTCTTACTGAATTGCTTAGCGCCTCGCCATTGGTGAGGCTGGCTTTGAACTCATGATTCTCCTGTCTCAACTTCCCGAAGTGCTGGGATTACAGGCTCACGCCACTGTGCCTGGCTTCTATACACTTTTATTCAAGAACAAATAATAAAATGTAGCAATTCAAAGGAGTATTGTCAATATATATATTAATGCCACCAAATGTTCTCTATATTATTTTTCAAACTTCATTGGACATCAGAATTATCCCAAAAGTTCTGTACTGTTTATAGGGCTTCAGGAAATCTTGTGTGGATAGAGCATCTAAATAGTTGCAACCTTGGTCTCATCACTTACAAATGATTCTGCATGATGCTCAGAGAATAAATATCTGAGAAATCTTGATATCTGGAAAATTGATAATTAAGTTAAAAGCATTTCGTCTTCATAGTGATTTAAAAATTATCCTCATAGGAATGGGGATGCAGCTCAGTGGTAGAGCACTGTCTTAACAAGCATGAGACCCTGGGTTCTATCTCCAGAAACACACACACACAGAAATCATCATTATTATTAGGAATGACTGATGTTTATACAGATGCAAGCATAGAACATGCAAATTTCATGAAAATGATCTGTTTCTGACAAATTCAGCTGTTTGCTTTATTATAAGTTAAATGTTTTTCTTAAAACATATGTATTATTTAAAATTAAATATTTATTTTCAAATAAATAGAAAAAATATTTTTATTAAATCTGCCTGCTTTAGTGTCACCATCTCATACTATTAATTAATTCACAACTTGGAGGCCTTTCATATACTACAATCTTTATTTTATAAAATGATTCAAATTTTCTATGCTTGCAGTTTTAATGTATTTTCAAAGAACATTTACTCTTTTATACCATATTGATATAAATTATCATGGGATTATGATAATTTATATCAACACCTTATTAGTATTCTACTATTATATATTATATTAATTATATAATTTTAATATTCTAAAACAATAAATGCCAGGGCTGGGGCTGCAGCTCAGTTATAGAGCACTTGGCCTAGCAAGCGTGAGGCACTGGCTTCGATCCTCAGCACTACATATAAATAGTAAATAAATAAAATAAAGATCCATCAACAACTAAAAAAATTTTTTTAAATTTAAAAAAGCAATAAATTCCAAAATATATGGTTAATTTATTTATAAAGATACTTATCATCTTGGATATTAACTGTCAAGACTGATACATGGAAATTGCATTAAAATCTACCAAAGAATAAAATACCAAGTAAGACAATAGTTATTGCATTGCTTACAATTTTAAATTTTCATGCCTTTTAAAATTTGGCCAAAATTCTGTTTAATAAAATAATTTCATGCAAAGGAAAAGAGAAAATCATCACTGTCAATTTTAAGAATGATTTAATGATTTATGATTTTTAGTTCATTAAAATGATCAAATTGCTGGGCACGCCTGTAATCCCAGCAACTCAGGAGGCTGAGGCAAGAGGATTATGAGTTCAAAGCCAAGCCCAGAAATTTAGCGAGGCCCTAGGCAACTCAGTGAGACCTAGTCTCTAAAAAAAATACAAAAAAGAGCCGAGAATGTGGCTCTGTGGTTAAGTGCCCCTGAGTTTAATCCCAGTACTAATAAATAAATAAATAATTTTAATATTTTTCTTTTGAATCAAAAACAATAGAAAAGATCTCTATATCAATAATAATTTTATTATACAATGTTTTAATACTCTACATTTTATCAAATCTTCTCCCAATAATTGTCTTCCAAAAGTAGCAACTGAACACTAATATTGATTAACTTCTTATGCATCAAATATGCATAATTTATATATTTAATTAACATCAATGGTATTCTCTTTATTCTCTTTTGACAACAGAGTCAAGTGAAAATAGTGAGTAATTAATAAATGTTCAATAATTAATGTAAGCTAATAAGACAAAGTGTGCTATTTAAATTCTGAGTAATATCTATATATGCCATTACTAAATTTTTTTTCTTTCATCTTTTCATCTTTGATGTTATTGTTATTCCATGAAATCATTTTAAATGTGATATTCAACAATTTCATTTTTTCATATCCATAATATCTACAAAATTATCTTTAAGTTGTAGTATTTATTCTTAAATTATAATTTCTATAATTAACTACATTTTCAGATTTTTATCTCAAGATATTTAGTATAGACTTAATTACATGCTAATTGTTTCTTAGTTGGCTATAGTTACACACTTCTTTCTTGGTATTGACTCTTGTTACTATCAGTGTTGTAGTTCTCATAATTAAAGGTTTTGCTATTATTAATATATCTTCTAATTTAACAATAGCCAAAAATTTAGCATATGAAAAAGATTAAGTATAATATAGATAAGAGGTTCAAAAGCATATTTACAAAATTGAAAAAGTTAAGTGGAAATAAGAAATAAAACCAGAATTTTGGCTGCTCTTTTTTTGTCTCCATCTGATGTTTTCCAGTACCAGTAGGTTGTTGCTCTTAGGAAATTTCCTTGATTTTGGAAATTAATCCTTTTTATTTATGCCCTTTCTTTCCTAGAATGGCTTTTACACTATTAAAAATGGACTTATCTCTTATCAAAACTTGAGTGTCATGTGTCTTATTTCCTGTAAGTTGTTAAGGGTCCAGAAACATATCTGATATCTTCCTTCTCATTTAAAAAAAATAAATAAGATGAAAAGAGTAGTCATGGGCAGCAAGAGCTACTAGGGAACTGAGCTGGTTGAGCTAAGTATATAAATACAGGCCCTAGCAGCAAGTGTAAGCAGAAAGGGATCAGTGAAGACAATAATTGAGGACTTGATCTGTAAGATAGATTTACTGATTTAATGTAGAGTTTGAGGGCAAATGTAGAGGAAACTGACAAAATTTTCTAAATGAAGAAATTGACATACAAGGAAAAGAACATGAGAAAGACCCACAACAACTTACAGTAAATAAGGCAAATGAAACTTAGGTTTTGAAAAGAGATAGTTTGTTTTTAAAACTAGTTCAGGAAAGAAAGGGCATGATGAGCAGGGATTAATTTCCAAAGTGCAACAATGGCTTGGTCCTGGATACCTTGAGATGGAGACAATAGGAAAAGAGCAAGCTGAAGTCAACATAGTGATGTATTGCACATGCATCTTTCTGATAGAGCTGGTTCTGCTACCCATTCAGATAGAAATAGCTATTTTTCAGGTATAAATTTTGTTTGACTTTACCCAAATTTTCTTTCCAAATGCATTTCCCAAAGTGTGGTGCCATAGAATGAAGAAGATTGAAATCACGCTGAAACAAATGCCCTGATTTACAAGCCTCATTGTAGAATTATCAGGCTATATGCAAAGCTAATTGTTTGGCTATTAGCTATGTGATTGATTTTCCCAGACTTAAATGAAATAACATAGTTTAGAGAATAGAATTCAAGACTTCTGACTCTCCAATGTAACCACTAAACCATATTCTGAGAACATTTTTATGGCACTCCAAACATAATTTATAAAGCTTTAAAAATCATGGTGTGGTATTTTGGGTTTCAAGCCAGAACTCGTGTATATTAGTCCAGTAGCTACTTCATTTAACAAATAAAAACTGATTTTAGTTATAAGTGTGATCTAATTCACTTGACTTAAATTATTTAAGCATCAGTTATAAAAAGCATTAAGTACTAAATTACAGCTGGAAACTTTGTTTTCAGAAATAGAATGTATCACTTTATTAGACATAGAAATCTGAGATTCACTGAGAAGAGTTGACACAGCATTATCTTTCCTAGTTTGAATGGAAATCTTTTATTCAACATGAGACAGCTGATTTGTCTTAGAAAATATATATTCAAATTTCTATAACCCCCAATGTTGAAATACATAATATATTTGCTCTACTTGGTAATAATGCATTTATATAGTTATTAATGTTGTATATTGAGTTTTATTTGCATTAGTACTTGTGGCACTGGGTAGAAATGTTAATTTGTTACCTCAGATGGCTTATCACCAATCTTGGAAAAATCTCTCAAATCCAGTGAGGGTATACCTCCTTAAAGTTCTCATCCATGCCCTCTGACAGTTCAAAAAATTTTCTATAGGAGGACAAATTGGGCTCCAATCTATTGAAAGCAGACATGAGGCCAGATTGAGATGATTTTCATTTGTCTTAAAGAATAGAATTCAAACTAAGGGCCGTCAAGCCATTTGCTGTTGTCATTGCTGTCTCTTTAGAAGATAAAGCCCACTGAGGAGATAGGTCCAAAATGTTTTGGAGTTCTCCTGCACCAATCAGGAAAGAGTTTTCCTTTAGAATATGAAACTGCCTGGCAAATTCAGTAAAAGTGTTAGTCAAATTTCCATGACCTCAGAGAGACTACTTTTAATTAGATCTAACACCACTTGTATATTGATTAGATCCCGGTGGTAGGCTGAATTGAACTTAAAACCTACTCATTAGTCACCAAATATTAAGCGATCAGCTCAAACAGGTGTTATGTTAATTTAGACGTCTTAAACTGCTTATAATTAGTCAAAGACTGAATAAGTAGGGAAAGTAGATATCTATATGCAGGATAACTTTGGGACTCTCAGAGGATGTTTTTCAGGTTGAATAAACTTCAATCCCAAGTCCAAATAAAAATATCACTATCATAAAAATATCTGAACATATTTAAGAGTTGAAAGTTGCTTATTTAAAAATAATGAAGAAAGGTAAACACTTATCTTATTTTTCAAAAGAATCAAACATTTTTGTCCATTTAGAAAGCTTGGGACCTTCACAGTTCATAAGAAACAACATATGTTATTAACTTAATCATATTAATAAAAATTTATAAAAAGTGTGTAGAATACAGATTGGTAATAAATATTTGTTGGATAAATAGATACAATTAAAATAAAGGAAAATGGTTTTCAAGCATTAAAATAATAACCCACATAATTAGTAAATTCATAAGGGGACAATATTTGAAAAAATTTTTGATTATCCAAATAACTTCTTTCCTCAAACATCTAATTTATATCAGCCAGGAATTTGTCTAAAGAGCAGCTAGAAAAAGAGCAACAGTCCTAATGCAATGTATGCTTGGAATAAAGCACACCTGGGTTTAGGTTGTGACTTAGCTGCTTATAAATAGGGTGACCTGGACTGTTAATTGAGTTAGACATCATATAATCTGATATTAATCGGTTTTTTGAATGTTTTTAGGAGTTCATCTAAGCAATAAAAATCTTGATCATTGTATTCATAAATATAGACTTACATAGTTGATAAGAATTTTACAATCATATTAAAATCAAGGGGAAAATAGAAGCAAGTACCATACTGACTCTAAGCACTGGCATCCTTTTCTCTTGCAGGTGGGTCATTATATTAGAATTTGAGAATAGCTCTGAAAAATATAAAAGTAATCTAGAATGAGCAAAGCAGTATCATCATCCAAAGTTCAATACTACCTTATTAAATTGTGACAGTACTATTATTTCTGGTACTATTTCTACTAAAACTTAGAGTGTAAATAATACCACTAATAATAAATTTATCAAAAATTGTGTAGTTGCTATAGTCAGGCACAATTATTGACATTTTACATTCATTAGTATGTCACATTCTTATAACAAGTTTATGAGCTAGATTAAAAATTTGCCATTTTTAAAAGTGAATGGAAGTTTCAAGAGATTTAATAACCCTCTCAGGGTGATGAAGCTCATTGAGTCTTAGAAACACAATTCGAACCAGTCTTCCATTATTGACTGTTACCATTAGTTCCTATAATGTGTGACTAAACTTCATGTCTCCAAGATAAACATTAGAACATTGTTACTGTGCCATTTAGTTAGTAAATGTGAAGGTTCTATTCTTATTTGGTGGGGGGGGGGACAGTAAAGATTGAACCCAGAGGAGCTTTCACCACTGAGTGATATCCCTAGACCTATTTGTTTATTTTTATTTTGAGACAAAGTCTCACTAAGTTGCAAACTTGCATGCCCCAAACTTGCATTTCTCCTACCTCAGACTCCCAAGTGACCGGGTTCTAGTGTTCTTTTTAGAACATATCCATAACAACAGGCACTCATTTTATTTTAAAATTAGTTTTCATGTAAATTTGATTGTGAAACACAGTGGTATGTATACAAAAATTCATTTAGTTTACCAATACTTGAGTTAGGTTTGATTATCACTATTTTAAAGGTGATAAAACTGAGGCTCAGCTCAGTTAAGAAACAGTCCAGGTTACCCTATTTGTAAGTGGCGAAGTCATAACCTAAACCCAGTTGTGCATCATTCCCAAGCACATATGTATGCTGGTGTGTATGTGTATGTGTGTGCATGTTGTATACATGTGGGCCTTAGAATCTGTTTGAATGACTATTTACACTTCGCATCTGTTTGACTGGAGTGGAATTTGTACTGCAAAGAATGCAGCTCCGAGAAGCAATCAGAAATCTCCAAGGAGAAGGACAGGGACAACTGATTTAGGGATACTTTTCTCTATATGCTCATTTGTCAGCAAGTTGTCCCTCCTAAACAGGAAGTTCATTCTGACTTTCCAAACTTTCTGTTACAAACTCTGTTATGGACAATTCTTACCAGGACCCAGGTTGTCAGGAATATTAAATTGAAAGTGGAACCCATTTTTCATGTGGCACTACATCTCTGTGAGCTTTGTGTGGGCTGGTGGTGAAGAAGCCCTTGTCCCCTTTGGAGATGTGCTGAGTTCTGCAACTCCCAATAGCACGAGTCTGCTCTCTGCCCTTTAGTTCCACTTGATCTGGCTGAGGAAAGCAGCCCTACTTCATCACTATATGTGGTCTCTCCTAAGTGGTGTCAGCTGAGAGCCACCTCTAACCAGCAGAAGTTCCAGGGTAACATTCTAACCCCTCACCCCTGCCTGTATTAGGCCCTTCCCTGCAACTGGAAGAAGGCCTTTGGGAGTCCCTCTACCTCCAAACCAGGCCCTCTCAGTTGTTTCCTCTCCTTTTCTGACACTGTTAGAAGCTTACAACAAATTTGAATCAGTATAAAACTTACATATACATGACACACATCGTATATAATTACATATGTTATATCTAAATTATATATATATATATATTTTAAAACTATATTTAATATAGTTCCCTTTTAACTTCATGGATCAGTGAATCATGATTATTATTTTCTATTATTAAGTACCCTGAAAATTTATTATGAAAAGTGACAGAATGATTCTGTAAATGAATTATAATGAATCGAATTAAACCATATCTATTGCATTAAGATACTTTTCTCTTTATGTGTGTGGTGTAAATACTACTGTTGGACATAAAAAGACATTGCCATTTGGAGGCTTTAAAAAACTTTAACATTTAACATTTATTTTTTATTATGTTATTTTATTATGTTATTTTAACATTTATTTTTTAAATTGAGATCAAGTGTCAATGGCGCTGTAAGGTGACACTATAACTAATGCAGAAATATTGTTTTCTTGAAGAACATAAAGGGACTGTGAGGTGCTCTCACCAGAAGAATGGTAACCAGGTGAAGCAATGTGCCTATTAGCTTGATTTGAGCATTACACCATGTATGTATATTTCAAAGCCATTTCAAAACTTTTTATGCTAATAACTAAAAAAGCATTTAGAAAGGCTGCACTGTTACCTTTCAGCAATGTCTGCTTTGCCACATCATCAGTAGGATGAGCAACTACTAAAAAAAAGATGCTCTGAACAACTGCTGGTATCAAAATTATGCCATAATTATATGGGTAAATCCTTGAGTAATTCTGAATTTGGCCATGGTTTACAAGTTTATACGTCCCTATACATATTACAAGATTTCTATTGAGATTGTTTCTACATTGATTTTAGGCACTATTAAACATAACATCGGTAACTCAATGTTTATATATTGACTTATTTTCCAAGTTTGTTTTCACTTTATAATTTCATATTTTGCAAATACTGAATTTTTAATTTATTGTAGTTAAATACATCAATTACTTTATGATTGATCTCAATTTTGGTTTAGAAAGTTATTTGCTGCTTTAATAATAAATACTAATATTTTTAAAATTATTTTATTATTTAGAAATTCATTTTCCTTTTAACTTTCTGCTGTTTGAAATACATATTTGTTGTAATATTATATACTAAAGTAATTTTTAAAATATTTCTTTTTTTATTTGTAAAATATTTGAATAATTTGTTTTCATTGATTTTTTATTATTTAGAAACCTAATTTTATAAATATAGTGACACACAAACACAAGTAAAATCTGTTTTTGCACATTTAATCTCTGTATCAATTTGATGCCATATCAATTTTTCTATTCTTGAGACACACATTATTTAACTGTATTTAGCAGGCCTAACTGTATGTTCTTCTAGAAATCTTCTTTTCAATTTCATTTGATGAAATTATCTTGTGCTCTTAATAAATCAATAAATATTAGAAAGATATTGAGTATCTTTATCCATTTTAATTTTCCTATCCAGAAAAATGATGTAAATCAAGTCTTCCTTTTTATCTCTGAGCTAGATGTATAGGTTTTAATTACAATTCTGTGTATTCTCATTAAGTTTAACAGTAACTTTTAAAAGTGAAAACTGTATTATTTTTGAAATTTTTATGTGTTCTCTGTAACTTGATAATAGTTCAACTGACTTGTCAGGTTGTTTGTAGAAGTATACCTTTCATTTGCATAATCACAGAGATGGAACAATATTACATACATTTTAGCATCCTGCCTTTAGAAACCAAAATGTCTGAATTTGCAAACCCATCTTGTCATTTGTTACCTGTGTGCCTTTAGCCAGGTATTTAAACTATCTTTATCTCTATTTCCTCATCTAACAGACTTATTAACAGAAACTTGTCCTTACGTTTCTTAGAAAATATTAATAGATTCATAATAGTCAAGTGTCAAACATTTGAAAACCCTAAATTTTGAAATCCCTAATCCTTTCAAGTACTAGGATAAAAGATGCTAGCTTTTGTTAGTAGCATTGTATCTTACTACTAAAAACAGTAAGAATTTCAATTGAATTGGAAAATCAGTATAATGAAGAAATAAAGCAATGATATTACCAATTTGTTTGGAATCAATTAAGTCAATTAACTGAGGAGAGTGAGGCATTTAGACTTCTATCAGTCCTGTGAAAACTAGCAAGAACACCACTTGATACTGGGGAAAAGATTATGACAACTAAAATGATATAATTTCTAATGACAATTGTTAATTTAGTAGTGCTAAAAGGTTTATTCATTCACATTATAATGATTTTTCATACTCATATATTTCTATGCTATATTATTGTAAATTTCATGAGTTCTTACTAATATATCAGTTTAGCATAGCTAATGTTTTAATAAGTATTCACATATTTTTTATAAAAAGTTATATTTGGAGTAATGATAAAAAGTTAAACAATGAGGTAAAGTAGGCATTTATTATATTATTCCCCAAATATTTTAACTATTGAAGCAATAAGTCCTGAAAAATGGTTCATTAAGGAACTCTACCTATTCTTCAGGTAAAGAATCTATATATGCTGAGTTAAATATAAAAATTAACAGTGGTGATCAAATAAATATCAAGAACAATTAGAAAGTGTCAAATTGTTGGAAAGGGAAAACATGAAAATCAGATATTATGTACAGGAACTGCTGTTAAATCTGCAACATCAGACTGACTGCCTTGGAAGAGGGGATAGAGTAATTATCTGACTATGTTATATAAAGGCTTGAGTGATCACACACCCAAACATAGGTTAAGAGACTTTAAGTCTGAACCAAACTGGAAGCAGGAAATGAAAATCCATAGGCCATTACCCTTGAAAGGCTGCACCACCATGAAGGGATGGACAAAATCTTATCTACCATTACAGGCAAAGGACAATAAAAACCTGTTTCTCTCTGGCTCATGGGAAATTGATAGGGCATGGAGTTGGCAACAGCTCTCATGAGAAACAGTATGAGTTTCAGAATCTTTGTGTTTGAAGATTCTTCAAGCCAAGAAAACAATATTAAAAAAATGGTCCCAAGATGGTGTTACTGGGGCAGCTGCTGGCTGAAGTAAGCAGAAAAACTAAAAAGGATAAACTAGAGATAAATAAGAAAAATCACAGCATTATGTATTTAGTAAATCAACAGAAAAAATATTGACAAAAAGTAAATATCAAAGCAAAAGGAGAAATAATCACTAAGCTTTCCACAAAGAATGATTAGAAAATATTTTGTCATTCATTCATGAAAAGTAAACTTGAATCCAGATGAAAGGATAGAATGCTAGAAGCAATGTTGAACAAATTCATTGGTAAGAATGAGTAAATTTGAACAATCAAAAACTGAAAAATAGTAATGATAAATATCAATTTGGGTAGTTATCAAATACAAATAATAACAAGGTAGAATTGGATCAATCAAAATTTTAAAATTCTCTCTGTATTATTCAGGAGACATATAGAGTCAGTGATTCGATTAATACATTTTCAATGTTAAAAAGCCATGAAAATATAAATGATTTTTAAAATATAAAAGTAGAAAGTTTAATTGCCAAAGCAATGCAGGAAATAATAGCAAAAGAAATGAAATAGCAAATAGAAAATATAAAGAAAAGGTATATCGAATTCAAAGTTCAAATTAAGATTTTGAAAACTACTGCTCTGTGTGAAGGTATACATGTGTAATAATACATGCTATTCATGAAAATATATTCATAATATCTATAGTACATATTATTACTGTATATACTTAGACATAATTAACCTAAAGGAAGAGAATTAGCATATTTAGAATATGAAATCATGTACATATACACATATTTGAGAATGTATATTTATATATAGTAACCAGTGTGTATACTTTTAGTTGTAAGTGGACACAATACTTGTCTAATATATATTTATGTCTAATATATATTTATATAAAATATATTTACATAAAACATTTATATAAAATAATCTCATATATATGTGTGCAAATTGATAAAAAAGAAGATAATTATTTAGACACTCTGTGATTCTGTAGAAAGATAACATTATTCCAAATGTGTCCTCTCCTATAAACAAAGCATTGATATGCTATAGCAACATTTTAACATTAGCAGATTGGAATTTAAAGCTTTACAATTAGATTAGGGTATTTCAAAAAATTATTTCTACAATGAATAAAGAGAACTGACAAAAATAAACAATCAGCGGTTGGGGTTATGGCTCAGTGGGAGAGTATTCAACCTAGCACACATGAGGCAATGGATTCAATCCTCAGCACCATATAAAAATTAAAATTTACAAAAAGTATTGTGTCCACTTACAACTAAAAATATATATTAAAAATAAATAAATAATTACATAAAACATTTCAGAAATACACAAATTTTGTCAAAATAATATATCTAGAATCTTGGCCCAACAATTAAGAAAAGCTTTCATTGCTTTTAGCAATATGACTTAGAAGAAAATTTCAGAGTATAGATTCATATATTAGAAAGAAAGAAAGATTAGATAGCAATCTATACAATTCAAAAATTTGCATAGTGAACAAGGTAATAAATTGATAGAAAGATATGGAAGGACAACAATAAATACAATTACTGAATTTTGAAAAAACTAAAATATAAGTAATAAGAACTATTTTGTTTATAAGTTAAATGCAGTAGAACATATGGTATTACTGAGTTATTAATGTGAAGAAAGTTACAAATTATATAAGAATATTAAAATTTAAAAACATGAAGCAGCATTATAAATTAATTATGCTATTAAAGTTGGAAAGTTATCAAAGTTGAAATTTTTAATGGAAGATAATTTTTACAAAAAGTGGAATTATTTGAATGCATTGAATGAGAAAAAGAAAAAGAAAACAGTAATATGAGAATTCATATGCTTAAACCATACATGACTTTTTAGGCGAATTCTACCAAACTTTCAGGAAAGATATTATGTATACAAGTTGTTTCAAATGATAGAACAAGAGAGGACTCATTCACTCATTTTACAATTTAACAATAATATTACTAATAATATTATATAACAGAACTACAATAGGAAACCACAGACTAATTTTAAGTATGAAGCCTAGCACCACAAAAACCTAACACACATTCCTAATGTGAGAACTCTCAAGTACCAACACACAAATACCCACGCCCATTTATGTAATTAAACATTTTACTGGAAGTTTCTCACAGGGCCTCAAGCCTAGAAAGATGAATAAAAGGAGAAAAAATGCACTTTCTTTATTAACCAACATACTGTCCACATGGAAGACACAATATGTGCTTGCTATCAACTTATTATTTCAACTAGCAATCATGTTTAAGTAAATCACTACTCATAAGAACAATATACAAAAAGTAAAATTGCTGAAATGCATTCGAATGGTAAGATTAATACTGTTTAAGTTCTTGTGTAGTAAAAACAAGATGGTTTTGGTGTTAATAAATATGTGAGCTCAGATTTATTTAAAAGTCTTACTTTTATTTTATCATTTATGACATTGTTAGTCCTGCTTACAATGTAATGCTTTCTTCTTAAATGAAATATTCTATTTCATGTCATGAAAAATAAAACTCAGATATAATCAGTGTGTATTTTTTGTAGGTAAATCATGAAAATTGGAAATATATTATAAATTTTGTATAAAATAGATACTTGTAAACTTTTTCCAATGTCATAACTTTGTGTATTAAGAAAATTATAATCCCAACCTATTAGTTTTATAATCTTACACTCTTTCCATCTTTAAAACCAATCTGAAAATGTTGACATCACATGAGCTTTTTTATTATGGTAAAAAAAACATAAAAAATAAAATTTACCCTCTGAGCTACTTTTAAATGTTAAAGCAGTTTGCTATACACGTCATGCACTGAAATACCATTAGTTTTAATTGTCATATTTTTGAAGAAGCTATTGCTAACCTACTGTGCCACAGGCAAGTTTATGTGGCAAGTATATATTGTAGATTGGATTATTAATGATTTTGTAGATGTAATCTGACAAGACAATCTAGACAAGATAATCTAGACAGAAAATGTCTTCAAAGTTAAACATACCAAAAATGAGTTGCTCTTAAAGTTTTTCATTTAACTGTATCTCTTTGCTTATATACATTTAAAAAAATTGCTTCCTTTGATTGGAGGACACCTTTAACTTCATTTTTCTCAGTTGAACTGATAAACTGTAAAATATATGTACAATTCTTATTTAAAATATCTCATCTAAATATGTCAATTTGATCAGCAGACACATATAAAGAAGTGCATCAGTTCAGAAATTCATCAATAAGAATGGAAACAAAAAGATATTACTCATAAATAAGGTTGTGATGAATTTAAGAGATATGAAATATATTGTATTTAGGATACAGAAAATATTGTCTTCCAGATATAAATATACTTAATAGTTACATTTTTGTTAGCTATAAAAAGTCTATGTCAGTGTTATAAAGAATTCCTAATAGAATTCTGTTTGTTGTAACATCACTCACTATACTTATTCATTAAATGGCAAAATTATAATTTAATAATAACTAAAAGATACTTGGAATGTCAAGAGAAAAATTTTCATAGTTTTATAGTACTACTCTAAATTTAAGATTATGTGACCAGTTTTTAATTTTAAATGGGTTTTGTTTACTTTTTTGGCCTAATTTCAATCGATATATAAAATCATAAAATTGTAGATATTTATTTGTTTGCCTACTTATAAGTGATGATGTACTTCTCAAGAAATATTACCTACAACATAGACTCCTTATTTCCTTATGCTTTTGAAATTTCTTATTGATAAAATAAATGGACATAAGTAAGTTATTATTTGTATGGTAATTTTCAATCTGCAGAGCAGATAAAAGTAGGGTTGAATTAAATAAATTTCTGGAGGAAATAATAGGAATGAAGTGTTCTACATCAAAAATGTTGGTGAATTATCTAACATTGTCCATTAAGAATCAACTGATTAATACATTGTCCCTATAATGACAGTTCCTCTGTCAACAGCACATTTACTGTCAGCATTGCTCAAGTCAGGGAACAAAGAGGAAGATCATAACTACTTTGATCTTTTTAGGATCAACACGCATTTGACAGGCTTTAAACCATTTTAGTGACTGCAGCTAGGTATTAATAGAATAGATTCAAAAACAACAAGAAAAGGTTAGAATCTTCAATTTTGAATTTTTTAATTCATTTTGGAATATTTCAGGTGGATAATAAACTTCTATTACATGCTACGTGTAGCAGGAACTCATTTTATTGAAGAAAATAATATGTAAATTATAGAAGAAAATAGAAAATAACTTGGAACATAGTTTAAAGTGAAGAAAAATGATATAATTGGCTGAATGGAAATAACAGACAAAAGTCCAGGCCCTTCTATCTTTTTATGTGATGTTCACAATTCTACTTTCTATCTTTTCATTTACTGTTAGTTTCTCATCTTTGGGACTTCAGCTCACTCCCTAACTCTTAGGAGAGTGTTTCCTTTTAAAAATAAATTAATTGAGACCGCATTCCAGGTGCACACTTTAATTTTTAGAGGAAAAGGCTAAGGGAAAGATTGTATCTACTTAAAATAGGGCATAATTAGCCACAGTAAAGCAATTTTTTTTAATGTAGCAATTGTAGGTGCTACTGATTGTTCATATTTGGAAGACTGATCATCAGTAGAAGTTTTGGCCCAGAGGTTAAAATTATACAGCTTGGTAGTGAGCAACCAAACTTGATTTGCTGTGGAAGGCAACTAACTTGTTTTGACAATGTGACAAATGCAAATTAGAAAAGCTTTACAGTCAAGTAATGCAAAGGTGTGCCTTCTTATGGTAATCATAACTTGCCTACAGGTCCAGTTTATAATAATGATGGCAATTTCATCATTATTGCCTTTAAGATTTTTTAAAATATCTTTCCTCTTAAACTTCTACCCAAATCCATACATTTGAATATACATAAATATCCAAGACATCTCTATAATGCTCATATATACAATATATTATATTTAAGGTTTTCAATATTCAAAATAAGTGATTTTATTATTGCATCTTTCATATTTATGCAATAATAAAATCACTTATTTTAACAATTCAAATTATGAAGCCGGAAATGCAGTGTGCGCATATCTTTTCCCATGTATTCTTATTTCAACATCAGAAAAAACGTACTGTCATTACTGTAACTACTACTACTAAAATCAAAATAGCAATGAAAGATAAAAAATATTGATCTCCATAAACACATTATTAAATTGTGTCTCCCACTATCAATAAAGAAATTCTCAAAAGAGCTGTGAAAATGATTTTAGACCTAAATAGAGTTATGCCATGTATAGCCACTAGCATTTTATTGTGATGAGTTGTTTTTACTATTTGATATATGATAAAATAAAGGGGTCATATAATAAACTCTAAGGATCATAAATTATGTAATATTTATGCAATGGAAACATCTATGGAAAGTATACTTTATGATTATGCTAAGAATATATTTTAAATTTTTTAAATTATGGGCAAAAAATGCAGTGACTAATAATTTACGAGTCATATTATTTAGAAATATAATTACTTACTGGTCTGCATCTTTGTCACTGAAGTTTATTATTTTGTTTAAGCTTTTTGAGCCTTCATTTTAAGAAAATGCATCATAATAAATAATTATACATCAATCAATATTTTTATATAATTTTTACATTTGGAGTTCTTAAATGTGGTTCACAAATGTTGGTCCTTGATGATTTAATGATCACTTGGTATTAGTTCTCTTTTTTAAAAGATGTTATTGTGTATATTTCATATTTACAACATGATAAGACACATATAGATAATAAAATGGTCACTTTATGACCAAGTATTGGCTTGATTTTTTCTGGAAAGAATAATTATAATTTTTAAGAGTTCATAGCTACAGAGAGGTATAATCTTTCAGATGTTACTTTTGACTCATCCTACCTGTGATAGAGCCTTTGACGGCCAGGGTCACTGAAGCAGCACATACTGATCATTTTGATATTAGTGTTTTCTTTGTAACCATGAGTAAATGTATCTCTATTTCAATTAATTTTACTTACTGCAAAACTAAATATTTTATTTTGGTCTATCATAGCCATAGTATTTTCTTTCAATTTAGGGTGATACAGTAGTCTGACAAATAGTTTTTCTTGGTATAATCAGAAAGAGTAAAATATCTGCAAATATTCAGAGATGGATTACTCTACTATGAATAGGGTATAAAGTTTTAGAAACAGTGTATTTCTCAGAATAAAAGCATTTTAAGGCATGTCAATGAACTTAAGTCCATTTAAAATACATCTATACTCCTTTCTGTGTGCCTCCTGATCACATATATTTTGAATAATGCTAAGTATGTAGCTAAAGAAATTGACAAATGGCTATAAAAGTGAGGTTCTGCCTATGGCAAGATTCCCAGGAAAGGTCATGAAAAGTAGAGTGTGAATGATCTGAATCTGGGTCAAAATTCCATCATGGGCAAAGCAGAGTCCTAGAGATGTTTGAATGCATCATGTTATGAGTAGGAAAGTCAATACAGTAGTCAGACGAATTTACTTCAGGAAAAAAATACTGTTTACTGCACTTCACTGACTGTCATTTGCCTCCTATTTAGAAAAGTGAACTATAATAGCAAAGAGACAGTCTCATTCTCTACCTTGCTTTGTAGCTTTAGGATTTTCACCCAGTATCTCACATCTCTGGAGTTTTTCCAAGAAACCTCATTATAATAGGACTTTCATCTAACTCCTATTATAATGTAAGTTATATTAGTGCTCAGCAACTGCTTGTTCCTGATCATATCTCATATAAGTCTTTGCTTTTGTAGCTGGTATTCATGTAGTGATTTGTTTAGGCTGCTGAAGAAAGGATGCAAGTTTGTGCTTTGGCATTGGGGAAAATAATCCTCCCTTTCATCTAGGGTAGCTGCACCCCTAACCCTGTGAAGGATCTGTGCCATAACAACTGTAATAGAGGGGGCAGTATTTTTTTTTTTAATTACAAGAGAATTCTGGAAATAAATGTCAGGAAATGAGTAACTTCTTAGAAGAAGGAGAGAGAAAATTAATAAATGCTAAGACCCTATCAAGCATAGCTATTAAAAATTCCATAACACACAAAGTAATATCAGCTACATTTAATTTTAGAAAAATCTTAGCATAGTCACTGTGTGTCATCTATCTAAATCATTTTATGCTAAATTTAAGTTACTCATGTTTTCCAAATAGACTCAAGAAAACTCAGAAAGCCCTCTTGATTTTTTTTTTTTTTTGAGTTAAACAGAGGAATGGGGTATCCGAGCTATAAGAGAAAGGAGATAACGAGAGAGAGGGTGTGTGGCCACTGAAAAGGGAGTTCCTAGAAACCAGCTTTTCAATTGTGAGTAGAATTTGCCTTATTAGAACACAGGATTGAAATGAGAGCATACCACATACCATGATACACGGTGGCTTTCTTCTAATTTTCCCTAATCTGCCATCTTCTTCCTGCAAGCCAAAGGCTTCACAACCACACCAAAGAAGATGATTATTTGCACATAACTTTGCATGCCTAAGTAGATCTTTTTAATGCTAATCTTCTTTACCAATGATATAGAAATTTTGCAAAAATTTTGATAACTTAGATATACATACATATTCAATAAATATATATTTCATTAATGCAAAAATAGGAGATAAATAGTGGAGATATCTTAAGGTTAAAATGCTTCAACAAATAAAACCATATATAAAATTTAACAGATTCATCCAAGCCCCCAAATGTAAGAAAATTTTGTCTTTCTCTTTTTATGGAATATCTAAGATTCTTTTAGCCAATACATATGTGGGTGAATTCAGGGAATAAATGGAATAAATGACTATCAAGAAAGTAAATTTACTACTAAACCTTATGTATTAATGATTATTATGTTTTAATCATTCTGTGTTTTAGTTTGGTATTTTGAAAGCCATTTCATTTTTGTTGTTATAGTAAGTAATCATTTTGTTCAGGTTGCTCAATAAATCAGGCTATTCTTTCATTTATTTAATATTAATAATTAATTCAATAGCCTTATTGAAATATTGAAGAACATTGAAATAAGACATAAATAGGACTTTTAGGATTAAAGTCTTTGGTCTTTCTGAGCACATTTCCTAAAATTATTTATATGGTGTCTATAAAATAGTATTATATATATGTATATATAGTATTATAAATATATGTATGAAGATACATGTGCTTTTAGACTTAACATCTTTCAGAGATAATTAATCTCATCTCTTTTTAAAAATGGAACAGAGTCAAATATATTTCTTGATTCATTATTAATATATTATAAGTCATTTTGTTATAAACATGAGTGCAAATACTGAGACAATACAGATATCTGAGGCACTTGAGGAGTAAAAAGATCTCTAGATATACTGTAAATACCTTTATATCTGAAAATAAAATTTTAAGGAAGCGTAATTTTAGGAATTAGATCAGTAGACTTAAAAGAATTTCAAGTTAGCAACTTTGTACTTTAGAATTCTATTTCCAATGAGCACAGTATTTACTCTATAACTTTCGAATCATATATGATATGCATTATCTTTAAACTTTATGAAACAAGACTGATGAATAGAACAAAATTTAATATTGGTCTTTTAACCTGCATCATGATGCTACTGCTTTTTTATATATATAATTCCTAGGTTGTAGGTTTTGATTTTAATGTTTAGAAGAGATGTTTTTTAAAAAATTTAAAGAAGATTAATTACATAACTAGAGAAAACAGTTCACCAGTTGTCTCTTCTTACAGTTTCATGTAGCGATGAGTGAATCAATATGTTATGGGCCATACTGGTCACTGGGGACTGCAGGGCGCATTATGAAAACATCATGTGGTGTTTTAAACAGAGCATTTTCTATTAGTGTCAATAAAAGTGAATTGCTGACGTTTCAGAATATGATTTACCAGTACACAGAGAGTGTATTTTAAGGAGATGCACCAAGCCACAAGAAAAACAACTTTGTCAGCTTTTTATTACTGTTTTAAATTAAAACACAGTACTATATCAAATGCTAGTAAATTTTTGTTTTAGGTTTTATTTTTTATAGTTCAAAAATTCAGTGGATAGTGAAAATAAATAGTAAGCAATAAATAGTATGTATAGGTAGATAAAAATTTACACTAAGAACAATTCCTAGTCAAAGTCATTGTGCAGAGGTGCATCTTACATGGCTTCTAACTTTAGGTATCAAAATAGAAATTACAGAAATGGAACAAACCAAAAAATTCAGGTACATCACCAGAAGTGTTATCTAATGTATTTCTTTAAATTTTAAATGCTATAAGGGGAAATATAATGATTTAACATATAAAAATTAAACATAGGATGAACTTATGCTGTTTACAAGGCTTGGGAAAAATCATATTTATGATAATATGAAGTAAAATACAACTATTAATAAAATGGAATATATTGTATATTTTTGGTTCATCATCCCACTATCTTGGGATCTATCTTTATTTTCCTTTAAGACTTTATTCAGTACTCTTTTTGATACATCTAGATCAGATTGTTCATTTTCATAAAGGCATTGGGGTCAGAGTGCCACGGTTCATATATCAACCCCAGCACTACATAACTACCTCATTTTGAATGATTTATTTATTTTAATTTTTCTAGTTTAGAAGACCTGAATAACAGTAGTTCCTACATATCAGTTATAGAACTAATAAATTACTACATGTTTTCAAGGTTGAAATAGCTCCTAGACTATTAGTGTTAAGTAAATGTTTGTTATTATTATTATTAATACTATATCACTATTTCTCCTCCCTTGCAGTAATTATGAATGTGTTTAATCTTTTTGGGGACTAAGTTTAGTTTTTATAACAATCATATACAATTAGCTAGGATTATAGGCATAGCACTAGACTTTAGTTTACATTTTTAACTAACACATAAAAACATAATAATTTTCCATATTCATGGAAAAAGGTGTGATGTTTTGACACTTATACATTGTACTAGGCAATCCGAAGTCGTTGGGGATCACCTTGCTTCTCCAGGAGATTCTATCCCCTTTGATTCCCTCAACTTTTGTCTGCAGCTCCATTGATCACCTCACTAGATAGAAGAGTTTTAACAGTCTTTTTTTACTTCAGTTATTGCTTTGAGTAAGAAACATACATCGCCTCTTTATTGATTGTCTTGGTCTTCCCATTTCTCCTATTTCCATGTTCCAATCACCATAATGAAGTTATATTAGGAGGGCTGAATTTTTTTACAGTATATTTTATGAAATCCAAAATGTAATCATTAGGATGAATTTTAGGTAAGACCCATTTTCACTTTCTTTTTTCACTTGTTTGATTTTTCAGCTGGGTACCTTACCGCTTAACACTATGACTTTGCAACACAGGCATTCTCTATAAAATGAATTTTAGATGAATGATTCCTTAGTTAATTCTTACTTAATGCTAACTTGGATATGCTTCATTCCTTTATCAAACATAGAATTTCTTAAAAGGAGTGAGTGCCTTTTAGGAAAGAATACTGACACATTAGCATCGGAATACTAAATATTAAAAAACCAGATTGTATTTATTTTAATCCCACCACTGGAAGAATAAAATAGAATAGCCCTGTCTCTACAACCCAGTCAAGAAAATAATGGTGCAAAACATTTCATACTTGGAAGAGGCACATTTCTCCCAATAGTCTAGTTAGAAGCCACGTATCATTCAACCAAGGGTCCATTGAGCTGATTTCATGCTTCACAGAATTGGTACAATTGCATTTCTCCCAAGGTGAGTCACTTATTCTTGTACCATATGATGTCACTTTGGTTTTCAAGAGTAGCCCATAAAAGTGATTGATTCCTATCTTTGGTCATTTTTGCCTTCCTTGCCATATGTAGGGCTATGCAACATGAGTTCTTTCCTTGGTGGCTAGTCTGATCTATTGCTTGTAGTAGGGCTCCAGAGACCTAGAAAACTAAATTGCTCCCATAGCAAGCACCCTGTCATTACTCAGGCTGTAACTACATAGATCTAACAAACTGCATGGCTCCCCAGGTGGCTTTCTTTTGCCTCTTTGTGCTGCTAGAATTTTTGCTGCTCCAAGGATCTGGGAGATTGAGCATAAACCTTTCCAGAGTAATCTGATTGTTGCAAATCTGACATATATTCAGTGTGTGTCCAGAGAAATGGTAATCAAAACTCAGTACAAATACTTTAAGAAATCAAGTACATTTTATTATTGTCAATAAGTGTTTAACTTCTATTAGTAACCAATGTATTCAGAAGCAGACATTTAACAGAGCAACCTATATATTTACGTTACAAACATTCTAAGAAAATAAGGAGAAAACACTTATAAATATAAAAGAGAGACAATGTATATGTTCTTCCCTTTTCTCTTAAATAATGTCTTCTTGTGAGGTCGGTTAGATTGGGGTAAATGGAATGAGGCAAAAGTTTTAAGATAATAATGATTAACAAATGTTAAGAAGTGACCTAGGGCTAGGCATGGAGCTAAGTAATAGGGTGCTTGCCTAGTAGGCATAATATTCTGGGTTCAATCCCCAGCGCCAAAAAATAAAACAAAAAACAAAAAAACCCGAAAAGACAAAAAATCGATTTTCTTAATGTTCACTATATTCATTGTTTTTTCAGCACTTCTGTGCCCCATGGAATTATGCACTACAAATAACTAGACCAGTTGCTCCTCATGGCAAGAGCAGAGACATGCAACAGGGGAACAGAGCTGACAAAGAACTGTCAATCACATCTATTCTAGCAATGTTGTATAATTCAAACAACATAGTTTTGTAGTTCTATAATGAGAGATAAAACAAAATGTTTACCATGTGGATTCTTGTGAAGCCTACTGCAGTGCACAGAGGCAAGAGGCGGAGGAAGTTAAGTGGCAATCAAGTCCACAGAAAGCCTGTGTGACCAGGAAGTTCTGAAGATGGGATAACTCTTCAGAAATCTCCCTTGTTGGAATAAGAAGACTGGATACAAGCACTCTTGGGAGGAGCTCTGATATGTGGCAGCATGGCTCCTTTCAGCTGAAGGAATCTGCAAATGGGAGTGACAACTGAGCCATCTGCTTTGGTGTTTCCATAAACTGGGAGATAATCCTTCATTCTTGAAAGGGGAAACTAGAATGGAATGTACTTTGATATTGGCAAAAGCATTTCAGGATTTTTTTTTTTTTTGGTCATCTGTTTCTTTCTTTTCCTCTTCCAATCCATCTTGCATTTAGCTGCCAATAACAACAAAAAATGTTCATTTGTTTATGAACTTACAGAATGTCCCCAAATGCATTTTCAACCAAGTTTTAGTAATTAAAGTTCATTGTCTCCTTTCATCTGCTCTTTCCCTTATAAGAACAAATTTTTGTCTTCTTATTCCCTCCAAGAAGAACTGTCTATTATAAAAGTAAAGACTTGTACATACTTTCACCGAAAAATGGTAAATATTACAGGAGATAGGCATATTTAATTTGATTTCAACATTACACATATGTATATATGAATCAAAAATCCATCATAGAACACACATAAATATGTATAATTTTATGTCGTTATATCAGTTAAAATTTTTAAAAAGTTAAATATCTCTGAATTATTCCTGGAAGGCAAATGTTAATTACAGATTATCCATCTCTGCACATACCTTTTAAATCACCTCATAACTGTTTTCTTCCCCTGTCTTTTCATATCAGTTTGGGTTTCATTTCTTACATGACACATTTCCTGGCCTAATTTCTTTCCTGATGTATTTTCCTTAACCTTAATGCCCTGATATTCTTTATCATATGATAAAGTCTACAAATTTTGAAAATATTGCATTGAATCTTTAGATAGGTCACTAGAGCCTAAGATTATGCAGGGCAGACTTGGTCTTTTTGTTTTGTTTCCTGTCATAGTTGCTAGGAAATTGTTGGGTGCTACAGAGTTTGCACGAAATGATACTTATCTCACTAAATTTTATTCTTTATCTTTGAATGACTTTGATGTGGTTTGGTATAATAGCTCCTTTCACTGAAATCTGAAATCATTCATCTATCCCTCTCTTATATACAACAGGTATTTTCTTCTAATTATTAGCATAAATGTTTTCTCTTAATAATTTATACTTTATAAAAATAAGTTATTGCTTATCTTCTTCTTACCACTTTTTAATATTGAGTATCTAGTCTATTGCTTTTCATGGAGAAGGAATTAAAACTATGTTCAAAATGATGGAATGTAAACAGAGTTTAAAGGTGGACACAGGCCAGAAAGGTGTGTATTTTCTAAGGGAAATAAAAGATGATTCATTATAAATTGTTTGAGGCTTAAATGTATTATGAAGGAAATTTCTTAGTGTATTGGTTTTTTATGAGGAAATACAGACAATACTATCATCAATATTTATATATCATTAGCATATTCTGTTAAATACAGGATATCAGAATTTATGCCAACGATTCTCTTGAAATTGCTTTAAATAATTGCAAAGACAAAGACTATATGTCAACCTAATTGTCACTTAGTGTATTTAGTAATTAATGCTATATGAGAATTCAACATATTTCATGTCTATTGACTTTTCTTAATTGAAGCCATGTTATATAAAGATTTTCCTGTCCATACATTGAAAAATAACAATCCACTACTTTCTTTTTCTTTATGCTTAACAGTGGAATTACTGTGACATACACAAGTGTGTATGAAAATTCTTCCCTGCATCAGGGTTTTTCTCACAATCACTTTCAAGTATCTGTTCACACATCATTTTTCCACAAATTTGTAATCTCGTGCATTGCTAGTCTACTACAGAATTAATATATCTGAGGACATAGAAGATAAAATGAAAGATCATTCATTTAAAAATTCACTCAGGTAAATTAAGCATTAGGTTTAATATTATAATTAAGAAATTTTCATCTCCAGATTATTTTCCTTGCTTTTTCTATTATAGCTGTAATAGTTAATCATATTAATATCAAAGTGGGAAAGTACAATATATAATAGGAAAATAAAATCATAGCAAACTTTAAAAATAATTAAGCATAGTCATGTTGACCCTAGACCTACTACTTAACTAGAAACTAAAATACACTGTGATGTCTTTCTTTTTTCATTTTTCTAAACATGGTGGTACATATTTTAGATAGCTTTTATATTGAATTTATAACTTTGAAGTTCTTCATTTTATGTAAAATAAAATATTTTATATAAATATGAAAATAAAATATTTTCATATTTATGAAATCATCATCTAACTATAATTATGAGAAATATTGGCATGTGTCTCATGTCAATATTTAGGCAAACATATAAATCAATAATTTATTCTGCATAAATGAGAAGGGGAAATAAAAGAATACTGTATATATCTTAGAGAGATAGCAAAATTGTTCGTATTTACAATTTTTACTTCTCCTTGTAATTATGACTTATTTATTTATTGGTACTGGGAATTGAACCAAGGCCCTGTGCGTGTTAGGCAAGAGCTCTACCACTGAGTTACATTCACAGCCCTTTTTATTTTTCATTTTAAGATGCCAGATCTTGCTAAATTGCCTAGGTTCACCTCAAACTTGAGATCCTTCTCTCTCAGCATTTGGAGTCCCTGGGATTAAAGGTGTGCTCCATCATGCTTGGTATGTAACCGTGCCTTTTGCCGTAGTGTTCTTCCTACATGTTCTTGGTCACTTGACCAGTTTAGACCAATAAGATAAGCGGGAATGGCACTGTGCTGGTTTTCATCTGGGACCTCAATAGGCCATGAGTGTTTCTACCTGCTATTTTGTTCTCCATTCATTGCCATTAGGAATTCCCTGTATGGCTACTGGAAAATGAGACATGAAGAGAGAGCAGAGACCCCATTTTCCCCAGTAGATATTCAGGTGCATAAGTCACCTGCCTCTACCTTCATGGCCATTAATTCAGGTTCTGAGACCTGGCAATGAGTGGATAGAAAAAAAACAAACAAACAGAAAAAGCTATGTCTCAGTGGTTGACTATAACCCTGGTATGGAGGTAGTAACACACAACCAGTTCAGCACGTTCATTATATAGTTATTAACATCAAAAAGATTAATTGTGAGAAAGTGTCTTCAAAGTAAGTAGAACCAAGGTCATGAGCATGAGCAGCCTGATTATGATTATCAGCTTGAGCCCATAACTTTCTACTCTCCAGCAGCTAGCATCTGAACCTCAAGGTCAAGAACAGAATAGCTCTGAGTCTGGCACAGAACCTCCTATTGAATAGGGCATCACCATAGCAACTGGGCAGTCTCAAATTGATGCCATCACGCTGAGAGGCCCAAAAGAGGCATTGCATTGCCTCTGTCACAAGATAGTGCAAGAACCTTAATTCTTGCTGCTCCTGACAGTCTCCTCTGCCAGAACCAACAGAACCTTCCATTTATGCCTACTATTAATTGTCAATCCATAGACTTGTAAGCTAGTTAATGCTTAGGTGCCTATCAAAGAGATTTTTGAATGTTATACAAAGTATTGTATAATATATTCTCCTTCAGTGCTATAATTATGTCCCTGGGGGACATAATTTAACTTCCAGTGTAAATGGATTACTATAGATTGTTATATTGGAACTTTAGCTTATGTTTCTCTAGCACTTCTCATACTTCATGTGTCTTTTGAGCATGCTTTCTCATCTGAAAAGGCATGAAAATAAAATAGTATAAAGTGGAAGAGTAGCATTTGAAAATCAATGTATTTTGCTGAATTAAATATGCAAAATTTAGTATTCCTTCAAAACACAGTAAATATTACCATTTTCATGAAGCAACATCAGTAATCTATGCTTTCGCTGTTCTGATTTCAATCTTTAGACATAGGTCAAAAGACTCATTTCTAATATAACCCTATGTGCATTTTTTGTATTGATTGTGTGTGTGTGTGTTTGTAAAAAGAGAAGAAATATTTTATGGTTTAAGACTTCTGTTTAAAAATTAAATAAGTTCCTGTAATAAATATTTGTGCTTCCCTTTCTTTGGTATCTCTGAGTTTTTAAAAACCTTTGGATAATGAACATGATCGAGATTAAGGGTGAGAGAAAAATGTGCTGATAATTGTGTGACGTGGAAACACATTATGAGTTTAGATTTGTTTTCAGACCAATTTTTTTTTTTTTTTGGTACTGGGGATTGGACTCAGGGGTGCTCAATCACTGAGCCATATCTAACCCCTATTTTGTGTTTTGTTTTTTATTTAGAGACAGCGTCTCACAGAGTTGCTTAGCACCTCGCCGTTGCTGAGGCTGGCTTTGAACTCGTGATTATTCTGTATCAGCCTCACAATGTACTGGGATTACAGGCATGCGCCACTGTGCCTGGCTTCTCAGATCAATTTTAATAAAAACCTATATGATCATGAGACTCTAGAAATTAGTCCTACAGAAGCTATTTGTGCATGACAAACTCATAGAAAGTCTTTATGTGCCTTAGGACACCAAGTTAAATAGTTCTGAAGGAAAATTATTTATTTATTCATTCATTCATTCATTCATTCATTTATTCATTCATTCTAATTAATTGTACATGACAATAGAATGAATTTTAACACATCATACATAGAATATAACTTCTCATTTGTCTGGTTGTACATGATATAGAGTTACACCAGTTGTGTAGTCATATAGGCACATAGGATAATAATGTCTGATTAATTCTACTATCCTTCTTTCTTATCTCCTCATCTCCTTTCACTCTCCTCTATCTAATCTAAAGTACCAATATTCTTTCCTAGCCACCCCCTGCTTACTGTGAATTAGCATTCACATATCAGAGTAAACATTTGGCCTTTGGCTCTTTGGGATTGGCTTATTTTGCCTAGCATAATATTCTCCAGCTCTATCCATTTACTGGAAAATGCCATAATTTTCATTCTTCAGAGTAATATTTCATTATGTATACATATCACATTTTCCTTATCCATTCATCGGTTGAAGGGCACCTAGGTTGGTTCTGTGGTTTAGCTATTGTGAATTGAGGTGCTATAAACATTGATGTAGCTGTGTCACTGTAGTATGTTTATTTTAAGATCTTTGGGTATAAACCAAGGAGTGGGATAATTGGGTCAAATGGTGGTTCCATTCCAAGTTTTCTGAAGAATATCCATACTGCTTTCCATAGTGGTTGCACCAATTTGCAGTCCTGTCAGCAATGCATGAGTGTAGTTTTTCCCCAAATCTGGAGGAAAATACTTGAGGAAAAACAGAAATAGTGTCACCAAATTTCCTTAAAGAGCATATTCTTTCATTGAAGTTGCATGACTGAGTGAAACTGCACTCTATAGAGACACGGCTGTAGATGATTAGATGCTAAGATAAACAATCCAGGCAATTTAGTATTAAGAGAGAAGAAAATAAAAATATGTAAAGATGTAACATATTACAAAATCAGACATCTTTTCATACTAAAAACTTGTTGATACACATTTAAAAGTTTAATATTTATTAACAAAATCAGATTGAAAGCTGCATTAGGATGAAAGCTATTTGTTATTCATCTTTAATTTGTTAGTATAGCCCTAGTGGCTCTCCTCCCCCCACCCCCAAAAAACAAATTTTTAAAAAATTCTAATCAGTGAAATTCAGTGCAAAGGCAGTATGCCTAGTTATTAAAACCACAGTCTCAGGATCAGTTTTACTATGTCTGAATCTTAGTTCTTCCATTTAGTAGATGTGTAACTTGAGCAACTTGCTTAATTTCCCTGTACCTCAGTTTCCTCGTCTTCGAGATACATATTCCACTGTTATTGTTGATTAATTGAAACCATATACACTACTATCTGATACATCCTAAACACTTTCCAAATGCTAGTGCTCTTTAATTAAGCAGTCTTTCCTGAAGTCACTAATACGTTTTACCTAAAAAATTTTAAAGTTTGTATTTCTTTTCTCTGCTCATTGGGAGTTCTCTAATTCCTTCTTGACTCTCGGGTGCCTTTATCCATTCACAAAGTAAGGACAATGACAGTTGAGCACATGCTGCTAAAAAATTTATGTGGACTTTTGCAGATCTACTGAGGAGCTTTAGAATACTCTGATTAGTTCCAAGAATTGGTAACAGTTTTCTTTGCATGTCTTTCCAATAATGACTGGGGTTATAATATATACCATGTCTTATTTCAAGGCAGTTTTTAGCATAAAATAGTAAAGAGAAGAAAATCTAGTCTGAATATTCTCTAGACTTAAAAAGCTAGTCATTGCTATCTTTACCATCACCAACAAGAAAATGCACAATGATCACTGCACTGTTCTGAAGTGGTCATGAAATCTGTGGAAATGTTTTGAATATTTTATTTCTCAAAAAAATTCTAAGTAAACTTAATTCAACATCATTTTACAATAAACCAGAATATTTTCTTAAACATTTCAAGACTTTAATGTGAAAACAATTACAATTAAAATATTTAATATTTTTTAGATCAAAACTTTAACATATAAATGAAAATAATTGTTTAATGTGATGAATATACACACATGAATCTATTATTTTAAAAGATGCAGGTGTAGAACACATTTATTTGCTATTTTATAAGATCTGAAGACTAATTTTGTCATTTTACTTATTGTAGAAATTTGTATTAAATTACCCTTTATTGAGTAGTTTTATACTATGTACCATTTTCTGCTCAATAATATAATTATTCTATTTCTTTAGAAAATATGACCAAATTTATAAAGTACACTTTCTATGAGCACATTTTGCAATGTGATTTATAAAAGAAAACACCAAAATATTAAGAGCACTTAGTAAAATTGTATTATTAGGTTGCACTTAACTGGTCTCCTTTAAACTACAATGTACAGAGGACTCTGTAAAAGTCATAGTTAATACAAATTCACTTTTTTCATAGCCTTTATGCTTGGAATATTTTAGAGCTGCATCATTTAATAATTAATTCTAATCCTAAATGGCTTTTTCCCTCCAGCAGCACTATTATCAGTGTATTTGGATGGTACTCTCAGAATGTCAATTGGCTACATCATAGCATATCTACAAAAGTACTGTGGGAAAAAAAACTTTATTGTATCTGGTTGACCTTGTATTAGCTTCTCTGCCACCTGTTCATCAAGATCAAAAGGATTATTTCATTTACTCATTCAGTTACTCATTAAGCAAATTTTTATTGAGTGCCTACTGGGTAGCTGACACTGAGTTAAGCTGAATAGTCTTTGTTTTCATGGAGCTTATGGTACACAGGTTGACAAGAATATACATAACTAGGTACAATATGGTGTTTTATATGCCTTATTTATTTGAAAATTTCTGTTTCCTATCCCTTAAGGCTATCACATTGCCTTTAGTCTTAATTACCATCTCTATCAATATTCCTTCTCCAGTAACTTCCTGATCAATTGTGTAGCTCAGGAAACATAAATCACAGAACTCAGACTAATGATAAACTGTAGACAATTTCATAATTTTCTCTAAATCTGTCTCCCTTATATCTAACACTGAAATGCAAATCAGATACATATCTATTCTTTCTCTTGGTCAAAAAAACATTTTCCTGAGGAGTTTTAAATCTCCATTTGAACATTTCACAAGTAGCTGAAATCATGTAGCATTTCTAATTAACTTCTAAAATTCCATATCATGCAGAGAATAACTTGCCCATGGTGATAGTCAGAACAGTGTCAAGTTCATGAGCTGGAGCATAAAAATGTAACTTTTAAGTTAAATTTCACATCAGAGAGTACTTTGGAATTGTGGTGCTATGGGAAATATAAAATTATATATATAGATAATTCTTTATGTTACTAGGGAGGAGATGTTTTCCAACTCGCTTCATGAACCAGAACATGCACTCCCTATGTAGTTTGCACAAGGAGAATACAGATTCTTGCCTGAAATAGGAAGGTTAATGAATAAGCCACTAATATTTCGTCTGTAATATTAGATTATATTAAACTTCATGGATGTTGGTATCTTTATCTCTCTCTGATGGATTTGGAAGAATCATTTACAATATGTTTTACTTTGATAAGATATAAAATAGCATTTTATTCTTTTCAAGATGATGTTCTATGCTAAATGATAATGTCTGCTAAGGAGATGATACTTAGGAAATAGTTTTTACTCCAAATAGAGAATTTCCATATATTTCCTTTTTATTGCAAATGTTTCAAATATCCTTTTCCTGGTAATGTTTTCTATCTTCATTTTGTTCATGGTATCCATTAGCTGATGTGAGTTCTCAATTTGATAGTGTTAAAATGTTCAATCTTTGTATGGGTGTTTATACTTCATGTGTCTTAGTAAGGTATACTTCCTGTTACCCAAATTAAGGAGAACACTCATTTTTTCTTTTAAAATTTTCCTTTACAATATATATATATATGCTGATATTAAATATTACAAAACATGTTTCATATTCTTTGCCCAATAATCACTTGTTCCATTACTTATTAAATACTAAATCTTGTCTCTAAGAACCATTTTGAGTCCTCTGTGCTTTACCTTGCTTACATGTATGTTTATGAAGGAGTTTCTTAGCTTTCTGTTATACATTTCTCCATTACGCATCAGTATCTTATTTCATCGTCTTTTAATATTTTTATTTTCTAAGAGCTTTATTTGTGCTGGGTCAAATATACTCACTTTATATTTTTGATATGAATATCATAAATAGCTTTAGACCTTTAAACTTCAATGAAAATTTTAGCTTAACTGGCCAAGTTAACAATAATTTGTTAGGCTATTCATTAGAATTTTAGTGACTTCATATAAATTTTGGTAGAATTGACATCTATATGAAATCAGAGCAATACACACAAAAATAAAACTTTCCTCACTTTCTTAGTAACTTTCAATAAAATAGTTTAGGTTTTTTATTTCATAAGTTTATTCTTAGAAAACCACCTAATTCTATTTTAAATTTTAATTATAATGTATAATTCTAAGATTGCATTTTCTATTGCTAGTATAAACATAGAATAAAATTGATTTTCTATCTTAAAGAGAGAAACGCCGGTCATATTTATTTAGTATAATAATTTCCTGTAGATTATTTCAGATTTTATAAGTACATAATGGTAAAATTTACAAATAATTATAATTTTATTTTGTATTTCTAATATTTACTTTCTATTATTGTAAAAATGTGCTTGCTAGACTTTCTGGCACAGTATTGAAAAGAAGTGGCAATATTGTAATTTGGGGGATTTACCTTTTAATTTTTAATCTATTTTTTTCCATTTTTTATTTTTATTTTCCTCATACAAATTTATGGAGTACAATATGATTACTTGATACACAGTGTGTAATGATAAAATCAGAATAGTTATATTTTTATCTCCCTAAATATTTTCTGTAGGTTGATTAACACATAATAATTGCACATATGTATGATATAAAATGTGATATTTTAATGCATGCATGCAACATAGCCTGATCAAAATGGGATATTTAATGTCTCCATCTCATTAACATTACTTTGTGTTTGGAGCTTTTAAGCTCATAAAATATGTAATAGCTTATTGTGAATTGCAGTCTCCCACTAACAGTTTCATAGAATACTAGAATTTACTACTTCTGTTTAATTGCATAATTGTTAATTTGAATTGTACTTGATTGTATTAAGATATGCTGAGGATTAAGAGGATTCTGGGTTTGTCTGTGAGTTTGTCTCTAGGAATGATTAGCATGTAGGATAGTGAACTGAAGTGGAGACTCTCCCTAAGTGTGTGCAGCACCATTCAATCTGCTGAAGGCTTGGAAGGAATGAAAGTTGGAAGAACAAGGAAGCAGCAGCTAATGCAAGCTCCATTCTTCTTAAATAGGTTCTTAATTGCTGCTGCCATCACCTGGGGATATCAGACTCTCACTCCTTCATTCTTCCAAAGTGGACTCTGCCAGTGATTCTCCAGGGACTTTCCAAAAGCCTTTGGTTTCAGACTAGGGTAGCATCATCGATCCCTCCTGTTCTGAGGTGTCAGCCTCTTGGACTGTGTAGCTAGCTACTTGTTCCTCCAGGTCTCCAGCCTGCAGACAGCCACTGGGGACTATCCAGCTTCTGGTTGTATAAGCCAATCTAGTAAATTCTCTTTTTAAAAACATTTTTGAAATATTATTTTTTTAAAAAAATATTTATTCTAATAAAGTTTACATGATAGCAGAGTGCATTTTGATTCATTGTACACAAATGGAGCACAACTTTTCACTTCTCTGATTGTACACAATATAGAATTACACCATTTGTGCAGTTATACATGAACTTAAGGCATTGTTGTCCATCACATTCCACCATCTTTCCTGCCTCCATGTCCCATCTCCTTCCTTCCCTTCCCTTGACCAAAGTTTCTCCATTCTTCCCATGCCCCCTACCACATTATGGATCAGCATCCACTTATCAGAGAGAACATTTGGCCTTTAGTTTTTGGGCATTGGCTTACTTCACTTAGCATGTTCTCTAACTCCATCCATTTACCTGCAAATGCCATAATTTTATTCTCTTTAAATGTGGAGTAATATTCCATTGTGTATATATAGCACAGTTTCTTTATCCATTCATCTATTGAAGGGCCTCTAGGTTGGTTCCACAGTTTAGCTATTGTGAATTGTACTGCTATAAACATTGAAGTGGCTGCATTACTGTAGTGTGCTGTTTTTAAGTCCTTTGGTTATAGACCAAGGAGTGGGATGGCTGGGACAAATGGTGGTTCTATTCCAAGTTTTCTAAGGAATCTCTATACTGCTTTCCAGATTGGTTGCACCAATTTGCAGTCCCACCAGCAATGTATGAGTGTGCCTTTTCCTCCACATCCTTGCCAACACTCTTTGTTGTTTGTATTTTTGATAGCTGCCATTATGACTGGTGTGAGATGAAATCTTAGGGTAGTTTTGATTTGCATTTCTCTAATGCCTAGAGATGTTGAACATTTTTCATATATTTGTTGATTGCAAATCTCCTTTTTTATAATCATAGTTCCAGTTAATTCTGTTCCTCTAGAGAACCCTGACTAATACAAATTGTGTTTGGGTACCTTTTTTCCAACTTCCCACTTTCCTCTAGTCCTCCCATCTACCCATCCTCTGGTAATCACTATTATATATTTTAATTGATTTTATTTTTGGTATTTGTATTGCTGTCTCTGATTTATTTAACTTAACAAAATGTCTTTTAGTACCATCCATTTTGCTAAAAATAATAGGATATTACTTTATAGGTGAATTATATATATTATGTATACACACACATGTAAATATATATGTGTGTATGTGTGTGTGTGTATGTATTGTTTTTATTTTTTCTTTTGCCTGATTGCTATGGTTATGATTTTCCAGTACTACATTGAATGAAGTAGGTGAGGGTAAGCATTTTTGTCTTGTTCTAAAGCACAAAGCTGTTTTCTAATCACTATGTGTATTATGTTAATTGAGTTGCATGTGCTGAACCATCCTTGCATTCCTTGAATAAATCCCATTTAATCATGATGAACCATCTAGTTGACATAATGTTGCACATAATTTTTATTTTGAATTTTTACAAATATGTTCATTAGAGATATTATTCTCTAGACTTTCTTTCTTCCTGCCTTTCTCCTTCTCTCTCTCTTTCTCTTTCTCATTCTGTCACTCTCTCTTTGCTGTTGTTTTGTTCTGTCCTTGTCAAGTTTTGATGGATTGGTAGTGCTGCCTTGCAAAATGAATTTGAAACAATTTCTTTCTCTTCAATATTTTGTAATAATTGAAAAAGATTTTTGTATTACTTCTTTATTTGTTTGGAAAAACTCAGCAGTGAATCTTTCTAGTCCAGGAATTGTCTTTGATAGGAGACATTTTATTTTTTTATTTAATTTCTAATTGCTATAGGTATGTTCAGGTTTTCCTACTTCATCAGATTCAATCTTGGTGATGTACATGTGTCAAGAAACTTATCCTTTTCTTATATATTTTCAAGTTCTTTGGAGAATAATTGTTTCTAATAATTTCTAAAAATACTTTACTTCTGTGGCATCAGTTGTAAGGTTTTTTTTTTTAACCTCTGATTTTGAGTATTCTCTTTCTTTTTCTCAGTATAGTTAAGTATTTGCTAATTGTTTATTTTTTCAAAGAATGAGGATTTTGCTTCATTGATCTGTATTTTTTTATTCTCTATTGTGTTTATTTGCTGGGTATTTATGATTCCTTTCCTGCTACTAATTTTGAATTTGGTTAGTTTTTTTCTCCCATCTTGAGGTGATATACTGAGATCTTACTACTTTTTGTAATGTAGACATTAATTGCTGTAAAGTTTGCTCTTAGCACTGCTTTTTCTGCAAACTATATATTTTGATATATTGTTACTCCAGTTTCATTACTTTTTCAAGAAATTGATGTACATTTTTGCCTTGATTTCTTCTTTGATCTATTGGTTATTCAAGAGTTGTTTAATTTCTACATATTGGCATAGAGTCCAATACTTCTCTTGTGTTTGATTTTTAGTTTTATTTCATTGTGATTAGAAAAAGATGATAGGATTTTAACTCTTTAAAATATTTTCTTTAGATTTCTTTTGTGGCCTGTCATATGATTTTTCCTGGATAATGTGCCACATGCTGTTCAGAAGGAAGTAATCAGTTGTTTTTTTGATGGAAAGTACTTGTTATGTATGGATATGAAGTATCCCCAAAAGCTCATGTGTGAGACACTATAAGAATTTTCAAGATGAAATGATTAATTTATGAGAAGTGTAACTTAAGCAGTGGATTAATCCACTAATATAGATTAACTGGGAGAGAACTCTAGGCAGGTTGTGTGTGGCTGGGCATGTAGGTCACTGTGGGCCTTTGGGGTTTATATTTTCTCTTTGGTGAGCAGAGCTGTCTCTCTATGCTTCCCAATTGCCCTATCTTGAGCTGTTTCCATCTAGATTGCCTTTCTGCAAGATGTTCTGCCTTGCTTTGGACCCACAGCAATAGAATCAGTTGATCATGGACTGAACCTCTGAAACCATGAGGCAAAATAAAGTTTCCCTCTCCTACATTGCTCCTGTTCAATTATGTTGGTCAGAGCAATGTAAAACTAAGTACTGAAGGTATCTGTTAGGTCAGTTTGGTCTAGAGTGAAATTTTACTTTAGTATTTGTTGATATACTGTCTGAATAATCTGACCATTTCTAAATAGTGTGTCAAGATCCTCTACTTTTATTATATTGGAATCTCTCTCTCTGAATATATACATATACATATATGTATATGTATATATTCAGAATTACTATTACCTCTTGTTGAATCTACTCTTTCATCATAGAATGTCTCTTTTTACTGTTTTTGATGTAAAGTCTTGTTTTTGTCTGACATAATCATGGTTATTCTTTTTTTCTTTTGGCTTCCTGCTTTCTTTTGGCTTCCAATTTCATGGAATATCTTATTCTCTTTCACTTTGTTCTGTGTCCCTAGAAGTGAAGTGGTTTTCTTGTAAGCAATACAAAACTGGGCTTTGCCTTTTAAAATTCATTCAATTTCTCCAAATATTTTTTTAATAATGTTTTACATTTAAGGAAATTATTGATATGCAAAGTCTCACTACAGCCATTTATAACTTGTTCTCTAATTATATTACAGCACCTTTCTTTCTTCCTCCATTCTTTTGAGATCAAATAATTTATGCTAGAAGTATATTTTGATTTTTGATTATTATTTTTGGTTTATCTATTATAGATTCTGCTTGTGTTTAAGATGAGGCTTAAAATAAAACATCCTTTTATTATAATCAACTATTTTAAAATGAGAACAACTTAACATAATCATAAGGATAATAAAAGAAACAAAAAACAAAAACAGAGAAAGAAGAGAGTCAATATACTAATAAGAAAATTATACTTACAGGCTGAAACATCAGTCTGTTCCAAGAGAGTATAGGTCTTCATCTGGTGCTAAAGTAGGTCTAGTGACTTTGTGTGTGATCACTCACCTGAATATGATTCTTCTGTTCAAGTTTGGGGAATGGATGGTGGAGACGTCACTGTCCACTGAGGCTGAAGCTAAACTGGGTAGCACTTAAGTTGTACAAACACAGGGACTTGTTCAGTCTTGGGGTGGGAGGATGCCCAAGCCTACTCCAAGGGTAATGATTCCAGCTGATTCTTGAGTCTGTCCCAGCAAGGCACAGTTCTTTTTCTGGAGCTAGGCCTGGTCCAGAGTATTTATTCTGGGTACAGAGGTCTTTGGGTACTCTTTGGTAGTGGTTCTTAACATGGCATAACTGGCACTGAGCACCAAGGCAGGGTTCTACAAAAGCTTTGATCTGTAATCTCTGGTAGATAGAATCATTCTTCTGCCTCTGCCTGTGGAGATTGAACGAGAGGTAGTAGAGTCAATCCCTTAGCTGACTGACTAATACAATTTCAGTTGCTCAGTTTATGGATATTGATCGGGGGGCAGGAGTCATGGGGCTCTTTCTGGCACTGGGCTTCATCCTGGTTGTGCAGGTACTGGTTTAAAGTCTAAGGTCTGAATTTAATTTTTTCTCCCTCCCCAAAGTGGGAGATGTCTCTCTTTATGCTGCTTGGAATTTGGGGAGTGTTAACATAAGAAACTTTCTGCCTTGCCTTCCTTGATGTATCTTTTCTAAATGACAGATGACTCAAATGTAATTTTCTTGGTGAATAGGTTAAAAAATTACAACATGCTCATTCTACTTTTATGAAACTTTGCTAAACTTTATTTTATTTTGATCTCTGTTGCTCTTTGAAAATATTAAAAGAAAAATGGAAACTGAAAATACATGTTTACTATTCTCTATATACTGTACATACATACACACACATGCAAGTACAGGCAGATGCCATTGACAAGTCCACTTGAACCATTCATAAACTCCAAGTAAGTAAAAAAACATTATTATTAGCAACTAGGAGATCCTCCATAACTCTACACATTACTTTGTATATTGTATTTACAGTATTTTATTTTTATACTTACCTACCATCCCTGTTCAAAGGATGAGTATAAGTTGAAGTGTTCTCATCAACAGAGATAATACATATTGTTTGTATTTGTAATCCCCATCATGGTTTTTTCACCCCACACTCTTTCTTTAGGTCTTTTCTTTGAGCTATAACTCCATAGAAAATGAGAATACAAGAACCTAAACTTAGCAAAAGTCAGACAGTTTGCTCTGCTTCTATAACAGGCTGTTCTACTGAAGCATATTTATTTGGTAGAAAAAAAATATTTTTCTACTTCTTTAGTCATATCCTGAATTCAGATAAATTAAGACAAAGAATATTTGACTGACATAGAATTTATTGGCCACATAGTCATAACCTATGATCTTGAAGTCAGTTAGATAATATTCTAATTCAAATATGATTCAGACAGAAAGCAGTTCACAAAAAATATTTTGATCTCTTGTATTTAACAGATTTTACAAAAATCTCTCCCACCTACTCATTTTCTTTTCAATTGCACAATAACAATGGGTAGCAAATAGAATTTTAAGAAAATAAGGAAATGTCAGAAATGTTACATCCGTAAGACAAGTGAAGCAAACAGTGACGAAATTGTTTCCTTTCCTATGCTTCACACATAATTAGTTAGAGGACCTAAGTAAAGGAGCATGTCACTAGTGCATACTTTAAATTCAGCTCCAGAGGCACACTGAACATGGCTATGGAGATGAGAATAAAGTATGTTACCTTTATTTGAAATAAAAATGTAGGTTCTTTAAGGCTTGTTAAGGGACTCGATGTGTCTAATAACAGATTGTGGATGGTTGCCAAACATCACAAAAATGTTAGTAACAGTGAGAGAAAGCTGGAAGAACTCTCAAGACAATATTGCAATATTGCAATATTTTTAAAGGTTGGCAGCATGTTTTACTTTAAGATTTGTATTTGTAAAAAATTCTTAACTACACAAAATTAAGGAAAATGATAGAGGAAACTCATATTAGGAAAAGTTGACTTTATTTTACTAAGGTAGTTTGGATTTTAAAAAATAGATGAAGTCTCCAAACAACCAATGTCATGCTCAATTCCATTCCTCATGTTTAGAATAGGTGAGATGCTATGTAACTCAGAGTTTTCAAAATGTCTTATGAAACAATTTTTAAGAAATGAGTTTTCCCAGCACACTGGTGTGTAATAATGTTTTCTTTTGATCTTTAATTCATTTATTTCGCTTTCTCCTGAGTTGATCTGAAGTAGAACTTTAATAGTTAGTTGGAAGCTCTTTGAGATGACTGTTCATTACCAATTTTATATTCTCTGGAGCATATGTCCTTGCCTAAGAAGAAGCATAAGTAAGTAGGCATGCAAATGAAATCTGATCAACCATGATATGAACTATGGAATTAATTGTGACTATAAATATTTTATAATTCATTCCTAATAATACTAAAAAGGAATTCTAAAAATAAGCTTACTGATCGTATTACAGATATGTCCCACATGAACATAGATGCTTCATATGTAAAAGAGAAACTTGTATCTATTGATTATAGATTATTTCCATAATTGACAGTAGCCAAATTTCTATAAGTTCAATGTTTTACATGTTAATATGAATTATAATAGCATATATAATGTTAATATGTAATATATGTCCTCATATTATATAATTATGTTGTATATTTTATTAATGTACATTATATAGATATAAAACATTTCACAAAATTGTTAAAAATTATTGTATATTGTTATTGTATTTAATTTAAAATTTTAAATGATTATTAATTTTAAAAATAGTTTTCTCAATTTATGAGGTCTCTTAACAAGAAGAGGTCAATTCCACCAACTCTTGAGTCTAAAAGTTATATGATTCATAGAGTGGAATAAGAAAATAAGATCACAGAGTGTCCATAAATACACAGTACCTGTTGAGATACATAGCAATGAAGATATGTGATTAAAATAAAAAAATCAATGAACAGATATACAGTATTCTAACAATCACAAAGAAAATTTTAATAAGAAAAAAATATGAAACTAAAAAATACTTATGGATGATTAAGTCCTTAAAATTTGAATGACAAAGTATCTGAAATAGAACATATCAATAATGCTTTATGATGAGGGATTCCTCTTTGACATATTAAGCCTGTCACTTTATTTATATTAATAACTCTTTCCTCATTTTAATATAACATTTTAAAACAATACTTTGTTGTTTAAAATCTACATATATGCATGACTATCATTTGTTTATTTTAATTGGAAAATTAAAAATACTTATTAATATAATATAGGCTGAGAAATTTAGTTTAAGACATTGCAATTAGAGGTTTTTGGTGGCAAAAATGGTATATTGAATTAATGTACATAATTTTAAAATAAAAATATTCTAGTTTTCCCTTCCTAAAAGTTAATGTGAATAAATAAGACAAGCTTATAGGATTAAAAATAAGTTTGCATAGGTTTCCTCCATGGAATTCTATTAAAGATTACATATTATATATCACTTCCCCATATAAAACATTTCTCAGAACTAAAATCAAGAAAAAGAGTGGATGGTGTAATATATTTGAAAGAATATTCTTTCAAAAATTAGGAAAATAGGAATTTTTGTAAAATTTATTTTGTTAATTAGTGTGGTACACAATTTTGCCCTAGAGGATTATATATGTTTGGGGTTTTATATGTGGTCTCAGTTCTCATTAGTCCCTTGTGTATATTCCCATATTTAAAACTGAAAAGATAGTTTAATGGTAGCCTTGTGATCTGATTAGCTTTTGTAGTTTAAATGAGGAACTTCCACCATACTAGACCAATAATTCTTTTCCTAGACATCTCCCATTTCTGGTCACAGTTGTGGTTGCAACACCTTTCTTGGTGTAATGCCATTTTTTTTTTATCAGCACTCTCGAGGTATTTATGTCCTTCCTTGCTTGTTGTCATACTGTTTGTACATTATTTTCTCAGCTGGCATGTAGTTGTTATGGTTTAAATATGAGATGCCCCCCCCCCCAAAATGCGTGAGACAATGCAAGAACATTCAGAAGTGAAATGTTTAAATTATGAGAGTTGTGGAGTGAGTGGTAGCTGTAGGCAGGTAGGTTGTGGCTGGAGCAGGTAGGTCACTGCAGGTGTGCCTTTGGTGTATATATTTTGTTCCTGGTGAGCAGGAGCTGTCTCTGCTTCCTGTTTCTATGTTCTGAGCTGCTTTCTTCTGCCATGTCTTTCATCATGATGTTCTACCTCACCTCAGGGCCAGGGCAATGAGGTCAGATATCTATGGACTGAGACCTCTGAAACAGTGAGTACCAAATAAACTTTTCCTCCTCTACACTATTATTGTCAGATCTTTTGGTCACAGCAATGAAAAAGTTTATTTACTAAACTAGTAGTCACATGAGAATTAATTTTCTGCCTTTATCTTCATGGCTCTTAAAGATGACTAAGAGTTTTGTCCATCATATTTTTAAAGCCTTCTTTAGTATTATACCAGAAATTTTCAAATATTTATATGTACATGACTGAGGTTCAAGCCAACATGGATCCTAAAATCTGCCTGTAGATGAGTATGACTACCTGTTCTGTCTCTGAGGTTACCACTTTTGTGGGCTTGATTTCATTTCTGGATCTTACTAGAGTCCCAACTATGTCCAACTCTTGGGTTTTGAGGAGAAAATTACTGGTAGTTAATTCTTCATTCTGCTCTTATTGGTGTTGAATATGTCACAACTTACCTGAGTCTTCAGCCAGCCCTCTCAATGCTGCAGCCACTCTTTGATACAGATCTTATCAATGAAGCCCAGATCTTTGTCTACCTTTATATAAAGAGAGGAAATGTCTTGCAATGTCTTATTCTGTAGACCAATCTTGAATCATCTGACCATGTATGCTTTAAATTCTTGTAGCTTTGGGGTCTAGGCTATATTTTTAATATTTATGTCAACCAAGTCTAAAAGGGTTATCTGATATCACTGTTGCCTAATGATAGCTCTCTTCCTCTTCAGGGCTCTGGAGTCGGACAGACCCCATTGCTAGAAGTAGTCCATGGATACTGAATTCAATTTGTGCTAATTTTAGAGTAAATTCAACTGAAAACACTTACCTCTATGTATGTCTATATGGATTTGAGGAATCTTGTTTTAGTGAGGTTCTTCAGAGAAACAGAAGCAGTAGAATATATATATATATGTGTATATAAATAAATAGGTGAAATATGTATATAGATAAAACCTATTGAGTGAAGCTCTCCACAACATAGACCTGATATGTACAAAATGTATTGGTAAAAGTTTTAATTGTATATAAAAATTATATTTACAGCAGTATCTAAACTAATATCTAAATCAGTTTGACCAAACAACTGGACACCATAGTGAAACCAAGTTCAAATAGTACTATCATATTTACATTTATTATTTTTATATAAATTAAATCTAAAGCAAGCTTTGATGAATACAAGACATATTCTAAAAGCAAACAAGATTGAGACAATAAAAACAATAGACATTCTAAAGTCACCTCATATTTTTATATCATCTCACAAAATTTACACATTTTCAAATAACAAAGATTGATTAGAATATAAAGCATCCAAATATAGCTTTAGGACTTTTAAGAAAAAATTATTTCATTTAATACTTGAGGGTAAAATTTTGTGGATGAAACTGTTGCTTCAGGAGCCTCTTATAATAGAAATATCACAAATGTAAATATCAAGGATTGCCCCTGGGTTCCCACTTGAGATACTTTTATGAGCAAGTTTTTATGTTGATGTTTTTCTACTTTTTATATTATGTCCATTATTTTGGACCTAGTCTAATTTGTACTATATTTCCCTCAAATTCTATTTTCTGGCTTTCTTGTTGGTTATTTGAATCCTGTATAACATAGTTTGATTTATTAATTTTAAGAAAGCCTGACAGATTTGTTTAAGGTATTAAGTAACTGAAAATTAGCCAGAGGTTTTATGAATCACTCCCCCAAAATGCATTTTCTGAGGCTATAGTTTATAATTTGATAATATTATAGTTCTTCTTGGAAATTCATAGTGTCTCTTAAATGGATTTTCCACTGATTTAACAGAGAGATAAAGACTTCTTGTGTGGTATATTTAGAAGAGCTAGCAAAAAGAACACAGAATCATAAGTAATCCTGATTGTCCCCAAGCTAGATTATATAAGTGCAACCTTGTAAGACTTAATTAATTGAAGACATGTATGTTGTTAAAGATAATTTACATATCTGGGTTCTTTTTTTCCCCTTCACTTGTAAAATGAGGTGGCTAAAATCTCTTTTACCCTTTGCATTTTTTTTGTAAATTTCTTTCATCTTTTACATATTTGTGAATCACTATAAATTTTTCATTGATAGTTTACCTAAATTATTTCCCCATATTTGTTTATTTATATAAATGTATAATACCTGTGTCAAGTATTAAAGATGTGGGAATAGCACTTCTTTGTGATACTATGGAATCAAATTTTTCTTAAGATATATTTGGTTGTCTGCCATTCAAGTATATTAGTTAGGAAAATGTTACTTGCTATAACTAAATGAACCCCACAATTTTAATGACTTTATCCAATGAAAGTTTATTTTCTACTCACATGAAACTTTGATATAACTCTCCCTCCTTAAATAGATAGTTTTTCTCCACGTGAGGATTCTCTGGACCCAGGTTTGCAATCTACAAGGCTTTGTTGACCTTAGTTCCCAGGTACCAGAATGAAAAGGAGATCATAGAGGAGGAACATTTACCTTCACAGCAATGCACTAGCATGTATTAATTTCAATCATATTCCACTGACAATCAGTCACCGTGCCAGATCTAGATGTGTAAAGGGCTAAGAAATGTATTTTTCTGAGAAACCATTACTAGTATGAGCTATGGTGTCTTCCTAGCTACCTGAAGCACTGTAGATTTTTCAGAATCACATATTATCAAAATAGGTTCCACAGGCAAGTCCACATAAGTTTCTTTTTAATCTATTATGGGATAAATAGATCATTAATTAAATTAAAAATATACTCCAAGGATATACGGCTGTATGTATGTGTATACATATTTCCTAAGCACTTATCTTAGACAAACTCATTTAGTGTTATGGTCTACAAAAATAGTTTTAGGAAGTATTGGATCTTTACAATTTGGAAAAAGAAATTAAGATACAAACCCCCAGCTGAATTATTGAGTGGAATTATCAGGTGAGCAAAGTTAATAATTATAATTTATGGACAAATAAAATGTTATAGTACAGGTGTCATTGGAGCTAAACCTTGAAAAAATATGATTTTTATACACTGAAAATTTCAAGAAAAATATTACAGAAAAAGTGAAAACATTAAGCAAACTTAATAATCTTCAAGGTATACTGTGAAAAAGTATGAGAAAAAACATTACATCTTTAGAATGTATATTGATGAGGGTTTAGAGGTAAATGAAATTTAGGATTTAAAAGAATTTGCATGTGGTGGAGATTAGTTTGTAAAGTACTTTTTAGGGAGCCTCAAACAGCCTTCTTAGCCAAAGGAATCTGATTCAACTTGAATTTTCAGAAAATTAAACTCAGAAAATCAAAGAATTTACTGTGTTAATTTAAATTCCTAGAACTAGTTTTTAAAACATTATCGTCTGATAATCTGAAGTGAACATTTATAGCAAAAAGAACACAGAATCATAAGTAATCCTGATTTCCCCAATCTAGATTATGTAAGTGCACCCTTGTAAGAATTAATTAATTGAAGACATGTATATCGTTAAAGATAATTTATGTATCTGAGTTCTTTTCTGAATTTTTTTCTTCTCCTTTTACATTATACAAATTTCACCAAGATCTTTTTCCACTATTAAGCTTTCTTTGATTGTTCCTGCTGTCCTTTGAACTTTCTTCTTTAAACTTAGAATTGATTTTCCTTCTCTCTCATTCGTATTCCTATCTAGTCCTTTTTTTCAATTAACTCTACACATTTCCCATGTCAGGATTATATTCTGGTTTTGTTTTATAGTTAATACAAAAGGTAAAGCAATTCTAGGCACACAGTACAAAGCAAGACGACTTTGCTGATCGATTGGCAAGCAACTTGTTCTGCACAAACGGTGTTTGTTTAATTCAAGTAGTGGGAGCTCTTTGTCAGGTTACAGGAAGGAGCTGAGGCGTTCTTTGTAAAGATCAAAATGGTTCCCTGATGGAAATATGGTTTCATTATTCCATCAGAGGACTTTCTAAGTATTTTCAAGGTTATTTTATTTTATTATTTTTAGTAAATAATAAATAGCTTTATTCAGTGACGTGCTAATGGCTATGCCCATAGTGTGTTGACCCTTTATATAGAATCAGACCAATTCTGCAGGAGTTGGGCATATTCTAATTAATCATTATACACTGAAAAGAAATGTTTCTGAAGTATACAGATATGGAAAACTTCATAACATGCTAGCTCTAACAGAAAAGTGTCTTATACCTAATTTGTAAGATTAAAAAAAAAAAGGCTGTCTATAAAGTTTCTGTGAATTTCTTCCCTAAAATAGAGCACAGAAATTTTTTTACCTAAATCTGATAGTACCTAAAATTTAGTGTCAGTTTCTTTTAAGGGTAAGCCTGAATCTGCACCAAACGAAGTACCTGTTTTGTCATAATGTTTCAATCTAGGTCTTAAATAAAACCTTGCTCTTTTATTACCAATAAAGTAGCATTGTATTCACCAGAGGTTTCACAAGTCACCTCTTCTGTTATCCACCTTATTGTACAAATGTCTCCTAATCTTATCATCAATTTTGCATTAGTGTAAAATTTCCTGTTTGTTGAAGGGCTTTCTGCATACTTCTCATTCACTTGCTTGCCCTAGGTTATGTCAATAACTTGCATAGTTTTAAATTATAAACCTCAGTATCAAACATACTGATTTTATCTGTATCCTGAGTACAAGACTCACAATTCATATATTGAAATCCCTGATGGATACCACAAGGTACTTCAAATTCCAGTACCTAACTTAAATTTTTCCCTCCATCAAAACAATTATTTTATCTGTGTTTAGAATTCTGTTAAGTTACATCACATTTTTTCTAATTACCTAAGCCAGATATCTTATATTGTGGTACAATAGTGTTCTCAATTAACCACACCACATCTTACAGACCTCCCTAAATCTCCTCAGCTCCCATTTTCTCTATTTTTATTTCAATCATTTAAGTTCAGGCCTTCAACATGCTTCATACACGCCACAGTAACATGATCCTCTAACTGTTCTTATCACTGATAGCCTCTCTTCCTGTCCCTACTTCCAGTTTATACTTCCATCTACCCCAGAAATCCACATCTCATTTTCCTTTTCTGAAATAGTGTATGGATTTTCAGTGACAGAAGGACAGTTACAAGCTACCCTTACATTCTGCCTAGATTCTTAATTCTCTGCAGGCATCTCTTCCACATCATCCTCTTCCTCATTCTTTACTCCAATGCCAAGTGATATAAAGTTTCCATTTCTCACCAGCTATCTCATTCTTTCATATTCTGTATGCATGCTTTGTTCTTCCTATTGTGTATGAAGTGCCTGTTGGCTGCAAAAGCCATATCCATTTTTCAAAATCTTATTCAACTGACACAATGTTGAAATTTTACTGGACAATTTCCCAAGACACTTCCTGATATTTTGCCCTAAAGCAACTCTGTTCTATTTCTGTAGTTTTATATAATTACAGCATATATAACATTGATTTGCAGTATTTTTGAAAGTTTTTTCTCCCTTGTATGGTTCTTTTATATAGAGACTTTGTATTTTTGTTGATAACTCTCTAGTATATTGTGCAGTGCATAACATATCTGTAAGGCCTTGAGTACTTTGTTAAGCACAGCTCATCCCACTAGATTTTAGTAAGATAAGTTAGCAGAAATTATACCCCTTTCACAGACGATGGTCTGCCACTGTTTGTTCCATACCACATGGCTATGTAAATAAAGGCATTAAGAGATAAGCTTAAGGTTGAAATACATGACAATATTTTTGGAACATACTCAAAATAAATTATATTACTTTAGGTACGCTTGAATATTTATTTTAGACCTTTAGTTCTAATGAAAATTAAAATAAAAAATTAAGACATTTCTATTTAAGTTTTTTGTTATTTTGATTGTCATGACAGATAATTGTGAGTGGTGTCCTTGGAGGTTTAGAACATGGACTCAAAGGTAAGACTTCTTGGTTTTAAATTCTGTTTGAAAGCTACTTATTTGCATGGTCTTGGTAAGTAATTCAGTCTCTATGCCTCTGTTAATTCCTCTGTAAAGCCTGCCTTATGGAATTGTGGTGAGGATTAAATACATTAACATAATGGAATTCTAGCGCTTGGGATATATTAAAGCATCTATAAGCATTGTGATTATTGCAATCTAAAATTAGGATGCATTAAGGAATGTAAGTGTGAGGTATGTTTTATATATTATATTTATATATTGTATATGTTACTTGACCTGCAGAATTTCTCTGATCAAGACTCAGAAGTCTGTGGGCTTTCATTGATTATGTGTTCTTAATCTTTATTCTGAGTTACTGCTGAACTGACACTAATGTGGGCCTTCATTCTGGATATCTACTTTGGTTGACTGGAGTGCTTTGCTCAGCTCTGACAAGTTCATAAAATCCTCAAAGAACCTGGTTTTACGGAGTTCCTTTTACACACCTACTAAAGGTATTACATTTGAAAAGGTGATAAATTAGCAGAAAAACATCTTTAGTGGAATTCATTTAATGGCAAATGTTTCCCTCATGATTGAACATTACAGCATTTGGAATCTTATTGCTTTCTGAGATGGCTCATTTCACTTGTGGGCTGATCTAATTTTTTTTACAATAAGAATAAGGTTAATTGGAATTATCAATTTTAGATATGTTCAAGACTAGATTTGAAAAGTGAATTCAGTGTTTACTCTCTGTAACAAAAATGAAAGTAATTATTTTGAGACTCAATTCCATAGCATCTGGTACGTAGTAGGGATTACACAAATATTCATTAATCACTTTTTTAATTTATAAAAAGTTAACAATCAGTTTCCTCACAATTTTGTCCCATTGTACTTTTTAAGTTTGTTTGATATTAGTAACTTCTCACATAAATTCCTGCATTTAATATAAAGATCCAGCTTTTCTCATCTTTTTTTATAAAATTTTTAAGCCTTATAATCTTCTTATCACACTTGTTCAAATGGCTCTCTCTTGTCTAAAATGTTCTTCAAAATGGCAGGTCCTATAACTAAAGACAATGACATAGGTAGAGTTTGATCGTAACAGAGTATAGAAAAATTATCAAGTTATAGATGTTTATTTTCAATCAATATAAAGATGATATTATGAAATTTGCTTTTATTTCCACCTCATAATATTGCAAACTAAAAGTGCATGAATATCAATTTAAATCCTTAAGCTGTTTTATAATTTTCTGCCATACTTTTTTCTAATAAGCCAATTTTTTTTCCTAATCAGTTTTGTGCAATTAGGTTTTGGACATAAGCTATCCCTTGAGTAACCTTATAATTATTTTGATTAAATCTGTCTTGTTATATTTGGTCCATCATTTTAACCTGTCAAGATCCTGGAACACGATTCTGTCATAATTCCTCCAAAATTCATGTAACTCAGATATTTTCTGAGCTTCTTTTGAATATTTCAGTGCATGTCATGAATAAAATAGAAGAAAATGAAACTGACTTTCTGCCACCATCAAAATAGACATAGGTTCCATATCAACATGTGGGGATGGTCATTTAAGCAGTGATTACCTAATTGCATAAATATCAATTGAACTTAAAATCTAGAGGATTGATAAAATTTATTTTTGCTTATTGAATATTGAGATTTGTTAAAATGGTGAAGTACTTTGTATGGATATTTCATCTAATTATAAATTGAAAATAAGGCCACACTAATATTAACCTTAAATAGTAAGTATAGTTTAGCTTTGGCGAACTAATATTTCATACTGGTCTACATGATAAAGGAACTAAAAAGTCCTGCATTAGTTTATAAAAAGAGACTCTACTTAAATTAATGTTGAGACTTCCATCTTGTAAACTTGTATGTAGAAGGAGTTAAACCACTTCAGAAAAATCTGTTCTCTCCTGAACCTCCTGCATACCCTCAGATTCCCCTGCCTCTGTCCTCCGTGCTTGTTTATCTAACACACACACATACACACACACACGCACGCACACACACACACTGAAAACTTTATGGAAGTAACAGCCTTGCTGAAGAGGGATGATTTAGAAAGCAGTTTTTGATTTAATGGAATGGAGTTTGGAGAGTCACTTTAAATGTCTGAGTCCTGGTAATCTTTAAATGGCTGCTTTTTACCTGCAGTCGTTCTCAATAGATGAAGACATGAGATCAGCTTGATTCCCCAGTATGAAGACAGAAAAAAGGCATCAATAAAAAAGGCATCCCATACAAAGGAGTGGTAAGCCAATCCCTTCCAACAGCAAAGTGAGTCCAGAATGGTGAATTTTCTACCCTAATGTTAGAGATGGGGGAAAGGGTGAATGAGCAATCAGAAATCTGAATTATAATCAGACATCTGTTTAGTGGGCTTGGAATGTTAACAAAGCATGCAAGTTGTCAAAATATAATTGGTTGACCATCTTGCTGATATCTGTGTAAGTTCAATGTATCATATTTTTCTAATATTTGAGTCTGATGGTAAGGCACAAGAAAAGATACTGTTTATAATTTATTTAGCAATGTCATTCTAGCTTTTCATATTCACTAAATTTTCTGTTTACACTCACAAGCCCCCAGTGATGCTTACCACAATGCATTTCTTGGCATTCATAACTTACATTATTTTAACAGATGTTTTTCTTTTGCTTCTTTCCATATTTTTCATGATTTTTCAAAGGTAACTAATAGCTTTCCAAAGATACTGAGAATTTTCTAAGCACACTGAGATATAATTCATTAAACTCATAAAAGTTGAGCTCATTTATAAAACAAAATATTTTCTCTAAAGGTTTCCATCTGAAAAGTACTTTCCTCCAGGAAGAATACAGCAGGAAAGTGTTGCTTTTCTCTTTGTGTATCCCTGTTACTCCTTTTCAACATGAAATCCTACCTTCCATTCTCATTTGTTAAAAAATCTAAGTTGAATTTGGTCATTTGTATATTTGCATTCTCTAGATTTTCTTGGGTGGTGATGGATGCCAATCATTTACATCAGTCCCTAAATATCTGTCCATGGAAATTTTAAGGGAGATATAAAATTAGTCATTGAGATGTCATTAAGAAAGCCCAGCTGCTAAGATTGTGTTAGTTTTTAAGATCCAGAGTTTAATACTCACTTATATTGGTCCATAAGGTTCACTAAGGTACGCATATGTGAACAGTCACACAAACCAAGATCACTATCAGCATAATGCATGTAAGTCCAGTACTTAAAACAGAATATTGATTTGTTAAACATCCAAGGCAGATGATCCTCTTCAGTGACTGGGTTGCTCAGTATGCATGTCATCTGTCTTCCTAGCATTATGGTTTGGGAGACTGAATAAGTAAGCAGGATACAGGCATTGATTTTGATTTTAAAAAATGATGAATTGACATAATGGAAGGATATATTTCCTATGTCAGGGTTAAACCTAATTAATCCTCTCTGTTTTTAAAGAGAGAATAGCTGACCCAGATACTTTGGTTTCCATTAGATTCAGTGTGTCTTTCATCTGCACTTTTTTCACATATTCTTTTGTAAAAACTTGTGAACTGCCAGACATTTTATCTCTTATTCATGATCATTTCCTTTCTCACAGTGTTTTTTTCCCCTTTACATGTGTTAATATTAATAATTATGGCCAAATAGTTTTGGTGGACTGGGTAAGTCCTTTGTCCATCCTTTTTGTGTCAGCAATGACATTTTTAATTGCTTAGTTGAAACATTATTATCAAATGAAAAGCATTCATTCCATGTTTCATTCAGGCACTTTTTTCTCTTATTTTGTTTATTTATTATTTATCTTCATTTTTATTGATACTTTTTAGTTATACATAACATTAGGATTCATTTGGGCATAATTATGAAAGCATAGAATATAATTTGTTCTAATTCAGTTCCCAATACTTTGCTTATCCCTCTCCATGTTTCCTTTTCTCTACTCTTACTTATTTACAGTGAATAATAGCATAATTTTATATTTAAAAGTAGTATGCAAGCCGGGCGCGGTGGTGCAAGCCTGTAATCCCAGCACCTAGGGAGGCTGAGACAGGAGAATCATGAATTCAAAGCCAGCCTTAGCAACTGTGAGGCATTAAGCAACTCAGTGAGACCCTGTCTCTACATAAAACACAAAATAGGGCTGGGGATGTGGCTCAGTGGTCGAGTGCCCTTGAGTTCAATCTCCAGTGCCAAAAAAAAGCAGTGTGCAATGATCAAATCAGAGTAATTATCATTCCATCTTCTCATTTTAAACTCTTCTTCTCGAGTTATGAATGAATGATTGTTTCAATAGACAGTTACCCTATTCTGATATAGAAAATCAGATGTACTTTCACCCTCCTGACTGTAAATTGTACCTACTCTCTCTATTCTCCCTTCCTTAACCTCTATTCTACTCTCTACATCTATGTGACCAACTTTTTTAGCTTCCACAAATGAGTGAAAACATATAGGATTTAGTTTTCTGTGCCTGCATTATTTTGCTTCATATATTTTCCTCCAGTTTTATTCATTTTATGGCAAATGTCAGGATTTCATCTCTTCTATAGCTGAATACATTCTATTGTATGTATATTACATATTTTATCGATCTATTTATCCAGTGATGTACATCTCAGTTGATACCATATCTTGACTATTGAAAATAATGTTGCAATTATCATGGGTGGACATACTAATTTCATTTCCTTTGGATATATATTCAGTGGTGGGATTGCTGGATCACATGTTTTTTGAGGAATCTCCATACTGTTTTTTTTTAATGATGGTCTTTATATTTACATTTCCACTAACAGTGCATAAAAGTCTCTCTCCTTTCTATGCATCCTTACCAACATTTGTTATTGATTTTTTAATAATAGCCATTCTATCTGAATCGATGTATATAAATTTAGTTTTTATTATATTTTATTTCATTTAAACATTTTAGTTAAATGTACTTTTATGTGTTAAAATTGAAAATTCACATTAATGTACTACAATCAGATGTTTCAATACATGTATAAAATTGTAAGTTTTAAATAAGGGTAAATATATCTATCTCAAACATCATTTTTTATGGCAAATGAATTCAAAATGCCTTTTTCTAGGATTTTGAAATATACAGTACATTGTCATTATTGATAATCACTCTATTGTGTACTGACACATGAAAGCTTTTATTCCTAACTGTAAGTTAGTACCCAGATCAGCCTTTCCCTCTATCCCCCTACCTCTACTCTCAGTAGCCTCTGGTGGCCCCATTATACTATTAACATCGACAAGATTAATTGTTATATATTCCATATGAGCAAGATCATGTGGTATTTTTCTTTCTATTCCTATGATCTCCAGTTCCATTTTTAACATTATAAATTACATTATTTCAACATTTTTATAGTTAAATAATATTCCATTGTTGATATATACCACATTTTCTTTAACTGTTCAGTGGATTGATAATTACATTTTTTTCATTCCTTGGTTATTGTGCATAGTGCTGTAATAAACATGGAAATGTGGAGGTCTCTTTCAGTTTCTTTGGTTATATACCCAAGAGCAGAATTCTGTCATATGGTAGTTCTAATTTAATATTTTGAGGAAACATCATACTGTTTCCTATAATGGCTATAGTAATTACATTCCCATCAAGAGTGTGCATAGATCTCTGGCATTTTTTTTTTTTGTCTTTTTTTAAAAGAGCCATTCTCACTCATGTGAAATGATATCTCATTGTGATTTTGATCAGGATTTCCCTGATGATTAGTGATGTTGAGTGTTCTCATATATCAATTGTGTATTTGTATGTCTTCTTTTAAGAAATGCTTATTTAAGTTAGGTTTATTGATAAGTGTTTATCAGGTTATTTGTTTATTGTTATTAAGATTTTTGTTCCTTATATATTCTGGATATTAACCCCTTGTCAGATATATAGTTTACACATACTTCCTTCCACTATGTAGGTTGTCTCTCTGCTCCAATCATTGTTAGGATATTAGACAATATATACAAATTCTCATTAGACAGTATATTTTAAAGAGAGACAGATCTGTTTTCCTAAATAAAGTATGTTCACCTTTTACCATAAATCTAGCAGATAATTAGTGTCCAATAAGTATTTCCTGAACAAATACACAGTGAATGAGAAGTATTTATATCATTTCAATATTAATTATCAAGAAACAAAATAAATTATGATATTATTTCAGATTTTTCCAGTGAAACATTATAACTCCTAAATGCTTGTCTCTTGTTCTCTTCTCTATTAAATAGAGGTGGAATTTTGTTTTATTCAGTGCTGAAATAATTAAACAATTTAAATTATAGTAATTATACCAGCTGAAGTATTTTCTGTAACCTTACTCTGATATATTTTGTAATCATTCCTTAAGAGTAAAACTAAAGTATTGTTATTCTTTCCAGGTTATGCTATTATCACTGTAAATGTCAATTTAGAAACTTTTTTCAATGATGACCTTTTCCCCTTAGTTCTTGTCACTCAACAACAAAATTCTAAAAGTTCAATCCTTTCTGTAAGATATATGATTTGATCGATGTGCCACTTCCTCTATGCATCTTAGGTGATTAATGTCTAAGTCTGAGTCATAGATCATTTAGTTAGAAATTGTGATTGTTAACTTGCTTGAAATTGTTCAGTCTTTTCTGAGAAAAGTGTATGCAGAGAAGGAAAGGTTTGTGATACAGTGAACAGGGAGATAAAGGGAACACACATTTTTATATCCATATATGTGTCTTTGTGCATGTCTGAAAATCAATGAACCACTCAATGTACAAAATAAGAAGTAAGTGATGTTGACTACATGAGACAATTCAAGGGTTTTTTTGTTTGTTTGTTTATTTATTTGTTTGTTTGGTACCAAGTATTGAATGCATCTCCAGCTCCTTTTATTTTTTATTTTCATTTTGAGATAAAGTCTTCTTAAGTTGCCTACAGCCTTGATAAGTTTCTGAAGCTGGCTTTAAACTTGCAATCCTCCTGCTTCGGTATCCTGAGACACTGGGATTGTAGGCATGCTCCACCATGTGTAGCTCACATATTCTTATTAGCTCATTCTTGGCACTAAAGAATAACTGGTTAAATATTAATGTTGATATTATTTATATGATAACTAAATTATCTTTTAAATATTACCTCAGAATTCTGTTTATAAATATAAAATATTGTGATAAAAAACCTTTAGTAGCCCAGCCATTAGCAATAATCCTTTATGAATAGCAATACTTTATTGCTGATGTAATCCATAATGTTAAGACTTTTGAAGTCAAGATAGCTGCAATGAACAAGAAAGAAAGTTGAGAAATGGTTGATTGAATGACATGCATTTAAGACAATATTAACTGGTAAAATGTGCCAAAGATTATGTTGCCAGTTTATTCTGAATGAAGTTACTATTTCCTTGAATTCTCCTTTACTTGCATCATAAACAAAAAATAAAATAACATAACATGATATATATATATATAATATAACAAATAAAGGTAATGACAAATATTTATCAAATAAATGAATATAATCCCAAACTATTGTGTATAAAATAATACACAATTGATTGTTATTATTTTAAAATGTATATATTTGATGTGTCTTGTTTAGCATTATTTTAATGCCAACATTGGTTTATTCTGTCCAAGACACAAAGTTAAAATCTGGGGGAATTCTTAGCACTTATCTTTGAAAAATCATTGATAGTTAAATTCTGTAAGATGAAAATAGTGTTATTTACATAATATACTGAAGTTAAATTTTGATAAAAACATAGCATTCAATCTTATTTCAGTTATGATGCACATAATCTTCTTTCATAATTAATTTTTTCTTTGCTTAACTATTAGTAATATTAATTAATTATGTTTTCCTACTACTAGGAAATGGATTTTTGGGAGATGGTGTTGCCAATTCTAAATCTTAAACAAAGAATAGCATGTAGGCTGGCCATTGACAGTTGGAATAGGAACACCTAGTTAGTAAAGAGAGAGTTAGACTGTCAGCAGTATTCACCAAATACTCAAATGCACTGAAATGGTGTGGCATTTAATAGGTCAAATGTACTACAAGGTCGTTGAATGAATATGTTTCAGTGTCTTTATCAATGGAATGAGGTACATAACAAAAATATCTAAACAAATTGATTATATTTTGGCCAATTCTGTGATTCTGAAGTTTCTTAATGTCCTTTTTTTATTTCTATGTTTAGTCCTTTTTCTCCCCTGCATTACAGGAGATTGAATCTTGATCCAGTGTCCTGCAAGTGCTCTACTACTGAGCTACATCCCTTGCACATATTCTTCTCTTCCTCCTCTTCTTCCTTCTTTTCCCTCTTTTATTAGTATTACTAAATATTCCTAAATAAATGTAAGCCTTAAATATAAGCCCTAGTTTATATGGCTTATATTCATGAGGGGGAAAATTTACATTAGACTAAGATTTCTATGGCTTTGTTTTCATTCCTCTGGAGGCTGGATGACCATTCCATTTTTGGACATGTTGAAACCTAGAATAATGTTCTGAATTTGTTACTGGACCTTTATGCCACTCTTTTAGCATTACACCAGACATATCCCTCATACTGGTCTGTTTCAGAAGTGGAACAACATTTGGGCCATTTTTACTTTTTGAGATGCTTGATACATTAAAAAGTATTGAATTGCCATAAAATAATGGAGGCTTATATATTATAAATGATACTTAACAAACAGAAAGACAAAGACTGGATACATAATCATGCACAATATTAAGAATTTAAGTTTGAACCTCCAGAGAAATTTAGACATTGGAAACACCTTGCCTGTCCACCCTCTCTTTAACCAGCCTTTCCGTTTAGTAAATATACTTTGATATTTATCTTCCTGACAATGCAAAATAGGTTAACTAATATGTTGTAGTGACCAAATTAGCATAATTTTGATAGTCTTACAATGCATTTTCAATCTGTTCATTATTTTAATTTTTAAAAGCAGATATGTATGTACACATTTTTCTTGAAACTGTTCTAAAAGTATGAAAAAATGAAGAATTAAGGGTCTATGCTTGTTTTAGTTAACTTCTTTTGCTGTTGTGACTAAAGGACCCAACCAGAGAGATTGTACAGTTTATTTGGGGGCTCACAGTTTCAGAGGTCTCAGTCGATGGACAGCCAGTTCCATTCCTCAGGGCTGAAGATGAGGCAGGACATCATAGTGGAAGAGTGTGGCAGAGGGAAGCAGCTCACATAGTGATCAGAGAGCAGAGAGACAGACTGTACTGGCCAGGTGTAAATATATACCCCCAAACCACACAATTCCCATGTCCTCCAGCCACACCCTACCACTTCAGTAATCACTCAGTTAGTTCCTATGAGGGAATTAATTTAGTGATTGAGTTAAGACCCTTTCAACCCAATGATTTTTCCAATGAATCTTCTTGCATTTTCTCAGAGGTGAGCTTTTGGGGGACACCTCATATCTAAACCATAACAGTGTTTTTGATTAGCATACAAATTCTGGTAATGAATAACATATCCACTGAAATTGAAAATTACAATATAGGCACACATGAAATTTAAAATTTTGCCAATCACTTTACACATTCAAGGTATTTAAGAATGATTAACATATTCTGTTTATTGATTATTTTAAGATTATAGCTTATGGTTAGATTAAGTAAATTTTTAATAGTGGGAGAAAATTGAAAACTCAATTCTATCTATATAAAAATTGTATGTATATATATGCATATATATACACACACACACACAAACACACACAAGAATATAGTGTATATCTCAAAAATTTAAAATAAAGGATTTTAATGTTTTTCACCATAAAAAATAATAATGTTTGAAGAAATAGATATTTTTCCCTAAATTAAAGATTATACAATATATACATATAAAAATTTCACATTACAAAAATCTACAGAATATTTATATTTTTATGTATCAGTTAAAATAAATTTATATTAAAAACTAAAAGCTTATCTCAAAAATAATTGGTTATGATTCAAAAGAGATTGTCATCATGTAGACATATGAATACTATGAAAGTTGAAAGCAGAGATTAAGTCCTGAGAAAGGAAAATACAAAATATAATTTAACTGTGAGGAATTAAACTATAGTTTTTCATTAATTAAATAACTAACTGTTACAGAATGAGTTCCATCCCCTCAAAATCAGTATGTTGAGTTATTAATCTCTAGTATATCAGAATGTGGCTGTATTTAGAGATAGTGTCTTTAAGGAGGTAATTAAATAGAAAGTAAGGTCCTTAGAGTTGTTTATAATCCAACATAAAGAGGAAGTTTGATGCAGACAGGGACAGAGAGAAGATCACATGAGGACAAAGGGAAAAGATTGCTTTCTACAAGCCAACAAGAGAAGAAATGAATCCTGTTATCATCTTGATCTTGTCCTTCTAGCCTCTAGAACCATGAGAAAATAAATTTCAGTTGTTTAAGTCACCAATCTATGGGACTTGATTATGATTAGTGTAGAAAGCTAATACTCCAAGAAATTAAAAAATATAATTAGTATTCTGTAATTAGTTATATTGTAGGTTTAGGAGAAATCCACCAAACTAACTGGTTTACTTTATTAACAAAAGATTTAATAAAATTATATCATTAGTGATTATAATGAAAATGCCCAATATACAGAATAAGGATAGAATTTTAAAGGCTGCAAGAGAGAGAGGAAACAGATTACATATAATTATTAAAAAATATAATTAGTATTCTGTAATTAGTTATATTGTAGGTTTAGGAGAAATCCACCAAACTAACTGGTTTATTTTATTAACAAAAGATTTAATAAAATTATATCATTAGTAATTGTAATGAAAATGCCCAATATACAGAATAAGGATAGAATTTTAAAGGCTGCAAGAGAGAGAGGAAACAGATTACATTATTCCTTCACTCTTTCAACAAGGGCACTCAGCAGTGATTCTACAGAGAGTTTTTAGGCTTTTAATCTTGAATTGGAAATGCCTTGTTGCTTTTTCTTGTTTGAAGTACCAGGTTCTTGGACTGGGCAGCTACTGGTTCCTCCAGCTCTCCAGAAAGTAGATGGCCAATGTGGAACAATCCAGTTTCTAATCTTGTAAACCAATCTAGTGATTCCCCCTTACAATCATATATGCTCCTAGCCTGTCAGTTATGTTCTTCTGGAGAAGCTTGACTAATGCAGATTTTGTGTCAAATTAGGGGTCTTGCTGATTCCTAACATTCAAGTCATTTTTCCTGTTGCCTCTCTACAAAGTACTTAGCTTCTCTTTAACGGTGTATATTTCTTCAGAAGAACAATTTACCTTGCCCCAATTTGTACCAATTTTTTTCAGCCAAACTTCAAGATTTTCACATCTTTCTGCTTTTCTTTTTGCTGCTGTTTCTCAACAGCAAATCCGACTGAAAACTTCCAGCAATACCCAGGCCACTGCCTGAAAGCCTTACTGCTTTGGCATTTCTCCTACCAGATTAATTAGTCTGTCACCTTTATTTTTTTTCCATATTTAATTTATTTATTTGTTCTGTTTATGTTTACATGATATCAGAGTGCAATTTGATTCATTGTACACAGATGGAAGATAACATTTCATTTCTCTGGTTGTAAGTGATATAGAATCACAACATACATGCAGTCATACATAAAGCTAGGGCTATGATGTCCATCATATTCCACCACTTTTACTGTCCTCATGCCCCCTTCCCCTTTATAGCCCTCTGAATAAAGTTTCTCCATTGCTCCCGTGTCCTTCTCACATTATGGATCAGCATCCACTTATCAACGAATACATTCGGCATTTGGTTTTCTGAGATTGGCTTACTTCACTTAGCATGATATTCTCCGACTCCATCCATTTACCTGCAAATGCCATAATTTTATTCTCTTTTATTGCTGAGTAATATTCCATTGTGTATATATACCACAGTTTCTTTATCCAGTCATCTATCGAAGGGCATCTAGGTTGGTTTCACAGTTTAGCTATTGTGAATTGAGCTGCTATAAACATTGAAGTGACTGTGTCACTGTAGTATGCTGTTTTTAAGTCTTCTGGGTATAGACCCAGCAGTGGGATAGCTGGTTCAAATAGTGATTGCATTCCAAGTTTTCTAAGGAATCTCCATACTGCTTTTCAGATTGGTTGTACCAATTTGCAGTTTCACCAGCAATGTATGAGCGTGCCTTTTTCCCCACAACTTTGTCAACACTTATTGTTGTTTGTATTCTTGATAATTGCCATTCTGACTGGCATGAGATGAAATCTT